>CM061919.1:179560127-179825695 GCA_031002005.1 Vandiemenella viatica
ATGTTGGTTTCGAGAAAATATCAAGGTTCCGTGAGAAATTTCAGTAAAAATGTCCCATCAATTCTAGCATTTATTTAGTTGTTTTTTAGAAAAAAATGAGATTTTTCCTTCCGTCGCCATATCTGGTGGCACTAGCGCTCTACGTTTCGGCGACATTGCGGCCATTAGATTCGGGAAGCGACTAATAACAAGACATGAGAAGAAACAATCAAAACATTCTCCCGTATTATTTCGGGAAACCGTACAAAACGGTATCTTGGATGGGCGGAAGGGAATCTGAACCCACGTCCTTCTGAATGTCAGGCCTAAGCCTTACCGCCTCATCCATCATGCTCAGTGGAGGCAGTGGAGCTAATTTACCTCAAAATGGTCCTCCCGTGAATGGACTGTGAATAACAACTTTATAATAAGCTGTACAAGACGAAAATTTTACATAATTTAAAGAGTTCTCCGAAGTGTGGTCGGTAATTTATCAGTCAAGTACACGGTGAGTAATTCTTCAATATCCCAAGTTTAGGAGAAGGCTTACCCGTTACCCCGCTTGGAATCAATATTGTTTCTGTGCCTGTGGGGTCGGCAGCCGTGAGGCACAGAACGACCTGCAGCAGTCTGTCCTCTTCTGCTGCGAGGAAGGAAGACGGTACCGCAGCGGCGCACCGCGTGAATAATACATGCGTGGCCCGGCACCCGTGAATTATGTAGCGCCAACCTCCCCCACCCCGGCCTACCGTAATGAGGGGTCTAAGCCGCTCCGCGCCCTTCGGGCAAATCTTCTTAGGGGCGTCGAGCAGAAACCCGTGCTAAATGAAGGAACTGGTCTCGGCAACTACTTACATACCTGCGCCAGGCTCATCTCACCCTCGCCAACGAAACCTCCCCTAAATTACAACTCCACAGTCGCCCGTTGTTGGTGTTAACTTTCCACCGTGGCACAATCCGAGTATAATATGCTCGGGTAATATGCAGGGCCCAGATTTTCACTCAGCGTGGATGTTCATATTGTACCACCATTCCATACCTTGTGATCTTCCCAGGAGGGTTTCGCCCAGATGTGAGCTGTCCTGACATTGGACGACGGCGTGTTATTTAGAGGAGATCGGTCCAATTTCCTCCTTTCAACACATGCAAGCTGTTAGCTTAGATAAACAGATTTAGAGGTATTTTAACACTCTGGAAATTAAAAGAAAAAAAATCACTATTCTCGTAGAGATATTATTGAATTTAATTCAAACGTTCATTGACACAACGTTTAAGACACTTATGTTACATCGGCACAAGTTTCTCATACATTACACAAGCTACATTCACTTGTGTACAGAGCGCATGAACTAGCTCTATACAACCATCTCCAAGCGGCGTGACACACATATTGCTCGCGCCCTGCCAGGTGCCCAAACAACACTCGCTGCCCAGCTTTAAAGGTGTTGCACAAATTAGATAATAACACTATGCTACCCTGCTTCCTAAACAAGCTGCAGGCTATGGAAACCCATCATTATTACCAATGAAGTTACAAACATTAATACAGTTATTCAGGATATTTGTAACAAACTAGTGTAAGCCCGTGACCGTTTTTTACGTATCGTCACGGGTCTAGAACATCTCCAGTTTTTAGGGTCAGAGATTATGACAGGTTGACCTGATCTGACCAAATACAAACTTGACCTGTGTTTCACCCTTGGGGTTAATAAAATATCTTGTGGCTGAAAAACTCAGAAGTATTAACAGACGTGGGTGTTAAGCACGGACAGGGACGATCGCCTTATTGTATAATTGTTTCAACGGTCGTAGACTCGAACTTGCTGAAATACAAAGTACACTATGCAAAATTTGAAGAATTCCTGTTTACTTTGAAAGCCTGGGAAAACGTTCATATTATAAACGTTGGTCATAGTGTCTGTAACGGCCAGAGAACTAAATGCAGGTTAAAGATTATTAAAAAGTTGAACAACTCCTAAGAAATTAATTGCCAGAATACTCGATCCGGCAACATATTTGGTCTGATGTCCTCTTTAAACAAACTAATAACTCAGATACAGCGAACGTGAACAAAGACCACTAACGAAAGTCGTCAGTAAAATACGTAAAAAGTAAATAAATTATAATGTATAAACTTTGGTCATGCAACAACATTACGGAAAGATTTAATTAAATTCAAATTTAGCATTTGCCGGAATGACAATTGACATTCGTGGTTACAGCAGAGACCATAAGTAATTTACGTTTCTTCTAGTTTTTTATGTTGCTTTCCTTAGCAACACGTTACTGAAAAACAGTTCCACGTTTTTTTCAGGCCTAAAGTCCATCGATATTTTTTTAACTGTGAAATGCTACGAAAAACAAACTTAATTAATGTATTATGGCAATCAATTTGGTAGCAGTTGCTTAGATATAAAATTGTGGACATAACCTCGCATTTCTTCAAATGATATCCTTGGTGGCTGTTCATTTGCGAGCGAAGGCTGACACGTGACACCGTTCTCCAGCCAATAGCTATCGAGGTGAGTGAGTGAGCGAGATTAGAAAATTATGTAGTATATAAATGCTACATAATTTAGTATTAACAATAACAATAATACATGATCGGAGGTTAGTGCTATTGTTACAACTTAAAGTAACAATTGTTCTATTCAAGCCATCACTCTCAGACTGAATTTATAGCGTATTTTTTGACTGATTCCTTAAAATTGCGTCTGATCAATCTTCAAGGCAAAGTCAACAACAAAACAGAATTCTAAAACAATTAAAAATAATTTTAAACTAATTCTAACATGGTGAATTCCATGTTGTTAGGGGTTTCTTTGTTGTTCCCCTTGGTATTCTATATGTTGTAGGCCAAATCAATTTCAATATGAATATGACGTGAATGATGTGTTACTGAGGGTAATTATCACTGATTCAAACTTTGTAATGTATTTTATTCACATCTCATGACATAAATTAGTATTTATACACAAGTCAAATTAATACTGAATGATTTACGTTTTCTCGATCTTACCATAAAGGTGCGTCTGCCGCTCTCAATACCATTCCAGCTACTGCTGACTACTGCGTATACGAGAAATTCCCACTCGCTTTCGAGCGGAGGCAGACCACCGACCCAGCTGATCAAGTGTCTAAGCATTTCCTGTTTCCTCCCCACACAGCTGAGTGGCTCTGGCATTAAAGAATTTACACGTGAAACCTCAGATGCAAAATTAAACAGTGTTACTTAGATCTTATGTATACATCTACGTCACAACGTACAAATATTAACAAGATTCAGGTTCAATTGTTAATAGAACATTTCCATCTTTCGTTGAGAAAAATGAAAATAAATTTAAGGTACAAATTATTACGATACGATGTTCTTTATTCTGAGATATTCCAAAATTATTTTTTATAAAGTTTAAAATATTAACTTTTTAAGCAATATATGGGGCGAATATGGCAGCTGGGTTATAATGGATATTAGAAATATGAATTTATACTTCTCTTAGATGTGAATTTGTGAAAATTTAAGATATTCGGAAGACAACGAAAAAATAAGTTATAAAATAAGTTGTGGCATGACGTACCAGCGTTTACAGTTAGAAAACAACGAAAGCTTCCGCCTTTCTTATTTCACCAAGTATCATGAAAGATTTGATAATTATTCGCAACCTTGCCCCGTTAAGTGAGTTGATTGATCCTCATGCAACTCAACGCTTGGAAAACCTCAAGAAGCAGGAAAATTCAGCTGCATACGATTCGCATATCTCGAGTTTAGCGTAATACCTCGAGTCGCTTTGACCGCTTTCTCGCT
This sequence comes from Vandiemenella viatica, assembly GCA_031002005.1. NCBI lineage: Eukaryota > Metazoa > Arthropoda > Insecta > Orthoptera > Morabidae > Vandiemenella > Vandiemenella viatica. Next base: position 179,563,912 of record CM061919.1, read on the forward strand.
CTCAGCCGGGTGCCCGGAGAGTTTAAGTTGGTTTCCTTGTTTTCGGCGGGAGTGCCATTACAGAGTCTCTGGGTAGAAAGGTCGCCTCTCTCACGTGCCACCTCACAAACGAACCGCAATTTCGTGTTTCTCGAAGACGCATTCAGGATTTGGATTGAAGTAATTTCTCTCTGGCATAAAGCGATTGCGTCAAACGAACAAAAGCGGAGCGTGAAATCCCATTAAGCCGTGGCATTGGCATCTATAGCCTTTTGTCCACGTTCACACAAAGATTATTCTTTACATTACCTATAGTTTTCGACAGATTGCTGCCGTTAGGAAAAACCAATGAATGACACATTAAAATAAGTTGTTTGAATTTTTTGTAGGAGTTAACAGTTAACTAAAATCTGTTGAAGTATGCGGCAGTAAATTTGTATAAATTCCAGTCAAGATTTACGTGTTGATATATATATATATATATTTAACAACTAAAACACCACCACTGGTTTTATATTTCTAAACTGATGTAATATAACTATTTTCAAATGACATCAAAGCAGACACCTGAAAGATCACACTATTGCGAAACACAAATTCGTTTTTCCATCTTCCTACTGATATGGAAATCCAGAGTTGCAGTTAAACGTAAATTTTTTTTACTGTCGCTAAAGAATTGTCAATATTTTATTTACACACTTTGACAATAAATTTGGCCGCCGCTGAAAAATTCTGTCACTCTTATTTTGCACAATCTTACATCAATGTCATCCTAAGAAACAGTAACGCAATATTGGCTTGCCGGTATTGCATTACTGTTTCCTGGGATGACATTGATGTCAGATTGTGCAAAATAAGAGTGATAGAATTTTTCACCGGCGGCCAAATTTATTGTCAAGGTGTGTACCTTGTCGTGGCTATATATTCACCACGACCTCTCTCTGCGGCATACTATGTATTCTAACCATTAAAATGGGGTTCGACTGTCCTTTTATTTCCTCAAGACCGTTCTGACCCCCACTTAATATATTTTTCGCAGTTGTTGTTTCACTATTTTTGAAGATCAGTTGCAGCCTCTCGCCTTTATCAACAAAAGTGTGAATTATGTCATCATAACTGCTATCAAATCTAGGTGACTGCAGTATCATCAATATATTGCTAATCATATGAGGTAATGAATTTTTGGTGACTATCAGGGAACAATCTACGCTGCGGCCCTTATTAGTCAAATTGTTTGATAAGCATACTTACCAGGCGTTGTCGATAGTTCACATAGACTATGTCATCACTCCATTCCAACCTTTCTTGGAAATTTTGATTAGAGTGCATTTCCGGATCCATTCCCACTATAGTTACTGCATGTATAAATGATGATGAAGGTTTGTTTTTAAGTGTACGACTTATTTTCGTTGTGAAAGATGAAAGAAATTAGAAGGTAAAACACATTGCCAGCATCTTCGGAAATAAATTTAGGGATCAATCGTTGCCATCTGTTTCTTGGGCCACTCTCCATATGAAATGGGGACAGGGTTGGTATGGAACGTAGTGCTTTGGTGCGCCGTCTGGAGATTGGAAACTCCGTACTAACACCGTAAGGGACATGTATCGACTGGTGAATATTTCTCTCTCCACAGCAGCAATTACCCTCTAGATACGTTTAACCAGGGACAGTTAATATTCGGTCTCAAGACTTGTGGCCTATATTAAGGAACTCTGATTGTCGACTGATACCAAGAAAACACAGAACCAGCAGTGTGCAATAAATTCGATCCTAAGTACAAACGAATGACAGTATCGATAAATATAAATACCAATTTCTGATCTGCGTTATTGTTTACAATGGGAGGGGGTGGGGGGTGGAGGAAAGGCTGCTTTACGTTGATGAAGAATACTTGACATTTTCAATTGCTAACATTGGACTTTAAACTATTTTTCCCGTTTAATCTGTACAAAATACAGAGTATCTAACAGAACTGGAATTCGCAGCAAGCTAAAACTCTGTGACTGAAATGGTTATTTTGAAGCCTACGCTTTTACCTGTCTAACGAGAAAAGTTTTGACTTAATGATTCGACTGAGATTATTCTTGTCGATCTCCTTCGCCCTGGAGGCTCTATTAGCGAGCCCGTTCTTTGATCTACCTGCCTTTTCCGTTAACTAACAGAGAATAACAGGGTTATTAAGAGTATTCAGATACTTTGATAAGAGTTCATTTCTTTATGGCCGTTGTAGCTTTGCGTCCGTACGTACGATAGATATCTTTAAAATTAAAGAAGTTTGAAGTAATGCTGACTATAAATCATGTATGTACAAGGATTAATATTATAACGTAAAGAGTTCAAACATCTAATCAGATAACTCTGAAATAAAATACTGTGTTCGGGAAAACCGTCATACAACTAATTGAGTAATTTTTTAAAATAAAACAAACATATGGCTTTCTTCGAAGTTACCAGTACATAATGAAAACATAAACCGTTCAATAGTACGGTAACAGTTAATATTTTTTCTGTAATGACGATAACCTAGTTTACACGTTAAATGGCAGCTTGTTTATTCCGAAATTTATATTTTAATCACAAAGATAATTCTTATTAATTATCTGATGTTTTTTTCTGAGTTTGGAGCAGCCACTACCTTTTTCAAGCCTACTATAAGCTCCAGAGCTCAATATACAGAGACCAGAGAATCAGGATCCACAATACTGTAACTGCGCTATTTAGTACTTTAACAATTCTTAGAGCCAGCTTGGAATTTTAGTCTTCTAACAATAGCGCATCTCATAGAATACATTCGTCCAGAAGATATTTACTTTTTTGCCTTCAGTGCAGTCCTATATCGGCTAGTATCATCAAGTTTAACATTTCTGCTATGAGGTCACAGGGTAACACCCGAGAGCAGCCACAAGCGAATGCGTCTAAGCGCTCGATCAGCGAGTCATATATCGTGCTGAAAACGCAACCAGCTGGTCTGCGGAGAGGAGTGCTTAAACCATATTAAAGGCTTTAAATGGACCGTTTCGCAGTAACACCACTGGAGATTCTATCTACAAACAAGAACTTGCTAAATCAACACTGTATGTATAAGTTCTTTACTAGTGCTCACATGAACTATAGTCCAATGCATAAAATGTGGTCTGACATTGCAATAACACAAATAATAGATAATAGTTGCAGTCTCGAGCCGCTTCTGAAGTAAAACATTGTTATCTCTTAAAATATGTAAAAATGTTAACTGCTAGTAATGAGTAAAAGTTGTAAATTATGTTGCCAATAATCTTAAAATAGGAATTTGTTCAAATATTGAAAATAACAAATACCGGCAGTAGATGTTAAACTAATCTAGTTCACCTGTGAAAACGAACAACCTACTAGCAGGATACTTCTGCAATTACATATATATAATTAAAAATTAGTTCTCACAACCAGTGTTGGAGTTGGCCAGTCTCGCGATGGGCGGCCTTCTCGGTCACTTTGGCTGCCAGAGAGACTGAGAACGTGCGCTATTCCGGGAGATTTGGAATTCGGATTACCGCACCGATACCAATGCTGGAAAATGCTTTCTTAGATGGTAGAGTAGTATATACTAGTAATAGTTTAGTAATAGTTTAGTAATAGTAGCAGTGGTAGACGCACAAAGTGACATAGTGAAATATTAAAAATTCTAACCATAAAGTGGACAGGAAACTGCAGACACCATACAAAACTAGAAAAATGTAATTAATCAATTATGATAAAATGCAGCAAGTTTAGAAAGTTACAATATATGTTAACAGCAAAACAATCGTATGTATCGTGCCAACAAGAAAAGACTGTACAGATATTGCCAAAACCATACATAACAAAAATTGAAATTATTAATTGTGGAATTATCTGTTGAAATATCAAATGTAAAACTGTTGTGTTAAATTAAGGCCTATTTTAGTTTCTAGATACTAGGCTGTAAAAATGTGTGCTAAAAAAAAAAAAAATCTGCTATGAAGATCACTATAAGAGATTACTGTAACTGTTGTAAGACTGCACACCCCTCTGAGGAATACTTAAGATTTAATGAAGATGTCAGTGGTTTAAAAATGACCAGGATGAGTCTAGTTTAGCCAACAAACAGAAGTCTGCTAGAAATAATTAAGCTAAAGGAGAAGGAGGTGGAGAAATAAAACCTTGTTCCTGGTAAAAATCAATGGTCAATGGATGGATGATCACAGTTGCATAGAATAAACAATAAACAACAAAATCTAATGCAAGACACCACGGAAGAAATACCTTTTGATTTCAGAATAAAATTCATTAAGAGGCATTTATCAGTTGCCACGTAATGTAACACTGTACGCTACTATCTTTCAAAACTCTTATTTTTAAACATAGTTCAGTTATACATCTATATATGTGTACTAGAATTTTCTCGCTGTTTCCACAACGCTGTCCTTGGTGTGCTTAGTAATGCATTTGCCTTTTCTTTTTGTAGTAGTGAAGCGTAAACGTGTTTAATGTGGTATCTTTGTAACTTGTAACGTAAATTAAATTCCACAACTTCGTAAGAGTTATTTAGTGTTAATATTCTATGTTTTGGTTTGATTAACGTTTAACGTACTGTATATCACAAACACTAAACAATAACCCAGTAAAAAACAATATTAACAAAATCCAAAAGATGAAATCTTAATCTGTAGTGTGATCTTTGGTCGCTATCACGTAAATGAGTGTTTATCTGAGATGCAGTGTAATCTGTGGCGCCTATCTGTTCTCTGTAAGAGCGAATATTCATTTCTTGCTCGGTTCTACCATCACGTACAATCATAAAATATATCGCGTGTTTTAAGCTAGACTACAAGCTTACAAGCCGAAAACTCCATCCAAATTGCTTCCACACTTTTTGCTTTATGCCTGGACAAAAGGACAGACACACGGAGTGAATTTACAGATTTAGAATAGTATTAGGAGATCCGTTCGAAAATTCTGCGAATCATTTATGTACGACGAATAGCGCGAAGACTACCAGCTTGTTTAGCGATTGTTTATTTGTCAACTAAAGCAAGTACGTAGCAAAACTGATCAACGTCTTATTAAACAATTAGAAATGATTCTCTCACAGAAACAAAATTTCCGAAAAGATCCTTAGTCTAGAAAACACTTAACAATATCTCTGTGATGTGTGGTGCTGCTATCTAGCGGTAATGCGATCACTCCTTATTGACTCCAGCGAAACCTAGCAGCTTGACTCTGAATTATCGCATACGCGTGACATTGATTGTTTATATAAAAAGAGGACGCCGTGCCATATATTTGTTGCCCTTCAAACACGATTTTAGCGCCCCCTGAAGTAGCCGCACGGAGCAAGTGCCCCACTTTGCTTCCCTCGAGACCCGCACTGAATATTACCAAAGCGGAGAGCTTAATCTTTAAAATGATGTCTCATTTATCAATTTTCAATAAGTATGAAGGGATAAAGATGGCTATTCACAAGAAAATACCTTTTAGAAATATGTATGATATTGTTATTGAGATAGAGGAGAGAAGATGGGAGGTGTACAGGAGCGCATATTCTGGTGTGTAAACTGCTGCCACAGCAACATTCTGCGCGTCTCCTCGGCGGTGCATTTCACATCGACATCCGTGCAGACGCCGCCGGCCCTTCACCAGCCACAACAACACAGGCGCCGTGTCACCATGCCTGCGGCGACATGCAGCATGGATGCGGCGGCAGCTGACACTGCTGAACAGGAACGGCTGGACCGCATACAGTGCTCCGCAACACAGCACAGTACTTCCGAGGGGTAGCAACAGGATGGACAATGCTGACAATGATGTCGGCCTCCATATCTTCTTTTCTTATCGTAATAAAATCCTCAACACGTGTATTTAAATGATTATTACTTAAAATTCTGCCGATATTTCTTTGATGTTACAGTCCGTTATATTAACTTCTGATACAATCTATAAATCGCCTCGTGGATAGCGATTGTAATCCATTATCGTTTTCCCCAATAATTCCTCCCAGACAGCACATCTGAAGTAAGTGAATTGATGCCCAATTTTTGTTACAGTTCTAATTGGCTTCACGGGATCTTGACTATACCCTGATGATGAAACTCACGTTTCGTCCAAATATTCAAACTTATGTGTCACTACAAGGAGAGTAATGAAACTATGTATACAAAGTAAACATTAGAGCAAAGCGGTTCGTATAAATGCGAAAAGAGTTAAAGTTTTTCACTTTCACCTAATGGAAGGTATACTGGGCTTCCTCCAAAGAAAAACCTTGAATTTTCGAGTTGTACAGGGCGTTCGCCGGGAAACGCAACCCACTGTTAGCGCTCACAAGGAAGAAACTGCTTCCGGCGAGCGAGCGCTCAGTTTCCGACATTGTTCGACCGTCGGCCGCGGACTATTTCATAATAATTACGCTTCATAAACTTCATAAACTTGTGTGCTAAGCATTTAAATGTGACGTAATTCATTAGCTTACCTTATAAAAGATGCTGGAAGTGTTGACCCTCTTGTGTAATGCACATTTCACATCTTCTGAACATATTTCGAGACACACGCTGCCCTAACTGACTTAATGATTTTTTGGGTGACTGTTCTAGTCGAAAAGCGATATCGTCAATTTTCTCCTCTGTGAGAATACGGTTGACCGACAGTCTCTTTTTGTTAAAAAATGAACCCGTTTCTCTTACTTTTTTAACCAGACGCAGAATTGTTGATTTAGCTGGCAGTAAAGCGCCAGGAAATTCGCGACGAAATTTACTGCGACACTTTTTAAACGACTTCTTCTTCAGATATGTATCGTAGAGAAATATTCTTTGTTGCAAACTGTAACGTACCATAATTTTACTCACACTCAAACACGGTACAGATTAATAAGAGTATGAAGCCCCAAACCAGCAAACCGCAAAGAAACGTTTATTCACAACACTGATTAATAAGAGACTGAAGTCACAAACTATCTACAATGCAAAGAAACCGTTCTTAACAATGTAAGGGTCACTGCACTGCACTGTTGGGGCAGCGGAGGTGTTAAACAGTGCGGTGATTCACGGTGCCGTGTGGCGGAAACTGCTGGCTTCACTGACCGACAAAGTTGCCGACGGCAACAGACTGGGAGGGTAGCGTTTTCCGGCGAACGCCCTGTAGTATGTGACTAATCTAGAAGGAAAAGTTTGACTCCCAAACCTTGAGTTGTGAAAACTTATCTTTCTTCATTTCATGTGGGATATGAAAGACGATAACGTTTTTAGTCGTAAGTTAATCATAAACTGTAATAAGAACGGTTTATCAAACAAGTACTTGTGAGATTTAATAAAAATAGACAGTGAAAAAAACCTAAGAGGTTCATGCCAAAAGTAACTGTCTTTATATGATGTTAATTTTAAGTGTCGTAGCAACTATTCAGCTTTGAAAGCGTATATTGCACAAGAAGTTTTGCAACATTCCCTAACCCTGTAACCAAGGTGATCTCCCTGTTGTGAATAGAGCGCGACTGCCTGCTACGGTCTATCTAACAATTTCCCGCATTTTGAATTAGTGATGAGGAAATTGTAATATTCAGTCCAGATAACCAGAAATATAATACAACATTTGATATCTTAATTTTGTTATCCTCACGACCATTGTCTTATTAGGAACTATCAAAATTTCCAACAACTATTGATAGAAACAACGAGTGAATTTGAACGATTTATATTGAACAGCCGATAATAATGCAAATAAGAGTAAGCTTCGTAAGTACGTAGATAGAAAACTAAAGGTTACAGCATACACAGGGAACTTCATAAGACATCGGTCAAAGGTATAGCAATGTAGTTTCATTGGCCACCGGGTTATATTGGAGTTTTTGGATTTGAGGCTGCAAACAGAACAGCAGGTCATCATACTGCTGCACAAAATTTAAAAAAATTTCGTACCCCGCGCAGACTTCAAGGCTATTGCCACCAACATTGATAAGACAGAATGGAGAAGAGATGGCTTGCCGATTGCCAGGGAAAGCATTTTTGGTATCTAACCATTTTAAAGAACATCGACGGCCAGCCATGGTACGCTCAACTAGATCTGAGCAGGAAATGATAGACTTCTACATCTACATCCATACTCTGCAAATCACAAACATTGTTTGTGGCAGAGGGTGCTAAGCACCATTCCTAAACCCGCGCATTCCAATCCCGAATAGTTCAAGGAAAGAAGGAATACAAAAAATCATCGGTACGGCATCTTATTTCTCTAATCTTATCCCTCCGGTCATTGCGACCTAAATAGGTTGGCGGAAGAAGTATTTCATTGCACTCGAAATTTAAATTTTTTCGGATATTCTCTAATAAATTCGAACGGAAAATACGTCGTCTGTCTTCCAAACTATCCCAGCCCAATCTATGTATCAATTCTGTGACGCTTTCATAAGGGCTGTAGCAACCAGTCACGAATAGAGCACCCTCTCCACTGAGTCAATCAGAACCTTGCGATACGGATCCCAAACTCCACAACAGTAATCCAGATGTGGACGCACTAGTGTTTTATACGCTATCTCCTTTGTATGAATATTAAAATTCCTCAAAATACGACCTATGAATCGTAATTTAGAATTAGCCTTGCCTACGACGGAAGTTATGTGCATGTCCCATTTCATGTTGTTTTGTACTATCACCCCCAGATACTTCACGAAATGAACCATGTCAAAAGCTGAATTGTTTATTTTGTACAAACCGATTCTTTTTATTACTTATCTGCATCCCTTGCACTTTCTGCAATTAAGTGTAAGCTGCCATTTACGGCACCCATCGAAAATAGCATCCAAATCGCGCTGAATTTCTAAGCAATCGTCGGAGCACCTTATTTCGCTATAGATAACTGCATCGTCGGCAAACAATAGCAACCAGAATTTGACGTTGTCACCTAGATCGTTTATAAGTATTAAGAAAAGAAGTGGTCCTATTACACTTCCTTGAGGAACGCCCGAAGTAACATTTATCTCAGAAAAGACTTGGCCGTCAACAACGACATACTGTGATCGACCAGTTAGAAAATCACGTATCCACTCGCGTTAGTACAGGGCACAGTATATTAAGCGACAAAAATCCATCACGCGATTGGTCATTCCTCCAATGTGCCACAACTGCGATTCTGTGGATGATGTTTATCATTTCATGCTAAACTGCAAGCAACATCGATCAACGAGAAAACGGCTGCTTAAAGATGATCTAAATATAAGTCATATAAACCCTCTGATATGTGTTATACGAGTTAAAGGTGTAATTTAAAACCATGCACATGTTCTGCAGTGCTACTGCCAGAATTTTTCGTTGGCTAAAATCATAAGTAAGTAAAAATAAAACACCGTTTGATGATATTAGGATTGTCAAATTTCTATTAAACTTAACAGAATTACCCCTCAGCGTTTCACTTAACGATGCAAAAGACGTATCACTTGTAAAAGAAAACATGTGTCGTGATGTCGAGAAGTTACTCGCAGCTGGGCGCTGTGCAGGTTATGGGGCTGAGTATCACGAGATGAGCCGTGTACGCGACGCAACTGCTTGATGAGAGAGTACGGCGGGCTGCCTGCCGCTGAGGGGCCGTCACGCGTCCAGATTTCCCCAGGCGAGGTGGACGGACGGGCAGTCGGGCCTTTACACGCACCACCAACCACGCGGGGACCCCCACCTCACGTGCCCTGCTCCGCTGCGGCCGCATAAATTAAGGCCTCAGCTCTGCTCCGTGCCCGCCTGCGGCAACATATCTGGCTTAAATCTCCCCACGTTTCCTCTAAACAAAGCAGTGGTTTCAGCCTCCAAACAGGACTCGTTTTATCTTCCACGGACTTAAAAATATAAAACTAGATATTAGCTAAATTAAATCTTCACTATGTAAGCTTTGTGCTGTTTTTAAAGCTCAGCGCTTGTGACGTCACATATCCCTTAGACTTGCCATAATTAACTGTGTTTGTTTGGCCACCATTGAAGGTCCACATATATTTACTTTCAATTTTTAATTTCGTTAAAGCTTAGTACGTTGCCAAATACCCTACCATTCACTATCCTCAGTCCACAGTATGCTCTATATAGCCTTCGACCAGGGTTGTAACCGTTGAGTCTACTGGAGACTTTACAGTGCTCGGAACGTAGTAAGATTCCGCATAACGTACGCAAAGTAATATCTCTTGACGTGTTACACAATATTAAGACGACAGCTGTGAAACTTGGAAAATATTTTATGTACATTTCATACATTCACTATTGCTACATTATTTTATATATCGTCACAAATCGTTACAGTCATAAAGAAAAAGTAAAAAAAATTACATATTACAAGTGCTCTCTATGTATCTCCTTACGGATTCTGAAGGATTCAGTGTTTAATCCTCCTTTACCAACTTACCTACCATAACTGGGAGCTAGCATCAACAGTGCTTTTGAACAGTCTAATGGGGACTTGCTGCACCGATTGTGGCAACAACGTTACTATAGAATTGATGTCTGTAGGGTCAGTAAGGGGATATGTAGAGAGCACTTGCAGTATGTCAAAAAACTTTTTAAGTTTTTTTATATGACTTAAGGTTTGTGATCATATGTCAAGTAAAGTAGCTACACTAAATTTATAAAATCGCTTCGTTATTTATAATAACCCTGTATATGCCTAATGTGCATAATAAATGATTTGTCAATTCTTCGTGGCATAATGCGATGTTGAAACAACTTTTCACTGTAGGTGTTGTTTTCACTACGGCATAGAGTCGCGTGGAATCTCATGATACGGCCACCTCACGTACCTTTCAGAAAAACAGCGAAATCGCAACTGAGAATAATTGAATGCCGTAACCAAACAGTAAGAAGAGTAACGGAGCTTATCCCGGGTTTTCACGTACCAGGTGCCTAAATAAGCACTCAATATGGCAACACTGGAAGCATGGGACTTGCAGAGGCCATTAGTAAACGTGTGATACGCGTTCAGTAAGAGTTTGAGCGCGGTCTAGTTATTTGATTGTTTGTTATTATTTTTCTTGTGAATTCAGTTTTCTTATCTTATATATAAAGATGAATGTATGTTTGTTTGTTCTTCATACAAATCCACATTTTTCATCTGATCTCGATGAAACTTTGCACACTTATCCTTTGAAACAAGGAGAAAAATAGTCTACATTTGGTTGAAAAATTATCTGTATAAATAACACATGTTGTCCCATAACTTCGAAATCTTTATATATAAAGATGAATGTATGTTTGTTTGTTCTTCATACAAATCCACAGTTTTCATCCGATCTCGATGAAACTTTGCACACTTATCCTCTGAAACAAGGAGAAAAATTCTGTCTACATTTGGTTGAAAAATTATCTGTATAAATAGCACATGTTGTCTCATAACTTCGAAATACGGCGATAGACAGACACGTTGGATATGGTCGTCTCCGCACCGTGTTTCCTTGTAGTGGACTGCCAGCTCAGTGTTTAAAGCGCTTGCTTACGAACGCAGTGGTCTCCGGTTCAAATCTCCTTAAAGGCTAAGATTTTTAAAAATTGTTTTTCATCGTAAGAGTCAGGCCTGGGCCGTAGGTTATTTGGATTTAATGTTAAACTGTAGATATTATAAAGTTAGGGGTGCAATGCGAGGCAAATCGTAGGTAGTCTTGCAATTTTGTAGGTGTACACTTTTTTACGTTATAATGATCCCTCAGGTGTTGTTCGCAGTCATTGTGTGAGTGTGAACCACAGTAATACTAATATAAATACGGAAGTAAGTCTCTGTCTTTTTGTTACGTTTTGACGACTATATGGATATATCGTTGTGATGGAATTTTATAAGGAAATCTGTATGAAGGGCACAGGATATTTTTTCCAGTATGATTAACAGTTGTAGTCACGAAATTTTGAGACCTTATCGAATGGTGACAGAAATATGTTGGATATTGATTCTCTTCAAGAGATAGGTTCGACGGTACAATGATAGAGTGATAGCTTTCCTGTCATATTATTCCTACTCGATATTGTTTGGGACCAATCCTTCGTTACCAACAACTTTCTATATTTAATTCTGGCAAAAAAATTCTTAATCCACGCGTACGAAGTCGCAAGTACGAGCTAGCAGATTTATAAAAGATTTATGATGAAGTTTTTCTTCATACTTGGGCACAGTGTAACAAAAACTTGTGCAAAACCTAAGAAAGCCTGCAGAGGTAATGTGTTTGAGAGACTGGGCTTTCGGTGGTTTAAGGCAAATTCAGAAGGGAGAGAGTCGATGAAGAACGGACCACGCAGCGAAATACCTTCAACTGCAACAACCGATAAATATGTAGGCAGAATTCGAGATCCTCTGGGTTGACGGAATGTTCGGGGAAGGGCTGAATTTAAATCACACCACCGTTCATCAGGTTTTGACCAGTGAATGTGGGTGTAAAAAAATCTACTCGAAAACGGTTCCAAAACAAAAGGTCAAGATACCTTGAATTTTTTGAATCAACTGAAAATTATTTTAAAAAATTGAAACAAGTCATTACTGGTGACGAGAGTTAGATATTTGTGTATGACCCAGAATCTAAAGCCAGCGCATGGAGTAGAACACTTCAGTCTCTCCAAAAAAGCAAGAACGAGCAAGTCAAAGATTGAAAGCATGGTGATTTGCCTCTTTGCTAGCCAGGGAAATCGTCTACAAAGAGTTGTGCCTGAAGGCTAGACAGTAAATCAACACTTTTAATTAGAATTTCTTGAAAGACTCCAAGAAATGTTCATACGCGTAAGATTGAACATTAAAAACACTTGGATGCTGCATCCCGACAACGTGCCTTGTCATACAGAGATTTCAATAAACAGGTTATCAGACGACTGAACGATGATAACAAACAATATTGTAAATATGATACAGGAAAAACATGCTTTGTATATGAAAACGGAGATGCGTAGCTGCATACCATAGTAACAAATGTAAATAATTCGTCGCTGATGATGCCTCGATGAGAGGTGAAACGCGTACGACGCAAAATAAATAAACGAAACAGTTGCATTGGCGTTATATTTTCAACTAGAAATTAACTAAGCAACTGTGGAAACATGGCCTGCAACAACATTGCATTTAAATAAGTATTACTGACTGGCTGAAGGCTATTTCAAAATCCCAGTTACAGCACTGGTATGAGAAGTGGAAGAAATGTCTCCAGCGTTGAGTGGCTTCCCAAGGAAATTATTTTGAAGGAGACGATATTCATCTGTAATTTTATTCAAATAAAAATATTTAAACAGGTAAGTCTCATTACTTAATTTACACACCTCATAAATCTCGCTCGTCGCTTGTGACAGAATTAAGGCCTCTAGTCTATTTATCAAGAGAACTAGATCAATTAAACCAGCAATAAGTTTGCTCAAACAATAGCGTCAACTATTAAATTGAATCTTTCCTTTACTCATCCCTACTCTAATCGGGTTCATTTTAAAGTATCTGTCGTGTCTCCAAACGGGAATCAATGAGATAAATTAGCCAATGGTAGCAATTATCATGTTACAAAACTCATACTGTGTATTGATAAAAACTTCTTGTTGAGAACTGTGAAAATTATTTTTGATAGACGAATAAATATTTTCAGATTATCGCGAACGTTAGAACGACTTAAGTGAGTGAGTTTGAAATCTGTTATGAATGTTCTAAACAATTCGACAATTGATTGCCGACTGTCGAGGCGATTTTCATTCGTTCATTCGTTCATATCTACAGTGTAATAATTACATAGCAGATTTACAATAGAGTGCTCAGTTTCTACTTACTACCTTAAAACATACATCTACCTTATGCATTGGAACTGGTAAGTGCATTAAATTATTTCCGGATTAAAAATGGGTTCAGAAATATGTATATTGCTTCTGTTTTAGGAGATACTGATTATAAATTAAGTTCACTGGCAGTTTAGATGAACGGTACCCGCATCCATTTATAAACTGCATACGGTGATGACTGCAACGAATTCTCACTGAGTTTGTAATTTATGTTTGTGGTAGTCCCAGAGCAAAGAGACTGGCAGCCCTACCACTGACATATGTTATTCAGTACGTCTCCTTCGGTGGGAACCAACCAACCCTCAGATTGTATATTAAGTTAGGTTACTTTCCTACTATTAAAGTGGATTATTTTCATTAGGACAGAAGTGTTCGTTGGAAACGATATCAATCGTAACAATTACAGGGTGTACCTAAATGAATATCAGGGTTTTTACGCTTTGTAGTATTTATTGCTTAAAACGTAAAATTATAATTAATGCATGGAATGAAAGTATAACTCAAACAGTTCTGTTTGTTGGTACCTGTGCCCATGTACGCACAATGTTTCCTCCTCCATCCGTTAGAAAGCACTAGTAGCAAAAATGGTAACTAGTGAACAGAAAGCTTTTTGTGTTCTGCAGTTTGCAAAGACGGAATCTGTAGTTACTGTGCAACGTGCGTTCAGAATTAAGTTCAGATGTGATCCTTCAAGCGATAATAACATACGTAGATGGTATCATCAGTGTGAAAATACCGGCTGCCTTTGCAAAGGAAGGAGTACGGAATGACCAAGGGTTAGTAAGAGTGTGTTGAGCGAGTGAGAAAATCTTTCACGCGTAGCCCGAAGAAAACCGTTCGGAAGGCTAGTAGTGAATTAGCAGTTCCGGTGATGTCTATTTGGAAAGTTTTATGGAAACGCTTACAACTATGTACTTATCTTCTGCGGTTGTTACAGGCTCTAAAGCCTACAGACCTTGGTTTACGTACCAAATTTGGACTTAAAATGTTGCACGACGATGAAGATTTTCTGGATCATGTTGTTTTCAGTGGTGAATCGACATTTCACCTTCGTGGACATGTGAACACTCATAATGTGCGCATCTGGGGCTCAGAAAATCCTCACGTGTTGGTGCAGTTGCACCGAGACTCTCCTAAACTGAATGTTTTTTTGCGCCACATCTCGGCGGAAAGTTTATGGGCCATTATTCTTTGGAGAAACAACTGTAACTGGTACTTCCTACCTTGATGCTCTACAACTATGGCTATTTCTCCAGTTGGTAGAAGACGAACCAAAAAACTTCATTTGGCAGCATGATGGTGCACCGCCTCACTGGCATTATGACGTAAGCGATTGGTTGAATGTCACTGTGCCCGACCGCTGGATTGACCGCAAAGGGTCCAAAGACAGAGTTTGTTTCGCATGGCCTACACGCTGTCCCGGTTGACGCCATGTGATTTCTACCAGTGGGGGTTCATAAATAATCGTGTGTATGTGCCTCCACTACCAGCTGACGTACCCGACCTAAGAAACAGGATTGAGGCAGCTGTTGCAACAATTACACCACAAACACTAATTAACGATTGGGAAGAAATGGGATATCGACTTGATGTGTGCCGTGTGACGAGAGGTGCTCACATTGAACACCTGTAAGCTTGTAGGTATAAATGTTTGAGTTACTCTTTCATTTCATGCATTAATTATAATTTTACGTTTTATGTAATAAATACTACAAAGCGTTAAAACCCCGATATTCATTTAGGTACACCTTGTATTAAACATCAAATCTAGGGATGCTCGATATACATCGATGTATCGAAAACATCGATGTTTACTATTCGATGCATCGAATCAATCCGATGCATCGTTTACTTTCGATGTTTAACGATGTATCGATGTTTTTCATTCGATACATCGAAAGAACACATGCGTTTCTTCGACGCGATAGAATCAGTTTTAAAGCAAAACAAAAACAGAAAATTGTATTACTATACGTTATTTTTGTCACCTAAGATAACAAATTACATTTTTTTTTACTTGAATAAAAAAAAAAAACAAATACATATGCAACACGATTAGTTTTAAGGCAAAACAAAAACTGGAAAATTGTATCGTTATACGTTATTTTTGTCACCTACAAAATCACATTAAATTTTTTCTTTTAACTTGCATCAAACAAGAAAAAACTACGCGATATGACTGGTTTTAGAGCAAAACAAAAAAACAGGAACATGTATCGCTATTCGATATTTTGTCACCTACAAAATCTCGTTATTTTTAACTTGGATGAAGCTACAAAAAAAACTACGTTATATGATTCGTTTTAAAGCAAAACAGGAAATTGTATTGCTATATTTTATTTTGTCATCTACAAAATCACATTTTTCTTTTAATTTAATTTTTATAAAACAACAACAAAATTACAGTTGACATGAAATTTCCCGACAGTGTGGGGCGGAGTTACACCTTAGGGCAAGGCTAAAAGTACCTAGTATTCTTCAAAAATTTGCTTAAAGTTACTGCTCCTCATTATAAAATACCCAGCAGAGCAACTGTGACACGGTGGCTTGATGACAAGTATGACATCTTGGCAACATTAATAAAATCAAAACTCTCAAATGTTGAACACCTCACAAGTGATATATGGTCAGACATGCATATGCGCAGCTTTTTGGGTGTCACAGCGCATTTTGGTCTAGACACAGTGTTCGAATCAATGACATAGGAGTTTATCAACTCAATGAAAGTCATTCATCGGAATATGTAGCAGACATGTTCCTTAAGACCTGCAACGATTGGGGATTTGATACGGATAAAGTCTCTGCGGTTGTTACTGATAACGACCCGAATATGGTAAAAGCTATGGAATTAGGATTTGTAAAGAAGAAGCTCATCCCTTGTTTCGCTCACACACTTAATTTAATTGCTCAAAATATTCTCAAAATACCTTTAGAAAATATATTGTCAAAAATAAAGACCATTGTTACTTTCTTCAAACACAGTTGTTTGGAAAGCGACGATTTGAGAAAGTCAGTAAGTGTTGAACTAAAGTTAATACAAGGCCTGCCAAAACGCTGGAATAGCACATATTATATGATTCAAAGATTTTTGGAGCTTAAAAATGTTGTAAGTGATATATTGATTTGCCATAAAACAGCACCTCCAATATTGACTAGTTTGGAATTAAATATCGCCTCATTTCTTCTTAACATACTACGCCCACTTGAAACAGCAACTAAAGAAATATCTGGGTATAAATATTGTACCAGCAGTAAAGTGATTCCTTTAGTTCACTGCATGCTTTCAAAACTCAAATCAGTTGAGACTGATGAACCTTTAGTGATGGAAGTACATAAGCTCGTCCTAAAAGAAATCAACAAACGGATGGGTGCTATCGAACTAGTTTCGTCTTTACCTATCGTGACCTTATTGGACCCACGGTTCAAATAACTACATTTTGAAGACCGATGGCTTCAAATGCTATTCAAAAGATCAAAGATATGATGAAGAGGGAGCTGGAAGAAATGCGAACAGAATCTGATTCAGATAGTTCATACAAAACATCGGAAGATTTCAGTCATTGGACCGATCATCACAAAATAGTTCAAAGAAACTGGAAATCAAACAAGACCGAAGAAAGTGTTTCCGACGAGCTGTCTGTCTACTTGAGAACTCCGATTGGCCGGCTTAGTGAAAATCCGTTAGAAGTATGGTCCGATTATAAACAACAGTTTAAAAAATTGTACAAAATAGCTTATAAATATTTAACTTTGGTAGCCAGCTCAATACCATCAGAAAGACTTTTTTCGAAAGCTGCACAAGTTTTAAATCAGCAACGAAACAGAATTTCAGGAAAGCGGTTTAATAAAATTTTATTTATGCAAAGTTTAGAGAGAAAATATTGGGATTTATAAATTCCAATTAGATTAGAATCCCAACCCTGCCGCTCTTTCAGCGTTCCTCGTTTTACTTTTATCCTATCTTCTATTCGAATTTTTAATTTATAAATCCTAGTAATTTCAAATTTCCTTTGTAAAAAACTAATTAAAAATATAATTCAAATAAATACTTCATTTTACTAGTTTCCTAACCTTGTCTCATTTTTAAACTTTCCTAACCTTTACTATCCGATATGTATATATATATATATATATATATATATATATATATATATATATATCGATGTTATTATTCGATGCATCGAAAACATCGATGTTTTTATTAGATTCATCGTGAAACATCGATGCAACGTTTCAATGCATCACATCGAAAAAAACATCGATGTATTTTTGGGATGAACATCCCTAATCAAATCCAAAAATCTTTACAAACTAACCGCATCTGATTAAAGCCGTACAACAGCATAACCGCCACTCTCACTTAAAATGTAATGTAAAACATACCACACAAAGCATTCCCGGCTTGGTTTTAATATATCCTACAATTTATATATATCGACGGCGAGAAGCAACTTATTTTTCGTTCATGGCCTATCTGCCTCGATGAACGGAATTCACGATAAAATTACCACTGGGATGTTAATTGGGAATAATGGTACCCTATGGTACGGGGATTATATAGGATAGCACTATATTTTATTTTGGTACGAAGTTGGAAAGACGAAACATACAAAGTTTTCTCGAAAACAGTACCCATTTTTAGTTGGACATGATTCACGTAAAAACTACTGGTTGGATTTAGTTACTTTTGACAGTCGAAATTATATTCATGATTTCAGTGAACGAACTGTATTATATGACTTTTTTCTCACTGTTGGCTTAAGAGAGACATCCGCACTTTAACACTCCACTAGAGCGAGGTCGCGGGTTGTGGCTAGTCATACAAAATTGTGCAAACTGGAAAGTTTTAATATTGCAACCACAACACATCTAATCCGAGATTCCAGTCAACGATATTGTTAAATACAACAAGCACAGAAAATTTTCACATACAATACACCTAACACAACAATATTACTCATAAATGTATTGGTTTTGTGCTTCAAAATGGACTTTCAGATTCGCACAATGACCTGTATTATTGCTGGTAGCTAGAGGCTCATAACAACCACAAGAGCAGTAGTGCACACAACCTGTTTCAAGGGAATATCGAAAAGGCAGAAACATTTCTGGGATCCAATAGGTGTGGTACGTCAACAGTTTTGTGGCCTCGCATTCCAGAGGACTTCGGCTCGAATCTCCGTCCAACCATCCAGATTTCTGATTTCCATGGTTTCCCTAAAACACACCAGGTGAATGTTGGGATGGTTTCTACAATAGACCATAGCCTATTTCCTTCCTGTTCCTTGCCCTCTGTTCTTTCCAACTACTAGCTACCTCGACACTGACGAGGCGCAAACCTACAAGGGGAAAAAAAGAAGGATAGGCACTTCTTGTTCACCACCTCACTTCCACCGAAGTGCAAGGCCATGAAAGGAAACTCGTAACTCAGAAGGTAAAATCAGGAAATCACTCCTATAAAGGCTTATGCATTTTTTTTTCCCCAAGGTCCGCGTCGAGATCATCACAGGTGCGAAAGCATTGGGGGCAAGGAATGGGAAGAAATTTCGACATGGCATTTTTGATGGAAGCATCCCGACATTCGCCTTTTGTGATTTTTGGAAACCAATGAACAACCAATGCTGATGGTCAGACGGTGATTCGAACCACGTCCCCTCGAATGCGAAACCAGAGTGCAGATTACTTGGAGCTGCGGGATAGTCTCGTCGCACGGAATATTTCGCCATTACAAATCAAACAACATGGATAAGTCGACCATTACGCGGCCATCGTTGTTGAAAATACTATATTCCTTTCGAAAGAGTATCAGTGGAAGTTAAGGAACTTAAAAGAAGCGCTAGGGATTGCTGAACGCCCTGATAACATCAATGAGAACAGCGGGGAAAAGAACGATGCGAGGCATGTCTTGCTGTTGAGGAAACAACTGACGCCACGACCCCCACCAAGTCACCCAACCACGTGACAGTTGCGATCTCCTGATTGGCCGGACCGATTAAACTTACCGCAACACCGAACTTTCCAGATAGTTATTTGCGCTTAGAGGAACGTGTCAGCGCAGTTGCGTCCTGGAAGAAGCCCGAAGCAGATCGTCCGAAACGTCAACATTTAATAATAGAAATCGGTTCTACCAGGATAGAATGGAAACTATAAATACGAATAACCTGAGGCAGAGATCCCCTATCTTCAGATCTTCCGATTAAAGACCAACTTGTTACCACCGCAACGTATCCAGACAAAGATACGAGGAAACACTCAGATAAATATTATGTACCGACAGTTAAATTTATTAATAGGCGGGTCATGATACGTGGGAAGTAACATAAAAGTAGTTAATGCGTGATGCCCTTCGTCGATGTGTAATTAATGTCGCTCCACCTGTGGCTAAATATTCCACAGCGCCGCCTTCTAATATCTGATCCCTCGCCGTCTCCAGCGCCGCACTGCGTCCTGAAAGGTGCGAGTTGCTTCCATTCATCAGGGCGGCACCTGATTCAATCGGGGTCGCAATTTATCAACGGGCGCGCGCCTCCTCCAAGACGTGTGTTATTACAGGCCCCGTCTCCCCGTCGTGATTGATAGAGCGGCTAATGCGCGACACTTCGACATCAGCGCATATTACTCAGCACTAAAACTTCCACCGTTAACAATGGCATGGCACTTGAGTTACCACGAATCATAACCAACTGCAGCTAAACTTGCATCTCTATACGGTATGACTGAAAAATTTCCGATTTTTTTTAAGCGATTTTTATTTTTTTTTAACTTGGATACCTCTTCCGTGTTCAATACTGAGGGGCATCCCAGAATTAAGAACTAAATGAAAATTGTCCGGTTTTACTGTCGAGTGGTCAAACGAGCAAGGTGACACAATTTACTCCAAAGAGGGTACTTAATTTCCGCTGAATTTGCAGGTAGACATCTGTAAGTATTTGGCAAGGAAAAGGAGAGACTTATCAATAACTTACATGGTTAAATACATTAAAATGAGTGTAAAGAAATTTTGTTAAGTTAGATTTATGGTAGAAACTTGACCAAAAAAATAATAGTACCATGTTGGTAAACTTAAGGGCTACAGAAAAATGCTATACATATCACAATTTTTTTTTTTTTTATTTTTTTTTACTGCTTTACGTCTCTCAACAGCGAGATCATTAGAGACGGGAAAGGATGGGGGCAAGGAATGGGAAGGAATTCGGCCATCGCCTTTTGAAGGAAGCATCCCGGCATTTGCCTGGAGTGATTTGGGAAACCATGGAAAACACAAATCTGGATGCCCAGACGGGGATTCGAACCGCCGTCGTCCCGAATGCGAGGCGAGAACGCTAACCGTTACACCGCCACGCTCGGTACATATCACAAGTACTCCGATTATGCAAAACAGTAGATCATTAGATCTAAAATAATGCTAGTTGTCTTTTTGAGTCACGGATGGTGAAATAGTGGTAGAATCAGTATAAATGTGGTGATTACACAATAATTGTTGAGCTGCTCTACAAATTCACTTCAGCAACTGACGCTAATACTTCGTTTACACTGACTTCTGGGGAACGGACGCCTGTCATTAGCCGGACATGGGGATCACGTGATTGTTTGGTGGTCACTCCATGGGCTTTGCATGCTCTCTGCGTGTGCTAGATCTGGCGTTGGGGTTCTCAGGCAAAACAGCGAATGTGGCCTGTCCTTGGAGCCAGAAGTAAAACTTTACGGCAGTGCTTAAAAACTACCGAAAGGACGACACCGGG
Source organism: Vandiemenella viatica (assembly GCA_031002005.1). NCBI lineage: Eukaryota > Metazoa > Arthropoda > Insecta > Orthoptera > Morabidae > Vandiemenella > Vandiemenella viatica. The sequence continues at coordinate 179,585,379 of CM061919.1, forward strand.
ACCAACAGCTTTTAAGAGAGAGGCATTGAAAGGGTCACTATATTAGCCATTATCGCTCCTGCACACTTCCCCCCCCCCCCTCTCCCCCGGGAAGGTACGCGATTGGTCGGGTAACAACGATTATTGTACACCCCGAGTTACCTTAGAGACCGTATCTCGCTCGTTTGTTGCGTGAACTGAAGAAAAATAACACAATTTTTGTTAAACGTACTGCGGTGGACAATTTAATACCTTTACATCATCAGTAAAAGAAACTTCGTGCAATTTTGATACTTGAAAGTGTAAATACCAAATTATCTTCGTCGCCATATCTTCCCAACATTTGGGGTCGGTTGCCTTTGATGACTTTTATTCATTATTCGCATGGTCATATTTGTAACGATGATTTTACAGCCACAAGTCCTTGCTGACGCCAATCTTTTTATACCTACTGCCAGATCATATCACGTACTAAAGGGGGATGTGAAGTGTTGCGATCTATTTGAAAAATGTATAATTATGTTGTGTACATGGTAAGTGTACTTTTATTTGTGAAATTTGTGGTTTATTAGGCGGGGATTGGGTACCATCACGACATTCGCTTTGATGGTTGCAGAAAATCGCCTATAAACCGTAGCCAGGCCATAAGGTACATGGGGAGCAGGGACTCGTGCCCGGTTCTATCGTAACTACTCGATGCAGGCAGTTCACTCCAAGAATAATACTTGCTCTGGCTATATATAATTGCGCAATATAATGAACCAATGCATTCTTCCTTTTCTGGCATACGACTGTCGGACCTAGACATTAAATGAATTTAGAAAAGGTAAACTTAGAACGACCCTAAGAACCCTAAGAGCTCTGAAAATGTTAATACTAGGTTTCACTAGAAGAGACAAGAAAAAAATCAACAAATATTAGGTTAGTTACAAGGGTGACAGATATTTTAGAGAAGACAGCCTCCTTGAAGTCATATTGCGTGGAGGAAAGACAAAAGATCAATAAAAACAGTGTTAGATTGGAGCCCAAGAGATCACCACAGACTGACGGAAAGAATACAGGATCGACGGGACTAGGACTAACGCAGGTTTGTTGGAATCAACTGACAGAGGCTCGCCCAAGATCGTTTGACCTAGAGAAGACTGCTCAATCTCTACCTGAAGCTATTATTCACCACACCATTTAATGATTGAATTAGCTGATGATGCATGATGAAATGAACCAAAAACAACATATCAGATCCCTTTGCATAATTATAATTTCAGTAAAAATGTGACGGACACTTCTGTTACAGCTAAGAGCGCGGATCGGTTTGTTTGTAGCGTGAGTTAAAAAAAAAAAATTAATGTACTATGAAATATACTAGTTTTCAAAAAATTGTGACGTTTTGAAAGGGAAAATGTTAAAGCAAACAGTGAGAAATGGGAAGCAGTACTACCGGAACGCAAGCAGGATTGAAGTAAACCCCCGTGGAAATGCGGAAGTAAACAATGCAGAAGACAGCCATGGGGTCATGACTTCGGCGGACCCAGCGGTGCGGGAGAGTGAGTTGCATCAACAGAGCTGCCTCCTATGGACGTGGAATGCGCAGAGGAACACGATCGTACCACAATCGATCAGCCTAGGTTTTTTTTATTATTATTATTTCTGTAAGCCTCTTCTGAAACATGCATTGTACTTGGTAAATACTAATCAGAAGGTTTTCTTGTTCAATAAATAAAAATTTTATGAGTTAAGTATCTAGCAGTAGATTTCTGTGCACATAATAAAAACAATATAAAACAAAATATAAACGATATATGTTGTTTCATAGGCAACACGGCTAAACAAAGACGTATATCCGACAATACTTACGATAGTAGCTCTGACTCCTACTTCCAGTTTTCTACATCACCAGGAGGAACACTGATTAATAATTTTCGTTTGGCCTTCAAATGGCGTATTCATAATTCCATTTCTCTTTTAATGTATGTGTGTTTTAATTCTAGGGATATTACAACAGCAATATTGCAGTTGCCTATTGAATGAGGTTGTGATATACAACGGCAATACGTGGGAAAAGTAGTTATAAAAATGTTTGTAACTAACAGAAATCAGTGCAACTCCAGCAACAAAAGGTATAGAGCCTTGATGATGCCATTACAGTTAATATTATGGTCAATGACTTATTTTAAGCTTATTCAAAAAATTAAGTTATACTAAATCGTGGGACACCATATCAGAATTGTACAAAATACTTATAATTAAAGATTATTTTTAACGTCTTAGTTCACACTGCTTTAAAAGAGTGTGTTTTAGCTTTATTAATCTATCATTTTATTTTAACTTTTTAGCTAACATTTTTTTAGTTTTTTAAGATATATTTTTTATTAATCTTAAAACAAAAATGATTACATAAGTAATGAGGACACTCGAGTCTTAGCATTTTGTGCTTGGCAATGAATGAACTTAAAATTTCTTGCATTCGTGTTCTTCTAATATAGCCATTTTTTTTTTTTTTTTTTTTTTTTGTAACTGCTTTACGTCTCTTTTTAACATCGAGGTCTTTAGAGACGGGAAAGGATGGGGGGCAAGGATGGGGGCAAGGAATGGGAAGGAATTCGGCCATGGCCTTTTTGAAGGAAGCATCCCGGCATTTGCCTGGAGTGATTTGGGGAAACCATGGAAAACCCAAATCTGGATGCCCGGACGGGGATTCGAACCGCCGTCCTCCCGAATGCGAAGCGATAACGCTAACCGTTACACCGCCCCGCTCGATCCATTTCTTCTAACGCGTCAACATTACTAGGGACTCTCCCTGCTAGCTTGGAGTAATCCAATTCTTCCATTTGGAGACCATCCAGTGACTTTTTGGGACTGATAGCTACATAACAGACAATTTAATTGAAATCTAAGCAGACTTTGTTGAAAATAGGAAGCTTTTTTTAACTTCCGTGTTTTCATTCAGTGGACTGCTGCTTGTGAAGAACGTGCTTAGGAAGGCGCCTGTGAGTATGCAACCATGTGAACAGCAGTGTAAGAGTAATTGCATAGCACACAGGCGACTAGTTACTGCGTTAAGATTTGTTTTCATTTTTTACTGTCAAAGTAATGAGAATACTGGGAGGACATAGCTATGAGATAATTGTATCGTCATTAGTTCTTAATACGTGTGCAAAATTTCAAATAATTGCAAAGTTTGGATATAAGTGAAAATTGAATTTAAAAAAAATAAAATCCGTTACATTCATAGATACGTTATAACGAGCTAATAAGAGGGTGTTAAAAATTGACCACAATTTTTATCTAGTCTCATGTGCAAGAGTGTCATTTCTCTACCTAATCGATCGATCGTCGTACACGTTACCATGCAGCATGAATACAATTTCTTTTAACATTCAGCGAGTGTATTCTCGTCTGTACGTGTCCCGCTGACGCCTCCTGCCCAGTACAGGTGCAGCGCAGTGTGGCCTAATGAGCCGTGTAAATGTATGCCAGTAATAACAGCCCGCCCAGTGTGTCTGTGCGCCGCTATCGGAATTCCATACGCGCACGGCTGACGGGGTGGGTCCCGTACTAATTGAAAATCAACGTGATAATTCGGAGCCGGCCGCTGGACGCCAGGTGCGGATGACCTGTATTAACCTTCACACTGCCGCCGTAAATACAAGGCGCCGCAGCTTCTTATACGAGAATTTTCTTGTCGTTTTGTTACTTTCCGTCCTTAGTACAGTTTAGATAATTACAACTTTGTCTTTTTTTCTTTTCTAATTTCCAATTTGTTTCTAGCGCACAATTTACTTACATAAATATTTTATACTTATGATTCATTTTTGGATAGTCCCACCAACAGTGATGGATGTAGCACTTTTACGATGTTCAGTAATGCTATTTTAATCTGATGTATTCACTATGGAAGATTGATTAGATGCTGGTCCAAAATACACTCCTGGAAATTGAAATAAGAACACCGTGAATTCATTGTCCCAGGAATGGGAAACTTTATATACACATTCCTGGGGTCAGATACAACACATGATCACACAGACAGAACCATAGGCACATAGACACAGGCAACAGAGCATACACAATGTCGTCACTAGTACCGTGTATATACTCCTTTCGCAGCAATGCAGGCTGCAATTCTCCCATGGAGACGATCATAGAGGTGCTGGATGTAGTCCTGTGGAACGGCATGCCAAGCCATTTCCACCTGGCGCCTCAACTGGACCAGTGTTCGTGCTGGACGTGCAGACCGCGTGAGACGACGTTTCATCCAGTCCCAAACATGCTCAATGGGGGACAGATCCGGAGATCTCGCTGGCCAGGGTAGTTGACTTACACCTTCTAGAGCACGTTGGGTGGCACGGGATACATGTGGACGTGCATTGTCCTGTTGGAACAGCATGTTCCCTTGCCAGTCTAGGAATGGTAGAACGATGGGTTCGATGACGGTTTGAATGTACCGTGCACTGTTCAGTGTCCCCTCGACGATCACCAGAGGTGTACGGCCAGTGTAGGAGATCGCTCCCCACACCATGATGCCGGGTGTTGGCCCTGTGTGCCTCGGTCGTATGCAGTCCTGATTGTGGCGCTCACCTGCACGGCGCCAAACACGCATACGACCATCATTGGCACCAAGGCAGAAGCGACTCTCATCACTGAACACGACACGTCTCCATTCGTCCCTCCATACACGCCTGTCGCGACACCACTGGAGGCGGGCTGCACGATGTTGGGGCGTGAGCGGAAGACGACCTAACGGTGCGCGGGACCGTAGCCCAGCTTCATGGAGGCGGTTGCGAATGGTCCTCTCTGATACCCCAGGAGCAACAGTGTCCCTAATTTGCCGGAAAGTGGCGGTGCGGTCCCCTACGGCACTGCGTAGGATGCGACGGTCTTCGCGTGCGTCCGTGCGTCGCTGCTGTCCGGACCCAGGTCGACGGGCACGTGCACCTTCCGCCGACCACTGGCGATAACATCGATGTACTGTGGAGACCTCGCGCCCCACATGTTGAGCAATTCGGCGGTACGTCCACCCGGCCTCCCGCATGCCCACTATATGCCCTCGCTCAAAGTCCGTCAACTGCACATACTGTTCACGTACACGCTGTCGCAGCATGCTACCAGTGTTAAAGACTGAGATGGAGCTCCGTATGCCACGGCAAACTGGCTAACACTGACTGCGGCGGTGCCCAACCGCTGCGCAGCTAGCGCCCTTCGACGGCCAACACTGCTGTTCCTGGTGTGTCCGCTGTGCCGTGCGTTTGATCATTGCTTGTACAGCCCTCTCGTAGTGTCCTGAACAAGTATGGTGGGTCTTACACACCGGCGTCAATGTGTTCTTATTTTAATTTCCAGGAGTGTAACTTCAAGCATGGAGCGCTGGGTGGAACAATTGCACTCCTGACAAACAACCACTAATCCAAGATCCTACAAGTCAGCCTCCTGGATTCAACCCACCCAGAAAAACCTGGGCGATACTGAATCGTGTGATAACAGGCCGGGGTAGATGCAACTATTGGATACACAAGTGGGGAATAATAGAGAATCCTTGTTGTGACTGAGGTTAAGGAAACTATCCACCACATTGCCACGGAATGCCTTCTCAGGAGATTCAATGGCACTATCCAGCAGCTTCATGAAGCAACTGCAGAGGCAACTGAATAGCTTCAATATCTCAACATCAATCTCTAGAAACATCTATGTTTGATTCCAATATACTGTAATTCAGTATAACTACTATCTTTGTATCCTTGTGCCATTCAAAGTAAATTAAAAAACCCGAGTGATCGTGTATCCTACTATCATCACCTTTCTCTGGTCTATAATCAATCAATTTCATAGATACTTAAGCCCTCGAAGTGCTCACTTTTAATTATTATTTACATATAAAATATTCTGAAACAAACAACTACAGTTGCTTTTTCAACTTTTATTCTATCCGTCTGCATTGACTTCTTGCTTTTTATCACTTCTTTTAACTGTTATTTTTCTGTGTGTATTGTACTTCACGAATCTACTGACCTTTTAACAACACCGCGTCAAAAATGTACCAACAATAAGTTGTTAATATATAACAGTTTCAATAGCCTTTTTATGGATTTTTTAAAATTATCTTTATTCCCCTGAATTCTGGAACTGTTTCTGTCCCTTTTCCAAAAACACGAGTGGCTTTTATTTAGAAACGACTGTATTCTGAAACACACACTCTCCGAGGTATTCTGTTAATACATTCGCTTAGGTTATCCTTATTTTGGACCACTCAGCAGAAGAGTGCAGCTTTACCCTTAAAACACGCCAAAATATTCGCATGTCGGACCACTGAGAGGGACGTTTTGCAATGCAGGTGAGGTCAGGTAATTGTGTGGTCCCCCTGTAACCAGTAGAAGGATTACTCGACAAAAGGTAATAAACAAGGTTGTTAGACGGTAACATACCTGCAGTTCATCTACATCTACATATATACTCTGCAATTCACAAAATTGTGGGTGGCAGAGGGTGCTCAGCACCAAAGCTAATCTCTTTGCTGTGCATTCCAATCCCTAATGGTACGAGGGAAAAAAGAATTCATATAAGAATCAGTCCGGCACATTATTTCTCTAATTTTATCTTTCCTGTCCTTCCGACTCAAATAGGTTGGTGGAAGAAGTATTTCACTACACTCATGAGTGAAAGTTGGAGTACGCATGTTTTCCAATAAGTTTAAACGAAACGTGTGTCGTCTATCTACCAGAGACTCCCAACCTAATCTACTAATCAGTTCTGTGACGCTTTCATAAGGACTGTAGCAAGCGGTCACGAATCGAGCGGCTCTTCTCTGTACTTTCTCTATACTTTCGATCAATCCCTTACGAAACGGGTCCCAAATGGCACAACAATAATCCAAATGTGGACGCACAAGAGATTTGTACGCTATCTCCTTTGTTTGTTCATTACAATTTTTCAAGATTCTACCTATGAATCGCAGCCTAGAATTTGCTCTACCTACTAAAGAATTAATGTGTATGTCCCATTTCATGTTCCTTTGTACTGTTACTCCCAAATATTTAATAGAATCGACCATATCAATAACTATATTGTTTAACTCGTATTTCTGAACAATCGGATTCTTTTTGTTAGTTATGCTCATTGTCTTGCACTTTTTACAGTTTAGAGTAAGTTGCCACTCAGCGCACCAAGCCAAAATAACATCCAGATCGCGCTGAATTTCTAAGCAATCGGCCAAAGTTCTTACTTCCCTATAAATAACCGCATCATCAGCAAACAATCTAAAAAGGCTTTTCACTTTGTCTCCGAGATCGTTTATAAAAATTAAGAAAAGAAGTGGTCCTATTACACTTCCTTGAGGTACACCCGATGTAACATCTAGATTAGAAGAACTTTCTCCTTCAACGACAACATACTGCGACCGACCAGTTAGAAAATCCTTTATAATAAAATATACAGTCTGTCTGTTAAAAATTCTCAGTAGTGTCAAATAATAGTTGTGACACCGATTGGAGAGTAAGAAATTACAAATAACTGAAGATACACTGATGTAATTAATTTCCAAGTTTTTCCCTTACGTCAAAAGCTTTCTTTCACTTCAAACTTTTCAATTCCCCCCTTAGATTTTCCTCAGGTCTTCTTCTGCCCACTGAAAAAAACCTGATGGTATACCCTCTGTAGTTTGTAGGCAAAAGTGGATTGATTGTCTTACCCTTCAGCATGTATTGTATGCTACTCCAAAATTGTATGAATGAGTTTTGACCTATGTAGCAAAGCGGCCTTGTTTAGTTTTAGTTTACATGTCTCATTTTTCCTCAAGCGCACATTTCCGTATCTCACTTAGTCCATAGCTTCCATCTTTAAAGAGTGACGCATCAGAAGATCTCGAAAACTAATTGCATGTATGTATGAAATAATAACTGCGAAAAGTTCCATAACTGGAGATATCTTACTATAGACTGGGTAGCAATCAATAAGCAATGTTAACATGCAGTTGACGTTTGTGGCAAGGCAACGAAGCGCTAATTTTCCGAACAGAATTTACTAAATTAGAACAGATACGTTTGGGGCAATATTCTTACATTTACAAGTTTTAAAGCATTTAAATTTTGCTACATTAGAGTAGAACATAATGGTTAACGAAGACATTTATTTTGTAAAGAATGCAGACATTGTAGTTGATATCATTTGCGTTCATGCTATATCTAGCATAATGCCTCGGACACAAAAACTGCAGTAATTGTGAATCAGTTCTTCGGTGTTTTTGTGCGTACTGTAATAATTGTCTCTTCCGTCACTATTCCATTAGTAAACAAGGACTTCTGTCATGTTACATTGACAGACGAACGGCATTCCGCTACCGTCATTCATGCATCTTCTGCAATTCTCAAAGTTTTGAATAACATTACGTTTTTTTGCAAAAGAACTAATGTCTTTCCCCTTCGAATAACTTTTTATCTATGTTTAGAATGTATCAGAAAGTAGTATAACAATGCCCACATCGGTCTGCTGGTTTTATACCTGCTGCTACCATCGTCGATATTGTTCCATCCAAGCGGCCATACGCTCTCCCTGGGAGGTATTCGACGAGGATCCAGTCTACCCCCTTCCCTTCCTCTTGGGCGGCATTCGTGCGTCCTGATTGGTGACTGAAGCAGACCGGAAGCACTGGTAATAAAGTTCAGCTCAGATCGGATAGCAGTGAGGCGGACGCAAATTGCGGCTGGGGACCAGCGCAAGCAAACAGCGCAGTGGAGGGGGCGGACCAGACGGGAAGGCAATGTTGCTTCTGGTCGCTGCCTGGGGTAACGATGTCGTCATAACAGTTACCTTGCTCCATTATGTATCAACAACTAGCAGCCTGTCTGTATAACCAGAGGAAAATTCTTGGGTGTATGCAAAATTTCATGTAAAGGTTTTAAAGTATGAAGACAGGAAGATTTTAAAGTCCCTTTATTTCCTAAAAATAGATAGAAACATTGATTTTCAAAAACCAAATACATTGTTTGAAAGTTTTTATTTTTTAATGTAATTGTCAAGATCCTGGTGGTTGTCTGGCCTATTTTTTGACGTTGTGAGTGGTGGACCTTAAGTGGAGTGACTAACCTACGAGTTTTTAGGCCTCTTCTAGGTCTTCTGCTCTTCGTGAAGGTTCATCATCTTGGTGCTAATAATAATTATAATTTATCAGGATATCCTGTACCAAACAGTTTTTCACAATCATTCATACCCAAAGAAGTAAAGAGTCATGAACCATTCCCATTATCGTAAAATGAAAACGTAATGGAAGTAGCTAATCTTTGTATTCTGTCGGCAGGTTGGTTAAACCCTCCCGAAGCAGTTATATTTGGCCTGGTATATTAACGTGAAATCCGAACCACAGAAGCGTTCAGACGTGCTTCACACTACACAGCAAGATGTCCCAGAACTGAAGGTTGGGTAAAAATCCACGCCGAGACGGGGATTCGAACCGGGGACCTTTTGATCTCTAGCAAGATGACTATATAAATAGTTCTGAACGCCAGCAGATAGGAAAATGGACAATAAACTTTCTGTATTTCTCAACAGCTCCAGAAATTAAATTATACCTGTACTGTGTAGTGTTATGAAGTACACTACGTGTGGGGGACTTCCCAATATTTGCACCTGTGTTGGTGAGCCCTAGCAAGTTGTTAGACATAGCAGAGGGCGCTCAAGGACGAATCAAAGTGTGACTGTGCGGGTGACTGAAATGGACAGTTTCTGCCATCTATTGGGCACATACTAAGACGGCAATTTTGGTTACATGCTTTGCCACCACCAACGGCGCGGACGCGGATATGCTGGAGGAGTCTCATTGGCTGTACGGTTCCTGCCGCGAAAATAACCTTGGCACGTGGGGTGCAAGGGTGAAACAAAGGGAGGAAAAAGAGCCATGTTTGTTTCCTGGAGTTAATCAGATTCTAAGTGGTTGAATCAGTTTTATTTGTGAGCAATGGATGTTTAAGGTGATAGCACCTAAGTGCAACGATGATGAAGCCATCGCTTCAACCAGTGCCTTGAATAATACAGCAGCGATACTGTAATGTGAAATATAATTGCAGCAGCATTTCTGTCCACATGTCACCTTGCAATAATACCTGAAGCGCCCTGTAAAAGTTTCTTGTTTGTCCGCATTATAAACTTTTAAACCAATTTAGTTTTGAACAGTAAGGACAGCGGCCCAATATTTTTATTAGTCCGAAATTGAGTTTAATATTAGCCATGCTGGAAGCAATGTACTGTTTACTATAATTAGATTTTTTTTCCACAACGTTTTTTTTATAAATATAAATTGTTTGTCAATTATTACCAGATGTAATTTTATCCCGTATTCGATATAAAATTAATATTTGAGTAAATTATCAATTTTAATTAACAGTAACGTTACAAGTGAGAGGTTAGTGGTTAATCGACGACAATAAATGGCGATCAGAACGTAAAATATTTTAACAAAGTAGCTATTTCACTCCACTGTAACCCGCCATAAACCACTGACAGTGGTCAGACTGCCAGTAGGTCATTTCGATTAAAATAAGTGCGGTGGGCAAAAACTCTGTGAGAGAGACTGCCACGTGTGAGGAAATCGCTGACAGGAATCGCCCATCGATCCCCACACTGCTTGGCGCCTCACGCGGGATAAGCCAGCGGTTATTGGAGTTGCGCCACTCCCCAGCTTCACTTGAACATATGTGCCAACAGCCGTCCGGTATTCTCAAGAGGTACGAGCTAGCTTCAAGTTTAACTAATACTTCGACGGCAGAGCTTAATTTCAAAAAGAAAAAAATAGCACTGATTGATACCCGTAAACAAAACTAACACATTTCATTCGTTGAGCTATCACACTGAAGAGTTATTTCTTCCACACGTATGACCAGGAAAACTAGACACATGCCTAAGTCCGAACCTCAGTGAAGGCTCCAGCTATAGCGGATAAACAGTTACTTATCAAGGGTACGTGTGACCGAAAATAAAATCAGTTTTTTTCAAACGAAATATAAAATAATTGATTATAGTATATTTTTTTGACATTTCAGGTTCTTTATTTATTTATTTCCTGTAAGAAACTTACTTAGGTACACAATAATAAGCATCAAATTATACTAGACCAAAATTTGGCCACTTCCAGTTCATTTTCCAAGGCCTCATATTACTCAACGTCTGAGTAGGTTGGACTCAGTCGACACTGGAGCATGTGTTGAAAAGTCTGATCTTCTCCGAAGTAGCTTTTGTTGTTATCTACCTCAGCATAGCCCCATCTTGCTTAACTTTGGATACGCCCACTCCTGACCTCACGCTATTCAAAGACTTCCATATCAGCTACAGTCAAAGTTTCAGACAATCTTCCCCATGCAGGAGGGGGAGGAAGACTTAGATTAAAACATTGTAACCTGGCTTTCTTATTTTAATCGTAAGTTCCTTTGATATTCATAGAAATCCTTTCTTGGACTTCAGTCTTTGCCTGTGTGGTAAATGCCCATGTAACGGATGAGTTCTTTCATGATCCACTTTTCTCCTTTCCTTGTTCGCAGGTATTTATTTCTCTTCCTGCTATTCCTGCGGTGCTGTGGAGCTATACGACTGGAATGTATTGTAAACAGCCTTTTAGGATTCTGTAAGTGTCGTTGACAGCTACGTCCACCTGTTTAGCACGAGTTGTGTTGTACCACACAGAACAGGCATAATCTGCAGCCGAATAACACAGTGCTAAGGCAGAGGTTCGGATGGTTTCTGGCTGACTACACCTCTGTGATCGAACCATTTCCTGGTGGAAACTTTCAGGTTGGAATTCATGCAAGAGATCTGTCATTCCTTCATGTAAGAGATCTGTTAAGAGTCACTCCTAGATATTTTGGAGCATCACAGTGTTCCATTTCAACCCAAGACCATATTAATTTCCGGCGCCAACGCTGTGTTTGTCTTCTTTGTAAATCGGGAATAGGGAAAATAATAACAAATCTTACAAGATCTACCACAAAACAGATGAAGCTTAGTACAGTCTCTGTGATGTACACAGAATCAGGTATCATGCAGTCTGTGTACTAATGGTAGGCATTAGTTCCTTTTTTTATCTGTTTAACGTCTCTGTAACTGCGAGGTCTTTAGAGACGGGAAAGGATGGGGGGGGGGGGGGGGAGGGCAAGGAATGGGAAGGAATTCTGCCATGGCCTTTTGAAGGAATCATCCCGGAATTTGCCTGGAGTGATTTGGGAAACAATGGAAAACCCAAATCTGGATGCCTGGACGGGGATTCGAACCGCCATCCTCCCGAATGCGACGCCAGAACGCTAGCCGTTACACCACCACACTCGGTAGAGTTCCATTGCAAAGTAGAAAGCTCTTCAAAGGAGAATGAAATATGGTATGTGTAAATCTAAAAACTATATTCATATTATAAATGAATGTAATTTTTCTCGGCGTTGTTTATTTATAAACGTTTCTCGGGAAACAAACCGAGTAATATTGTTATTAATGCATTAATAACAATATAACTCGGTTTGTTTCCCGAGAAACGTTTATAAATAAATATATTCATATTCCTCGCCAGTTTTAAGCCTAGTGGCCTCTTAGGGTCTTCCTCAATCTTTTAGTTAGTCTTCCAGGCATTCGTTTTCAAAAGGGGCTGTGATGTAATTCTTACCGCGGTATTGTGATTTTCTTCATCCTTTTCACATGTCAAAAAATATATCAAATCACCAGACATTCGAAGAAAACAGCTGCAGAGATGGAGAAGAGGAAATAGGAAACAGACCCCAGACACCCTTTGTTTGAACACGAACCTCAACAAAAAGGCTAAGTCAAGAAAGAACTTCATACAGTCAACTACAGCCATAAAATCTTCATCTGGAACTCGCCGTGTAGAACTATGGCGAAATTCGTTGCCTGAAGGGCACTGGAGGAATGTCAAAGAGGCACCGACCGCGAGGTGTAATCAGCCATATGTCATATGGAAGGCACTAAATAGATTAAGAACTGAAGTGTCCCGATGCAGATCCAACATCAAAAAATGGGGTTACACTACTGAAAACGAATTATGTGAATTTGGTGAGCTGCGGGACCCACAGCATCTTCTGGTATGCAGGAATCTACCTGAAAGCTGCACTATCGACGAATTTTTTATGGAAAATGAGAAGGCCATCAGGATTGCGGAATTCTGGTCACATTCTATTTAATTGTATACTATAGTCCATAAGCTTAATATTAATTAATTAATTTTTTTGTTCAACATATAATGTTATGTCCTGGACACGAGAAATAAAGAAATAAACATGTTGAAACCACTTTACCATTAAATGCTAAATGTTATTTAAAAAAATAAATAGATAGTTGAGATGCTCCGGTGTCAATTTTGCCACACATCCGTTTTCCCCGTTTCTCCCTGTTTTTGCCTTCTACGAATTTCAATTTTAAATTCTTTCTGCGCTTTTAGTAAACTATTCATCATTTTTCTTGGTCCCTGACAGCCTTACCTACGAAAGAGAATTTCCCCGCACCCTTATTTCTGAAATCGAGTGCCAGCTTCTCGTCATTTTCATTTTTTCCCTTCCATGCGCCTTTCTTAATTCTTCCACCAATGTCTTTCCATGCCCTATCACCTGTACATGCCTCGTACACTCCCATGACTTTCTTCACCCTCCTCCTGTCTTCCAATGAATCCCATTCCAGCTCCACCTCATGTCAGTTACTGATTGTCTAATTTTTTAAATTATATATATATCTGGTAATTATCTATTGCTTACCTAGTTCATTTTTAATTTTGATTATCATTTTTTTAGAGCAAGTTAAAAATAAAAGTATAGTTTGTTAGTTCCTAAATTACCAAAATGTGTTAACTGAATGGAGGCCCTATGTCCAAAAATCCGGCCCTGGCTATGAGTAAAGTTTAAAAACCATATATTTACAGGCTCCCCACTAACACTCCCATGTGGTCCGACCCCCCCCCCCCCCCCCCCACGCTCCCTTCACGATACAAATATTCAGTCCTACTACTTTCTGATCCTACCCTGCATATAAATTCCTTTAATGACATTTGGTGGATTAAACCATGCATACAGTTCCAAAGTATTTCAATTGATATTATCACCAATGCAAGCCTCTTTCATTCAAACCTTTTTTTTTAAATATATATATATGTATATATATATACATATATATATCAACTTGTGGGATAGTAAAAGACGAAAACGTCATTTGGTTAAAATCACTCATAATCCTGGCCGGAATTTACTGGGAGACCCTCAGCATGCGAACTAATACTCTAGCCACTACAGTACCGGATCCATCGTCTGTTAAATTTCTTTCACATTAATGCATGAAATCATCAGAAGTTTTTGTGAGTCTTAAAAGACGTTTTAGTGATAAGACACTGTGAGATATTATGGGGAATAGCAGGACGAGATTATTAACAGATAAGTAGGCGGTTCGAACCAGTTTCGAGTCGCCAACTTTTGGAAGATCACCCTCTTTATTTTTTTTAAAAAAAAAATATACACGCACACACATTGAACTCGTTTCCGGACTTTGCAGCTACGAAATTCCCTCTTTTCACTGAAATTACTTCTGTGAGTTTGACGTTCCTATTACCTTTCTACAAGCGAATGTTGCTGTCTCCCCTCTCAATCACTCTGGGAAAACATGGCGAGCTTTTTTTAAAAAAAATTAAAAATAAAGAAAAACAAGTAATTTTACCCATAATTTTTTTTCTTTCATAAATACGACGTACTGTACCATTAGTATTGATTAATTTTCTTCCATTTATTCTGCCATTAAGTAATTATATCTATAAAGAATAAATAGTTTCTTTCTGTGTTTGTTATGGTGTTCAAACTAACGCTAATATTCTTCAAATACTTAATAGTTCCTTTCAAAATTGTTTACACTTAGTTGTAAGAAATATTTTAAAATTGTAATTATCTTTGACACTAATCTATTGTTTGGGGTTCTAGAACGAACAGCGGTGCCTATGCAAGCTTCCTGAACTTTCAGTGTTAGTAAATAAAATGTTCGGCTGCACCCAGCATAGAGCTTTTTTTTTTTAGATTCTGGCTTTACTCCTCTTCAACGTTATTAGAGCATGAAAGTACTTGCGGGCAAGGAATGGTAAAGAATACGACTATGGTCTTTTGAAGGAACCATCCTCGTATTCACCTGCAGTTATTTGGAAAACCACGTAAAACCCAAATCTGGATGGCCGCATGTAGATTCAAACCCACGTCCTCCCGAATGCGAGGCCAGAGCGTCACTGCTCACACACCACGCTCTGTCGCAGCGCAGAGGCTTGGAAGGTTGCTAAGAGGTTTGTTGTTAATATGACTTGCTTTTAGTTTGATTAAAAGTCCAGTGTACTATTTCGTACGCATTTCATTGATATATGGAAAGTGCAACTCAATTTTCTGATTTAAAAATTACTTTGTCATTAAAGTTTGAATCCTTTCATTACTTAGCGGCTCTGAAACCGTGTAGCGACCAGTCAACCTGCAATTTATTACTCCGAGTATCATTACGGTACCTTAATTCAAAATTACTGTAAAACATGATTTAACATTTGTTTAAAAGCAATTAACTTAGTTCTAGTTGTCCCTGTTAATTTTCTCATTAATCGTTGCATGTAACCGTAAATTCAGAGCATTACAACCCTATATTGGAATAAGTACGTAATAGTCTTAGGAGGTACCGTACGTGATGATTACGTTATTATTATTTTAGGTTGCTTCACAACATAACTTGAGTTTAAGAAATTGACTCAAACATTTCTTCTTTTTTTTCTCAAGTCATAAATTGTAATTCAAGCGAACACTAACACGATAATTCCTTCTCTATAAAACTTTTACCCATAATTTTTAATGAATAGACCCTGTGCTCCCCGAGATTTTTTTTTTTTTAATTTGTTGAAAGTCGAGGACATTATAAGTGGAAAAGGATTGGGGACAGAGAACGGGAAGCCATGACTTTCTAAAGTACGAATCCCGGCATTCGGCTCGAAATAATTCAGAAAACCAGGAAAAACCGAAATATGTATTGCCGATTTGAAACCACGTCCTCTCGAACGAGAGGCCCAAGTGTTATTTCTTATCCACCAGCCTACGGTACATTCTTATAAGTGTATATTTTAATTTAGTTGTGTAATTTTAGCATTATAGCAGCGCAGCCACATTTTAACATTCACCATTCTACCTATTATGTTTGAAATTTGTGCTTAATTTTTGTATTTTTATTTTTATTTTTAATCAGTAATGAATATTGTCACGGCAATATTTTAAATCTGCCTTAACGCAGGCATCAATGTCGTTCCAACCACACACTTTCACATTGTATGATCTATAAAAGCTTTGACGGCAGCTAAACGTATCGGTCCTGTGTTGGAACACTTTCCCTCATGAATCTCCCCATCAGCAAAACTTCATTCAGCAGCCGCTCTTACAGATTAACGAGTGCTACCGGTCCTGCCAGACTTTTGTTTCCCCATTGCAGCCGCAGACTTTTATCACCGGATTTCATTTACAACCTCGATACTAATTGCTGACGGGCGCGAATATGATTGATCACTACTGAGGCCTAAAATTGTTAAATGGTAATTAAGTATCTTGTATTTATGGTCACAATAATGGGATACGTATGGTGCAAAGTACCTCTCACTGTGTTAAACTACTAATAAATACAAATGATTCACATTGACAATATGAAATAATCATTATTTTCAAATAATCATTATTTTCGAATAATCTTGTTTAGAAAGGAAGTATGAAATCAATGTCTAATATACCACTCACTCTCATTCGTTCTGACACTTACATCAGTTACATTTACTCCGGCTTGGTCCCTTTTATTTATAGCTTTGCCTCGTCAATGTCGAGGTCATTAAAAGCGGGGTATGACTGGGAGCAAGGAACGGGAAGGAATTCGGTCATCATATTTTGAAGGAACCATCCAGACGTTGTCTGGAGTGATCTCTGGAAAACCCAAATATTAATGGGTGGATGGGGATTTGAACCCGTGTCCGCCCGAATGCGAAGCCAGAGCGTTACTGCTCTTCCACCTCGCTCTGTCTCTTGTTACTCGCAGTATGCGCATGACTAGTTCAGATTCAGCAGAACCGTTCGGGAGTAACTGTGTGGGTGCCTGAGTTTTTGAATAGTCAATAGTCCAAAAAAATTCATGAATGCTAGGATGAATGATCAAAATCATCATAAAATGACAAAATTATGATTAGACAAACCAGACACCAGTTTGGCATGAATATTTGAATTCCCGGGAGCTATGCTATACAGTTTTAATGTCATCCATGGCATTCCATGCTGAATATTATTATTTGAAAGACAGAAGAAGCAATTCACTTAAATATTTTTTTTTTTTAACCATCAGGAATAATGAGCGTGAGGTAGTTTCCAATTCCTTCACCCACGTGACTGTAACCGACCGTGGTGGGTGAACGGTTAGCGTTCTGGCCTGCATTTGGGAGGACGGCGGTTCGAATCCCCGTCCGGGCATCCCGATTTGGGTTTTCCATGGTTTCCTCAAATCACTCCAGGCGAATGCCTGGATGCTTCCTTCAAAAAGCCCGTGGCCGAATTTGCCGTATATTACTGAACGTGCGATTTAAACTTTCCGAAAACAACAAAAATTGAAGCGACCGAATGATTTGTACAGGTGCCAATGTATCTTCGTGTATTTATTTCTTCCGTAGGAAGCATCATCATACGGCAATGTTTCAGATTTTTTACTTTCATATACTGTGGTATTAATTCCAACAGGACTTACAATAGAAATTATTTTTATTTACATATACTTTCCTTCACATCTGTTTTCTCTATGACTTATTCGTCTCGCTTTAACGATTTTGGAATTGTCTTCCAATTTTCTTGAAAATTAATGTAAACACAGCACTCCACTATTCTAACTGCTTTCTCAGTATGTAGTTGTGTAGAAGTTGTCTGAAGTTACCATACTGTACTTATTACGTCGAAATTGCAAACTTCTACTTTTGTTTTCAAAGCGGTGTCACTGTGTTTAATTTGTTCTTTTTCGTGGACAGCATCCATGTTGTTTGTCGCCGGTTGAAATAATTTATTTGTGCCCAGTTTTTTTCAGTATTGCCTACAATATGTGATTAATTAAACTCGTGTATGCATTAATTACTGTGTGTCGATCTTTAGCTGTGGATGTGGATGTGACAGTTCTCATTAAATATCAATGCCTGTGCAATTTCGATATTTGTATGTGTAGTTGTGTTTTATCCGGTTGTCTACAAATACTGAGTAGCTGAAGTATTTCAGTACTCCACTCATACCTTGTTTCAAATCATCTGCATGTCCTGAAATAACCATTTATTCTTTAAATATCCACCTTGGAACCATGTGAAACTACAATACTGTCCAAATACTTTCACACCTTTTCACTTACATCGGTTCCTCCTTGAAGTGGGCTCACTCAGACCTAACCGGGAGAGCGAGAATAAAATATATATAATTTCTCTCCAGTCCTTGGTCTCTTTCGACCTCCCTCTGACAATTTTTTGAAGGTCAGAAAGGATGTCAAAAATATTAGTTAGAGATAAAATGTCACCACTAAAACTTTAATGCACAGTTTCATTTTAGATTCTTAGACTCGCTGGCCGGTATAATATTAAATTTCATTCAGAAAATTCCACATAAAGGAATTTCATGAAGTAATAATATTTCTATTATAAACCAAAACTAAGTTCTGTTGGGATCACAAGAAATTTCTTTAAGGTTTTTTTTATATATATATTTCCCTAACTGTGCCTAAAAATTTTCTTTTAATCACTTGCCTAATGTTGCGCAATAATAATTATCATGCGGTTTGTTTTAAAATTAAAGTTCCTAACCTTTACTGCATATGTTACCCCGTGACAAAATAACCTCTTTCATCCTAAATACTTAATGGTCTATCAACTGCTCCTAACTTGGGTAGAGTACAAGAAGAATTTCTATAAACAGGAGACTATTTTGTGCAATTTTACAACTCCGAGGAATTTGAGTGTGGCAACTAAATTGGTAGCTTCACTTTCCTCAACTGACTAATGACCTCAACTGGTAACACTTCAATAAACTGGCATATTACGAAAAAAACTATAGAAAAGTCATCACATCCGAAGAAGAGATGGTGAAAGGCCAACACTTACTTCCAACTTCAAAAAATGACCAACTATTGCGATTTTATCAACATTCACGCGCACAGACTATTCTCAACTAAGATATAGATGAAAAAGTTGCTATGTATCATGAAAAACCTAAATAAAGCCCTTATTACACTCAATAAATCATTAAAGTCGTCACATCTTACAATGTCTTACAAATATACTATGCATCATAGCAGTAGATAATATTTGTGGGTTTAAGATAGAAGTTTTTCACGGCGGCGTTGTAAATAAATAAATTCTCGTGCATCCAGCTATGTGAAAAGTCTCACTTCGGAGCGTTTCGAAGGCGTCTATCTCAGCCCTCATTTTCAACCATAGATGTCACTGAATAACCGTTTGTTTACACGTCAACAATTATTCAGTGACATCTATGGTTGAAAATGTGGGCTGAGATAGACGCCTTCAAAACGCTCCGCAAGTGTTACTTTTTTACACGACTGGAAGCACGAGAAGAGCTTATTTAATATGTGGGTTTGTATATGCCTGAGTTGTATTGTTTGTTGTTGTGTATGATGTTTTTCGTGTTACTGTACGGACAAGATTCATACCAATAGTAAATCTTTACGACTGACAGCTGAGTAGGGTGAAGCCTTCTCTTTCGAATGCAGCACCTCCCATGACTGTAGACAAATCAGTCTGGCCGTGGCCTTCAGTGGTATAAGAGCTGTTGTTTTGTTTTGCAGGGAAAATAATTATGGAGAAACGAATTGTAGTGAAATTCACATGAAACTTGGGAAAAACGCAGCTGAAAATTATCATTTATTACAAGAACCTTACGGTAAAGAATGTTTATCACGTGCGCGAGTTTTTGAGTTGTTTAAACATTTCCAAGATGGCCTATATGAAGTTGAAGATTATTCATGCCCTGGTCATCCTTCCACGTTAAAAACGGATAAAAATATTGAAAAAGTCGGTAATCTGGGTTGATCTGACCGTCATTTAACTAACTATGAGGTTCTTGCTTAACTCCGTAAAAAAAATAAGAAATAAAACGACCCAAATTGTGAAAGAACAAGTCATGGTTTCTCCATAAAGACAATGCCCTAGCTCATTTTGCATTGTCTGTCAAGACGTTTCCAGTGATAGACCTTCCACCTTACTCGCTTCACCTTGCACCATGTGACTTTTATCTATTTCACAAAGAAAAATCTGCAATAAAAGGGACAAGATTTCAGTCCCTTGTAACTGTGATAGTAAAAGCGTCATGCGTCATGAAGCTGCACACAGAAAAAGACTTCCAGCACTGATTCAAACAATGGAAAATTCGCATGGAACGTTGTAGGGTGTAACTTTTCAGTTAAGATAATTTGAAAAATGTACTGTACAGAAATAAGCTAATGAAAACTTGTCGTTGCAAATAAATAATCACTGATTTTTATTCGTATATCTTCCAACATTTAAATAGCATAGTTAATGACAACGTAGTTCTCTTGGCTGTTTTACAGATTAACATTGCTGCTTGTTCTTTTAATCATTTTAACGTTTTAATCACACCTCTGTCCGCTTCATACTACCCACATTTCTACAACCTCACTGCAACTGAAATTCGGAGAGTCTGTTCTTCTGTGCCATATCTGTTAATATGGATTCAAAGAAATGTCTTCTACTAAAAATTAAATCGATTTTTTTTTTTTTTTTTTTTTTTTTTGTAGCTGCTTTATGTCTCTCAACAGCGAGGTCTTTAGTGACGGGAAAGGATGGGGCCAAGGAATGGGAAGGAATGCCTTTTGAAGGAAGCATCCCGGCATTTGTCTGCAGTGATTTGGAAAACCATGGAAAACCCAAATCTGGATGCCCGGACGGGGATTCGAACCGCCGTCCTTCCGAATGCGAGGCCAGAACGCTATCCGTTACACCACCACGCTCGGTCATTAAATCGGTGACACAAGAATTATGCATAATTTAAGTATAAGGTGTTTCCTTCTACGGGATAGAGGTGGGGTGTATATTGAATGCGATAATAGTTAGGTATGTATAAATTCAAAACAATTTTTTTTTTATAGTGACACTTTCGTTATTTTATAGCCACACCTCGTACTTTGATGAAGGAATTTCGCGTAGCTAAACGGAAGGCTCCGGTAGGAAGACTTGATCCTGCAGGAGAACATTAGGCGCTTAGCAACGAGCCGTTCTGTTTCTCTTGTAAACAAGGGCTTAAATGGAGCAGCGGGCCTGGAGGAGCGTGACTCCGCAGTAAGGCTAATGACATACTATGCGGTTGCGGCTGCGGGAATCCGCAACCGCAAACGCATGCGGAAAAACCGCGTTTGCAGGTAGATGACATATAGGTGCGGGAACCGCAAGCTAGTGGAGGTTTTCAGCGCGTTCTTCGTTCAGTGTCATTTCAGCTTGCCCAGAGAATGGATCTTGCTCACTTCATAAATGTCGCGGTTGTTTGTGCTGCTGAAAGTGAAGGCTTCTTGCAGATGCGTCGTAAACGTAGATACTCTGTGCACCCTTACAACCGTGGCCCAGATAAGTTTCCTGCTTTTTATGCAGACATTAGGAAGTACAGTGATAAGTTTTATACCTACTACAGAATGTCAGTGTCATCATTCGATTATCTTCTTGAAGTCCTACGTCCCTTCATCACGAAAGAAGATACTTCCAGCATATTCGCTGTATTAAGCCTCGCAGCTCCGGGTCTAAATTTTTCAATTATAAAAAGTTTTTTTCAGTAGTTCTAATGGCAGTTGCTGATGCCAACCTTCGATTTATTTCTATTGATGTGGGGTCTTAGGGTCAAGAAGGCGATTCGACTGTATTTCGAGACCGCACTTTTGGTAAAAAGTTATACTCAGGACAACTAAATATCCCACCACCTACACTCCTACCTGGTACTGATGGTAACCCCCAGCCTTTCGTGTTTCTTGGAGATGAAGCGTTTAAATTACACACCAATATTTTGAGACCTTTCCCTCAGCGTGGAATCAATTCTCATCGACGGGTTTATAATTATCGACTTTCCAGGGCCAGACGTTCAGTGGAGTGTGCATTTGGACTGTTGGCTAATAAGTGGCGGATTTTTCACACGCCGATTATGGTAGGACCTGATTTTATTGATTGCATTGTCATTGCTTGTTGTATTTTACATAATTTCGTTAGACGAAGTGATGGAGTGAATTATGATTATGATGAAAATGGAAAGCCCCCATTCCCTGATGTAATGGACACCGGATCAGGTTCTCGTGATCGAGGGATTCAAGTTCGGGATTCTTTTGCTGATTATTTTGTTGGAGTTGGTGCCGTTCCATTTCAAGAAAAATATAATTATTGAAATAAATGTTATTACTTAACTATAAAAATAAATTTTAGTAATTACATTTTTTTTATTTGCACTTCCTTGTTCATTTCATCCCAGTCCTGGTATAACCCTCTTGCTACAGCCAACCACGCCTTCTCTTTTTTAAATTTGTCTTTGTAGACATCACTACCTTTATCCCAAATTGCCTTTTGTTGCTCAACAAGAGCAATAATCTTGTCAGAAGACATTTTTCACTTGTGAGAATCCGCGTCCGCAGTGCGACTGTGCGGCTGGTATGTCACTAGCCACTGCTTTCTTTGTGTTCTCCCCTCCAATCCGCGCCGCAGGTCGGTTCCTGGAATCTTCAGACCGCAGACAAGATGCGGTAGAGATAAACCGCATGCGTTTACCGGAATGCGGTTTCTCTAGTTTGTCATGCCCCGCAAGACAACACGTGCTTGCGGATTCACAGGTACCGCAGCTTGTTGCGGTAATGCGTTTTCCCGCATAGTATGTTACTAGCCTAACG
This sequence comes from Vandiemenella viatica, assembly GCA_031002005.1. Classification (NCBI taxonomy): domain Eukaryota; kingdom Metazoa; phylum Arthropoda; class Insecta; order Orthoptera; family Morabidae; genus Vandiemenella; species Vandiemenella viatica. The sequence goes on from CM061919.1 coordinate 179,608,278, forward strand.
GGCTGGGAGGGATATTTGTGCGCAGCATGCCGCCCGGCTTGTATGCGACCTGGGACGCCTTTGTCCGGCGCGGAGATACCGCAGACAAGACCTCCCCGCCACGCTCGTATTGTGCTTCTAATACGCGCCACCGACATTATTCAGCCGTGTTTCACCGAGATAATGGTAGTAGCCCCACGTGCACAGTGGCAATTCCTGGAAACAAATACGGTATCATCGGCTCACAATTCAAGTTAAAGGTAAATTACCCATATTCGTATCTGTCAACACAAACTTCCAACGTTCTCAACCATGCTAGTAAAACCAAGTTGACTCGAAATCATATTTCTGAAATTTTGACTTTCACCAAAAGCATAGGGTACTTTAAAATGGACTTCACAAAATATCATTCGTGTTTTGCTGGCAGCAGGTTTTACAATCTCCCTTCCGTCGTCCCTCATCCACATCACAAAACATACTGTGTTGGCCATACGTATGGCCCTAGTAATTCACACATATAGTTGAAAATTACGATCCCTTTCGCAATGGGAGAGGCAATGGGAAACCACTCAAGGTACCAAAATTCCCCATACTTTTTTTGCTTGTGGATTTACGCCTCGTCGACGTTGAGATCTACATCTACAATCTGCAATTCACAATTACTGTGAGTGGCAGAGGGTGCTAAGCACCAATCCTAATTCAGTTCATTCCAATCCCGAACAGAACGAGGAAAGAAAGAATACATAAATTTATCAGTACGGCATCTTATTTCTCGAATCTTATCCCTCCTGTCATTGCGACCTAAATAAGTTGGCGGAAGAAGTATTTCGTTGCACTTGTAAATTAAAGATTTTCGCATATTCTCCAACAAATTCAAACGAAAACGACGTCGTCTGTCCGCCAAACAATCCCAGCCCAACCCACGTATCAGCTCTGTGACACTTACATAAGGACTGTAACTAGCGATCACGAATTGAGCGGCTCTCCTCTGTACCTTCTCCAAAACATCAATCAGTCCCTTGCGATACGTATCCCAAATTGCACAACAGAATTTCAAATGCGGAAGAACTAGTGTTTTGTACGCAATTTCCTTTGTATCAGCATTACAACTTATCAAAATACGACCTATAAAACGTAGTTTAGAATTAGCTTTACCAACGACTGAAGTTATGTGCAAGTCCAATTTCATGTTGCTTTGTACTGTTACGTCTAGATACTTCAGGGAGTCTACCGTGTCAACAACTGAATTGTTAACTTTTTAATCGTGAGAAAACTGAGAAAAAGGGGTCTTTTTATTACTTATTTGCATTGCCTTGCACTTTTTGCAGTTAAGTGTAAGCTGCCATTTACGGCACCATTCCGAAATAACATCCAGATCGCGCTGAATTTCTAAGCAATCGTCAGAGCACCTCACTTCCCTATAAATAAGTGCATCATCAGCAAAAAATCGCATCCTGCAATTAAAGTTGTCACCGAGATCGTTTATAAAAATTAAGAAAAGAAGTGGCCCTATTACACTTCCTTGAGGAACCCTCGAAGTAACATCTAGCTTTGAAGAGGCTTCCCCGTCAACAACGACATACTGCGACCGACCAGTTAGAAAATCGCGTATCCATTCGCAAATCTGATCAGATATACCGTACGCTCGAATCTTCGCCAAAAGCCGGTTGTGTGGTACAGAGTAAAAAGTTTTCTGGAAATCCAAAGAAATGGCATCAACTTGTGATCCTGAATCGATAATCTTCATTACGTCATGTGAAAATAGAGCCAGTTGCGTTTCACATGATCGGTTCTTCCGAAATCCGTGTTGGTTTGCTGTAAGTAACTCGTTTTCATTTAGAAACTTCATAACGTTAGAGCATTTGACATGCTCCAGAATTCTACTGCAAACAGATGTTAGCGATATCAGTCGATAATTCCTATGATCTCTCCGATCTCCTTTCTTGAAAACGGGAGTCACCTGCGCTATTTTCCAGTCGGAAGGTACTTTCCTTTCCTCTAAAGATTTACGAAATATATCTGACAGAAATGGTACTATTTCTTCCGCGTATTCCGAAAATACTCTTACTGGTATACCATCAGGACCCGGTGCCTTCCCCCACTTCAGGAGTTTTAATTGCTTTATGATACCTACACTATCAATTTGAACTGGATCCATCTCAAATTCTACACGCCTTGCAAAAGCGGGAATGTTTTCCATGTTCTCGTCAGTGAAAGAATTTTTAAATTCGGTGTTAAATACGGTAGCCTTTTCGCGGTTGTCATCAACTTCCTGACCGTCTTGTAGTAGGACTGACATATTGTTGTCACTACCACTAACTTTTTTTACATACGACCAAAATTTCTTTGGGTTTTCGTTGAGACCCTTGGAAAGTGAGTTGCTCCTAAAGTCATTAAAGGCCTCGCGCATCGCATTCTCGACCTGTCCTCTTGTCTCAGCTAGCTCCTCCTTGAGCGTGCATGTATCTTCCTTTGCTTTTTAAGTAACCTTTTAACTTCACGCGTATACCACGGGGGATCGTTCCCATCCCTGATCGTCCTTTTCGGTATATATAAGTCCATACCTTCCCTGACTATATGCATGAATCGAAGCCACATCTCTTCAACCAAGCCTCTTCCTTCTGTAAAGGTAATGTAATTATCCCTCAAAAACGTCTTAAACTTTCCTTTGGGGCCTTTTCAAGCCTGTAAACGACCCTTTCTTTTTTTCTTTTTGCGCGCGGCTATTATTTTTGCTGTAGCAATTACAGCTTTATGATCACTTATTCCCATGGTGGTAGAAATGTCTGTGAATAATTCAGGCCTATTCGTAACTAGAATATCTAAAATGTTTTCGTTATCGTTGTGGCACCGCGTTGGTTCAGTGACGAGCTGCTCAAGATTAAAATCTGAGAATAGGTCAAGAATAATTTCACAGGACGTCTTATCCCTGCCACCAGTAACGTGGACGTAATTAGTCCAGTCGATATACGAAAAGTTGAAGTCACCACCTAGTATTATTGCATGATCCGGAAATTGACGAGCTATATTACTTACATTAGTTCTTAAGGCCTCAGCAATAGCGACATCTGCATCTGGTGGACGATAGAAAGAACCTGTTACAAATTTTTTCCTAGCTACTTTTAGTCTAATCCATAGGATTTCACAGACCGTATCGATATTTATTTCGTTACACGACAGGTGTTTACTAACGGCTATAAATATACCGCCTCCATTAGAATTCAACCTATCCTTACGGAAAACATTCATGCTATCGTTAAAAATTTCTGCTGAACTTATATCCTGTTTTAACCAGCTTTCAGTACCTAATACAATATCTGCTTCTGTGCTACTAATAATTCTTTCAAGCTCAGGCTGCTTATTACAAACACTTCTACAGTTAATAACGAGTACTTTTAACGGTCGAGACTGATTTACGCTACTCCTAACATAAGGTGCCGAATTTGATTGGGCTGCCCGTAACTGTAATCCCAGTTTCGGGTCTTCCTCCCTCAGCCTAAAAAATCCCCCAGTGCACTCCACACGGCCCCTGCCACCCGTGTAGCCGATTCACGTTTGTAGTGCACACCTGATCTATCCAAGGGAACCCTACACGACTCGACCCCAGGGCGAAGATCAAGGAATCTGCATCCATGATTATCGCAGAAACGCCGCAGTCTCTGGTTTAGACCCTCGACTCGGCTCTGAACCAGAGGTCCACAGTCGGTTCTATCGACAATGTGCAGATAGTTAACTCAGCCAAAATCTTGCGGTCATCAACCACAGAGCTCACCCTTTGAGCAAGCCGCCGGAAGGATGAGAAGATAACCTCCGACCCCAGGCGGCAAGCATCAAGCATTAGAGCCGGGAAAGGACCGGGGACAATTTCTCCATGGCCTTTTAAAGGAACCATCCCGGCATTCGCCTCGAGTGATTTGGGGAAATCATGAAAAACCCAAATGGCCAAACGGGGATTCGAACCCGCGTTCTGCTGAATGCGAGGCCAGGGAATTACCGCCCACCCACCATGCTCGGTTTCCCCAAAACTGAAATAAGTTATGAGTAAAGTCTAATTTATTTTACATTTTCTCAATGGAATTGTTTATTCGGCAGTGTTCCTTGCTTCAACACAAACTTTCTTTGCCGCTTCATTTCCTGATGCAAGCTTTTCTAACCTATGTATTATAGAAGCGCTATATATACCTTCTGAAAGTATGTCGACACAGAGCTCTGTAACGAACATTTATTAAAATTTGAAATATCCTAAACAAGTTTTCGCCTCTTCATTTATCTTTAATAATAAAAGTAGTTTTGTTTTTATTTTTCCATTGTGGACCCGCAACTTCCGAAAAGAGGCGACCGTCAGTCTCACTGGGTTTTCTGTGTTTCTGGTACTTTGGATGCTTCCTAGTCATCCTAGTGGGCTTCGTCTGTTCTTTGCCAGTCGGCGGAGAGGAAGTTTTTGTTTGTTGGTGCTGGATAGCGGAGACGCTCTGTAAATTTTCTGCCGGTAGCTGTAGATCCTTCTTGCGATGTTGTTTAGCGGTATCACTATTGGCTGGTAGGCCTCTCTGTCGATCTCGTGCCTTCTTGTACACTGGACAGCCTCTATAGGACGCAACATGGCCGCCCCCACAGTTCAAGCACTTAGCTGCGTCGTGTCCTTTTCTCAACGTGCACTGGTTTGTTTCATGTGAGCCGGCACATTTAACACAAGCGGGAGGCATTTTACAGTGCTTGGCCACATGACCAAAACGTTGACAACTAAAACACTGAGCGGGTCCAGCAGTAGCTCTCAGTTTTTCCGTTTGAATCTTAAGGTGGCAGATGCTCTCCACCTTAAAGATGGGCCTATTCTCAGGGATGTCAGGAAGAACGACAAGGAAGAGAGGCATGATCTCATTGCTTCCTGGGCGACGCAGCTGAACCACTGTCTGGACATTGAAGCCCATATCTTTTAGCTCGAGTTTGATGTCGTCAGTGGCCATAGTTCGGGGAATCCCACGGAGTACCACCTTCAGAAGTGGCACTGCTCCACTCGGAAAGGTATAGTAAGGAATGTTGCTAGCTTGCAACATCTCGGTGGCTGCTGTGAAGTCTTCAACGGTTGTAAATGTGAATTTTATTTTGTCCCCTCCAGCCGATTTGGCTGAGAAAGGGTTTTTCACGACGTCACCCACTTTGTCGTGCAGAGTTTTATAATTCTCTTCAAACTGCACAACAATTGGTGGGATATGCGCACTTCTGGTAATCTCTGATGAAACGTCCTGAATTGGTTCGAAAGGATTGGTTGTTTCCATCCTTTCTGGGTCAAGCGTTGGTGGTGGCCTCGCTGTACGGCGAGGGAAGACAAAGCCCTCGTCACCTGGTTCCACATTTTTCTGGTAAGTGTGGTTATCCGCATTGCTCTTGGGACCCTGGGAACGACGCCCTCTTACTCCATTCCGCCCAGAGACCGAGGCTGCAGTATTGTCGGTGGCTTCCATGGTCTTCTTATTTTGTGCCTTAGCTTTCTTAGTTTTCTTGGCTGTACCTAGTTTCGACCCTGCTAGACTGACTCCAGTAGATTTGCTCACCTCATTGTTTCTGTAGTTGACGGCACGTGGCTGTTTATTGTATGTCCTCTCTGGTGGAGTAGTGGGACGCTTTCTTGGTGTTAATTCTTTACTCACCGAGTACACATCACCGTGTATACGCTGAATGTTAAACACAGCGGCTGGTGTAGCGTCTTCATCCATTGCCATATCCTTATCCGTTGTCGCCCTTGTCACAACGACCGCCGGCATTGAGACGCTCGACGCGCGCGGCGCGGAAGTGCAAGACAGCCTTTCCTCGTCACCCATCTGTGCGGCTCCTCTGGTCACGTACTGATGGGTGGCCGAGCTTAGTTCTATCGAGTTATTCAACTTCGACACGACACGTAATTTCTTGTCACTTTCGAAAACAATAACTATCTATAACAATCACACGTCCAGTCAAAATGCACACACGTAATACTCACCAATTGTCACATTACTCTCACTCGAAATTTCGAATCACACAATACGATATAAGCAATCTACTGCATAACAACCAAATATGAATTATTAATATAATAACACATTCGAAAGTTGCTATTTATTCACAAAATAGCAAGTTTCACATGCGAGAACGTTGATATCTTCCTATTAGATCAGGGATCCCCAAAGTGGTCGATAAGAGTTCTCCAGGAGTCGATTAACACTAAAGAGGATCAATTAAATTATGTGGGTAAAAAAACTGGAATATTTAAATAAAAATTCTAAATACGGATGTCATCAAGAACTGACTACCCTACTTATAATGAGTTTTGTGTTAGCCTGCGCTGTTTACCGCATGTGTTACTCTGTTTTCACGCTGTACCCTAATCACGCATCTGGCAACTGTTCTAATGTTGCAAACATATTATGAACACTGATAGTTCATCATACACAGACATACGTTGCACTGGTACACTCTACTAGGGTTACTACTCTAAGTATTTTAAATATAAATGTAGATGACAAAAAATCTTCACAGGTTTGCAGCCGGATTTTATTATAAGATGACAAGCTTTCGGCCACTATCTCAGTAGCCATCTTCAGGTCGATAACAGTAGCGGCGATCTTGCGTTTACGAAAGCCAAGCGTTTACTGGTGTCGCCTAGCAACCTCATGACGCTAGCAGTCTTGCTTCGCTGTGATTGGTCGAGGCGGCGGTCACCCATCCAAGCGCTCACCACGCTCACAATTGCTTAACTACCGGAGCTTAGCAGTACCGGTCACCCATCCAAGTTCTTACCACTCTCAGCATTGCTTAACTGCCCGAGTCTAGCCGGCTATCCACACTCCACCGGATCGCCGGCAACCAGGGAACGTGGGCCGCACAATATAGATAACCCTGGTTTCCAAGCGTTGCTCAGCAAATAACCCATGTCACGGTTAACCAGGTTGTCATGTAACCGTATTTCTATAGCTTCTTTAACCACGGACTCCCAAAAGAACGAACATTTAGTCAACACCTTCACGTTGTCAAAGTCCATTCTGTGGCCATTTTCAATAACATGTTGAGCAACAGCAGATTTTTCCATCTGAAAAAGCCGAATGTAGCGTTGATGTTCCGCCACACGGGCCTTGATTGTGCGTACTGTCTGTCCAATGTAAGATTTCCCACATTCACAGTGTATACTATACACCCCCGGTGTCTTCAGCCCCAAGTCATCCTTCACAGAACGTAATAAGTCACGTATTTTGGCAGGAGGACGAAATATGCTCTTAATACCATGTCGATCTAGTATCCTGCCTATTTTCCCGGATATGTTACCAGCAAATGCGATATATGCCAGATCTTTATACCGTTCTTTAGGTTCAATTGGCTGTTTGTTTGGCGTTTTTTGTAGTGCCCTTTCTATTTGTCCGTTACAATATCCATTTCTCCTGAATGTAGTACGGAGATGTTCCAGTTCCGTCGGCAGACTGTCAGCATCAGAGATTTCTTTCGCTCTATGCACCAGTGTGTACAATACCGCATTTTTCTGAGCCGGGTGGTGGAAGCTTCCGGCATGTAAGTAACGGTCCGTATGGGTAGGTTTTCTATACACACTATGAGAAAGAGTCCCATCTGGTTTTCGCCGAATAAGAATGTCCAAAAAAGGCAAGCTACCATTCTCTTCCAGTTCCATCGTGAAACGTATGTTTGGGTGAATTCCATTTAGGTGGTCCAGAAATTCATTTAGACTGATGATCCCATGGGGCCAAACAACAAATGTATCATCCACATATCGGAAGAAACATGCCGGCTTAAGAACAGACCTTTCTATTGCTATACTCTCAAAATGCTCCATAAACAGATCAGCAACAACAGGAGACAAAGGTGACCCCATTGCCACACCATCCGTCTGTTCATAGAAATCTCCACCGTACGTAAAGTAAGTGGATGTAAGGACCAACTCAAAAAGATCAACAATGCTAGATTCAAAAAGATTTCGTAGCAGCTGCAAAGTGTCTCTCAGTGGAACTCTAGTAAAAAGTGAGACTACATCAAAGCTGACCATAGCATCAGTCTCCGAAAGGTGCATCTTTTGAAGAACACTGACAAATTGTGTTGAGTTCCCTGGTTGCCGGCGATCCGGTGGAGTGTGGACAGCCGGCTAGACTCGGGCAGTTAAGCAATGCTGAGAGTGGTAAGAACTTGGATGGGTGACCGGTACTGCTAAGCTCCGGTAGTTAAGCAATTGTGAGCGTGGTGAGCGCTTGGATGGGTGACCGCCGCCTCGACCAATCACAGCGAAGCAAGACTGCTAGCGTCATGAGGTTGCTAGGCGACACCAGTAAACGCTTGGCTTTCGTAAACGCAAGATCGCCGCTACTGTTATCGACCTGAAGATGGCTACTGAGATAGTGGCCGAAAGCTTGTCATCTTATAATAAAATCCGGCTGCAAACCTGTGAAGATTTTTTGTCATTTATTCGCCGGGAAAGTCTGCATTCACATATAAATGTAGATATTTAGTCTTTACAGAGAAAATATCGTAATATATCTAAAATCATGAAATTTAGATACTTCTTTATTATATGTTTCCTATCTATCAGCACTGAATAGATAAATTTTAAATATAATTATTATTCCTTCCAATTCTAAATATCTATTGTTATCAAACTGTGGCAACGCTGCTCTCTGAGAAATATGAGGCCGTTCTTTCAGAAATAGTTTCTGTTAATGATTTTATAAGATACGGAAACCATAAATTCCTTCTTTGGGTTGTTGTGCAGTTATCCTTATTGCTTAGCATAATAAATACCAAAAATGATTTAATGAACGTTTTTATTAAATTTTTAATCTGGGGGTCGTTAAAAAGACAAATATTCAATGAATTGGTTGACGGGATAAAAAGTTTTGAGACTCCTGCATTAAATGAATTAAAATTGCGTGTCTGCGCGTGTACAGATTATAAAAATCCATTAAGATAGATTATAATGAACTATATAAAAGAGTCGCCGTATCATAATTTAGTGCAACCCAGATAAATCGCACTGTAAAGCAAAAATCATAGCATTCAAATCGTAGTACTACCAAAAGACTTAATTAAGAAATATGAAACGTTATTAAAAACAATATTCCGTGGTGAGGAGAGAATGACTAACATTTTAGACAGATAACTTCTGCAGACACAAAGTAAATTGCATAAATTATGTGAATAGATGCATTCCTCGATATTTTCGTACATAATAAAATCAAAGTGTAATCAACTTCCAAATCTTTAGTAAACGCAGTATCACTGAAGATTTACACCGTAATTCATTCATCTATTTTCAGGTCAAGCCAATATTTGTGGTAGACGCTTCAGTTTTGGGCACAGTGTTTACGGCAACCTACTAAGCGACTGAGCTACCCGGCTATGGTGGAGAGCAGGGGTGGCCAACCCGCAGCCCGCAGGCCGCATGCGGCCCGCCTTGAATATTTTTCCTACCCGCTAGATTCGTCACACTTTTACAAAATATATTTATTTCATAATAGCCAAAATATTGAAAACCAATGTATTAAAAAATACATTATTTGTGCATCCATATTTTCAAAATTTATTTCATTTATATTTTTATATTTTTATATATCATTTTTAATGTTATATAATTCTTTAAAATGTGCGTTTAGTGTCATTATTATTATATTATATATGTTCACATGTAAGAATAATAGTAAACACAGTAATAACAACTCATTATGTTTCAGTTTTACACTACAAATAAAATGTCTATAGTGGGTCTAAATATAATATGGGGATATATAATTTTATTTGCGGCCCTCGGAATTATGATGCATTTCCAAAGTGGCCCGCGAGATCATTTGGGTTGGCCACCCCTGGTGTACAGCAATGTTTCTCAAACGTTTAAGCTCCACGTACCCCTATTAAAATTTCCCAGGCGCTGCGGACCCCCTTCACAAAAAAAAATTGCGTCCCTTTTTTTTGTCGGATATGTGAAAACTGCGACCAGTGAAATTTGCGGCCAACCTAAAATCTGCGAAATTTGCGGCCAATACCTCTTCTCTTTGTGTCATGCCGCGCCGGCCTAATCACTCTAAACGCCACTTTAGACGACCCGACCTGGTCTCACTAAATCGTGGCCTGGAAGTTATTACGTGAACAAATCATTTTACATTACACCCCGAAACAGCCAAGTTAATTTCTTATTTTTTTTTTTTTTTATAATAGACACGCAAATGTTTCACAGGTTAAGTATTCTTTCTTAGAGTTTTTTCGCACTCGTTACTGAAAGCTGAATTTTTTGCTGATCTGCAACACTGTTCGGAAAATCCAGTGCGGTACTAACTAGATCGGAGTGGCTGAGGTCGTCTAGAGGCGGCCATACACGATCGCTGCATCCGTCCAAATGGAGCGATGTCACTCCATTATCGTGTCGTCTGTTGCGAAATTTGATATGGATGACGTTAACCCACAACTGCTGATGGTAGAATATTTTTTCCTACACTAGTTTCTTATCTGCTTAACGTCTCTCTAACAGCGAGGTCTTTAGAGACGGGAAAGGATGGGGGTCAAGGAATGGGAAGGAATTCGGCCATGGCGTTTTGAATGAAGCATCCCGGAATTTGCCTGCAGTGATTTTGGAAACCATGGAAAACCCAAATCTGGATGCCCGGACAGGGATTCGAACCACCGTCCTCCCGAATGCGAAGCCTCCTGCACTAGTAATGTGAGGCAAAGTTAGATTTTGCATGAAATCTACTACGATTCTGTAAGTATCTGCCTCGTTATTACAATTCTTTTCTACGTCTTTTAAGCAAGAATAAAACTTGTATTTTAATAACAGTTATAAACTATAAAACATCTGTACTGTCAACCTGCTATTTAGAAACATTGGCTACAAACGCAGCAATCCGCTCAGAGCGGCTTTTAACAATACAACCAGTTTGATCCTATTCTATAATAAACATGCCGCTACAGCATTGTTGAGAATTCTGGCCGCAGATTTCACTGGCCGCAAATTTCACTGGCCGCAGTTTTCGCGACACCTTTTTTGTCTCCCCTATTACCGACAATGAGCAACAATGAGCAATATTCACCATTGTGCGTGCTATACGCATGAGATAGCCATTCCGCCATTACGGAAATCTTGTCGCGAACCCCTACGATCAACTGGCGAACCCCTAAGGGTTCGCGTACCCCACTTTGAGATACTCTGGTCTAGAGCGGTGAAATTATTATTTAAAAAAAATTCAAATAGTTTTCTTATCGTCAGATGAGCATTATTAACGTTAATGTAAGAGTGCTGCAAACAAGCTTATACAAGATACGTATATGAAGCAGCCTGTAGTTACAACCAACTGGACGGTGAATTCAGCACAATAATTAAATAATCTATATTTGATCGTCTCCTGTTTGATGATAATTCTCAAATTTACAATAATTTTGATGTGGATGTTCTAAACGATCATCCAAATAATTATTATTTAGCGAGGAACTTTTTTAGTTTTTATTTGTGTTCGCAATAAAGTTGCAGCGAAATTTGCATTCCTTTTTTTAATTTTTGTTTTTATTGTTTTTTTTTGTTTGTTTGTTTGTTAGTTTGTTTGCATGTTTGTTTCTATACCTTCACGAATTTAGATTAAGTATTTTTAGAAATATTTTGTTTTAAAGAAATATCGGCATTGCATATCAAGAGTAACATACATAAAATAACGTTTGATCTTGACGGTGGAGGAAGAATATTGAGCTAAAATGTTCCTGAACAAAAAAAAAAGTATTGTTTTAGTAGTACAGAAAGGAAAAGTTCACCAACACCAAATGCGTATGCTCTATTCACCGTGAGATTCTGATGATTGTTTTGCGAACAGGTAACAGTGTGAGGGTGTTTTCTTTTAATAAAATTTTTCTCGGCTTTAATAATCATTTAGCCAGCTTCACAACGTTTTTTATAAGGCCACTGAATCGACTAGTATGTATTGATTCTTCAGTTCTACATAATTTTTGCCACTGTGCATATATTATTTCTAAAGTATTTGTGTTCGCCCTAGTTAGGACATTATATACACGAGTAATTAAACCATCTATGCCCGATGCCGGCCTTGATCTTGAAACCATAGAAACTCGAAGCCAACAAGCTAACTCCAAGGCTGCCAGGAATTGCAACAATGTTTTCATTTATGGTGCATTACACCTCTCTGTGTGCTAAACCTAACACGGAAATTTTATCAACCAAAGGAGACCTACAGTTTGCTTTCAGTCCTTTACGTTTTAATTGGAATCGTAACGAAAGAATGTTCTAACGTACATCACATTAACAACACAAAGCTTTGCCGAAAGTGAAAATCGGTTTAAGACAGCGATAAGAATCAGCAGGGAAGTTACACCTAGAATCAGCAAATTGCATGCGAATTGTCACGTTTGTAACCCAGCATAAAACATTCTTTGATCCTTTGCCATCGAGAGGTGTAGTTGCATTTTGGTCTATGTTATAGTTCTTGACTTGCAGATTCGGGAGGACGCGGGTTCGAATCCCCGTCCGGGCATCCAGATTTGGGTTTTCCATGGTTTCCCCAAATCACTCCAGGCGAATGCCGGGATACTTCCTTCAAAACGGTCATGGCCGAATTCCTTCCCGTTCCTTGTCCCCAGTCCCATCCCGCCTCTAATGACCTTAGCCGTCGACGAGGCGCAAAACCGTAAAAAAAAAATGACTTGCAGTGCCGAACTGCAGGGTTATCGCAAATAACTGTAGCTGTATTAAACGTACACTAAGATTGTTTTAGGGATGGCTAGAGAAACTCTCAGTTATTTTCTGTGTCACCCGGTATCCAGTAGTTACGTTTTTCGATGCCAGATGTCAGTTTTTGCAATACGGTGAGGAGAAAGCATTTTGCACTCTCGAATTTCACCAGATTAGATGTGATACCGATGTGAAACGTCATATTCACACAAGACTTCGAAAAGACCCATTCTCCGACAATTCCATTTGTTGGCGGTATGCACAAATTGCAGATGTTAAAGTAATTAGGCGTGATTCGATGTCGGAAGCAAACGTGGACCAGATCAGGGAAACTTTCCAACACAGCCTTCGAAAATCGACTAACACTTGCTAACAATGAGCTGGGCAAACCGCAACGCACAATTTGGAAAGTGTTGTGAAAACTTTTTAACAATGAAACTTAATCTCATACGACTGTTTCAAGCTTCGACATCTGATGACCACCAAAGTTTTGAATTATTGTAACGCCATGCAACATTTTTATTTATTTATGGCTTTACGCCTCGTCGACTTCGAGGTCATTAGAGGTGGGATGGGACTGGAGACAAGGAACGGGAAGGAATTCGACCAAGGAAGCATCCTGGCATTCGCCTGGAGTGATTTGGGGAAACCATGGAAAACCCAAATCCGGATGCTCGGACTGCGATTCGAACTGGCGTCCTCCCGAATGGCCCTGCAACAAGAATGAAAGCATTTGCACAAATGATGGTAAGGTTTTTTTTTGTTTTTTTTTTTGCGAGTAAAGCAAGATTCTTATTCTTATTTCAGTGGTATTAGGTGAATCGATTTTTGTAAATCTTTAAAATCATTTGTAATAACCCCGTTCCCGCCACGATTTTGTTATCATTGGTTTCATACAAAAATGAGGCCCGTTCCGCTCATAGGAACAGAATAATTCGCCCGCAAGCCTAATTCCCTAGGGTGCTTCCACAAACTACGTGGCTCCGTTTAGGAGGGGAGGGGTTGGACAGAAACATACTCTGAACTACGTTGGGGAGTAGGGGTTTCGTGCCAATCAACGTAGCTTTTTTATTCATATTTTTGATAGATGGTCTGTCAAGAGAAAACAGTACAAAATGTCTTCTGGAATCAATAGGGAAAAAAGCTACGTGCGAAGTAGGAGGGGGGGAGGAGGGTTAGAGGCAAAAGCTCCGTCAGGCTACGTTGGGAGGGTGGGGGGGGGGGGGGTTACAGGTGGTCAAAATGGAGCTACGTATTTTATGGACGATCCCTTAACACTATGAGCATTACTATACGAGAGTTTAGTGTATAGTGTCAACGAGAATGATTCCGTAAGTGTAACAAAAGTTGCTTTCACTGAACAATGGTCTTCATTCTGGTCATGGACTTTTGAAAAAAGTCGTAGGGGGGAGAACCGAGTAACAATGACAGCCTTTGGGGTACCGCTGAATTGTATGAGCATGGAATGTGCGGTCAGCAGTGATGACTGAATATAGAAATTGGGGCTTCTTATCGGAACAGCAAAGCGGAAGACTGGCTACTGATACAGAATTCCGCGGTTCCTGTTATTCATGCACCGCATCAACTAAAAAGTCCTGCAATCAAGGCCTTACGGTACTTAGGAAGCCTGCAATGGATCTTGCGTACGACTGATATACACATATTTATCCACCATTTCATTTTCTATATGACTAAAGTTAATTGTTAACCTTCACCAATTTCTGATATGTTTTGTATAAAAGTTCGCTTGGGGGAGATAACATCGGCGAGCTTGGTTGGAGAGCCCCAGATTTGGGGGATCCGGGTTCGAATTCCACATCCGCCAATCCATATTTGTCTTTTCCGTTTTCTCTCAAGATCACTCCAGGAGAGTGCCAGCATGGTTCCTCAAAAAGGCCATGGCAGAATTCCTTCTGCTCCTTGCACCCAGTCCTTTCCCGAACCTTAGGCCATACAGTCACTCATCAGTGATTATGTGTGATCCAGTGATTTCAGCTTCTTCCAGTGTGCATGTTTCAAACCAGTTATACACACCACAGGACATAAAACCCATGCTCGCGGCCGGATTCGAACCGGCGACCTACGGCACAGCCTCTAGGTAGACGAGGCTTAAAGTCAGAATCCTGACAAAAGATCGCCTGTAAGGTATAGCATGTGGACGATACATCTATCCGGGAAAAAATTAATTAGGTTAGCTTTCAGAAGGTTAACTAACAACAATCTTATATGTGGTTGATGGTCCGAGGGAAATTTGAAGGAGGTGTGTGGCATTACGTTTCCAATAGTATTAAAGAAATTCTTAAAACAAGTTGGTGTTGAAACAAAAAGAATCTGAAATTTGTAAAAGAAAATTTGGCAGCTGGACCCGTCAGTCGTATCTCCACAGCAGAAATTTCGGCAAGAACGAAAGAAGTATGCTGGGTAACAAAAACAGTTAGAAGACGTAATGGCAACGTTGATACTATAAGTAATGAATTTTTACCTATTCCTGGTTTTCCCTGTAATGAATAAAAACTAATAAAAAAAGAATCAGAAAGAGCATGGAGCTTGGTTATTTACAGCAACATTCAATTTAGATAAACGCATTTTTCGTCTCGGAATGATGACTGCAATTGTTATAATTCGACAAAATCATCCTTCACTGTTAGCCGTAGGTCCCCCATTTCCCGATCGAAGCACAGTTTGCTAGTTCATATTGCAGTGATGCGCTTTGTTTTCCAGCTGGCAATGTTGGCGGAAACGAGATGCGCAGCGAGTGTAGAACTCAAATGTTGGCAGAGAGTAACGAGAGTCGGGGTTCAGAATCTGGCGATAATTTTACTCGTTGACTTCCAGTGTTTGTAGCCATATTCGTTTGCAAATTTACGATCCCATTACTGCTTTCGTAGTTCGTTAAACTGTCAAATAAAAACAGAATTTAATAAACAAAACTGAAAAGATTTGTTCAGTTTTCACTACATCAGATTTATTTCCCCATATGTGTAACAATAATAAATATACAAACTTTTAAAGAAATAATTCAGGTTATAATTGATTAAAAATTAGTACTTACGTTGCAGCTCACTTGACACATGTCATTAGCGATATCAGTACTATCCCGGTCTCGGCCGGGATTTTCAGTGGTCCTTAACGCGACTTTTATCACTGGCCCAGCTTGCTGTGTAATGAAAAGTACATCAGAACGCTTCCATGGTTCGGATTCCACATTAAAATGTAGGCTCCATATACCCGGTACGATTACCGGGTTAGGTTAAGGAGATTGCGACGGTGGCGGTTTGCGCAGCCAATAAAATCCTGTCACCAAGTCATTACATTCAGATTAGCCTTCAGTCTTAATCTGTATACAATTTAAATAACTTCTGAAGGATTTTATACTCTTATCAAGGATTATAATTAGTTTAAGAATCCTTTTTCATTTTCTACACCAAAGAAATCAGCAAAGAATTTGGGAAAATTTTAAGCAATTAAACATGAAATTAAGTAAACAGAACAGAGATAAGCTTTGATCTGTTTGTGAAGCAAATTATTAAAGAGGGGACCAACTGAATTATGGTACTAGAAATTTCTGTAAATATCTTAGACAACTGAGGGGAAGAACGAGTATTCCGGCAACTGTGGGCAAGATCGAAACAAGCTACCTTGGATATGAAAAGACTTATATATTAAGTAACTAGTTTAATGAGATAGTTACGGACTGCTATGCAGAGATTGGAAAGGAGAAAGAAGGGCAACAGCTTTTTCACATAAGTGTGAATGAGCAAGATAGTAAATTGGGAGAAATTTTGAAGTTAATGTCAAGAAACCAGGTAAGTTGCAAGCGTAAAGGTGCTGCTGTTGATAATAATGCTACAGATTGTAACTGTAATTCCAACGCTAAGATCCACCGATATTTACATGTAACCCAATTCCTTGAGATTATCCTCAGGACCCCCAAGCCTCTGCTTAAACAGCTATGCCAACAGTTCTTCTGCCGAAAGCGTCAGCTAAGGCTTTCAGCAACTTCATTCAGTATCGACTCTAGTTCGGAATTAACTGTGAACCATGGCAATAAAGTCAGAGTTTTACATATCAGAAGTTATTTATTTCGTGTGAAACATAGCACATAACTCTAGTAACTGAAAATATTACTTCATACGCAACTCTAGCACAGCTAACAACCTTCTCCATCAGTCCGAAACTCGTCACCCAGGCAATCGCCGTCCTCTCTGACCGCTTGTCAGCCAGCCAAGCGTAGCGGGACCTCAATCCCTGATCCGAGAACAGGTATTCAACGAATTTCTCACGCGTCACCGCATTGTAGCCGGGCGCAAGCAGGACCGAGCAGATCCGTCACAAGATATATTAAACATAGCTGGATATGCCACTGTATCATGTTATTTATATTGAGTCTGGAGACCCACCGCATACCAGAGAACTAGAGAAGTGTCACATAAGTACTGGTTCATAAAGGAACGGAGATGCAAAAATTTTTGGCTCAGCCGAAAATTAGTTGAGGAGCTTCATGTTCAACCATAGCAGAAATTTCTGTGAAAAAGGAAAGTGGTTATAAATCATAATCATTGGGTTAGGATAGGTTATTCGCCATCAATCTCAGTTAGCATGCTACGGTAAGATATATCGTACGATGTGGACTAGGGAGCATATGTTGAAAATGTAGCATTAAATCTCCAAGGCATATGACACAGTAAGCCACAGTACGGTGGAAAAAATGGTTACAACTATTGTGGTAGGTGAAAAAGTGACTTGCTGGATCAATGAATACTAAAGACGTTGGTGACGAAGAATTATAGTGCAAAACTCAATGAAATCGAAAATTAATGCTTTCACGAAGAGGAATTGTACAAGATAAAGAAGCATTTACATTGTGACATTTGAAACAAAAATGATTACAAACTAAGATTTAATAATGTTGTATAGAGACTAAATAAATTCTAAGATATTAGCTTCACAACCAGAAGACCTGTTACACGGGTAGGACGACAAGTTATTTTCCTCCTTGTCTCTAAATGTCGATGTGTATGGATGTTCGTGCTGGTGCGTGTTCTTAAATGTAGGGTTTAATTTTTGATGTATATATGAAGGACTACACTTCCTAAAAGGTCCACGGAATCCTAAAAGTTTTACGACCCGTTCCAGCGGATAAATCACTAACAACACTGTCGTGTATTCAGTAGGACGTGGTTTCAAATCTCGGTCCAACTATCTAAAAATTGGTTTTCCGTAATTTTGCTGGAATCACTTCAGACGAAAGGTGTCGTAGTTCCTTAAAAAGGCCAAGGCCGAATTCCTTCAGTTCATTACGCCCAGTGCTGTTTGCCTCTAATAACCACAACGTCGACGAAACGTAAATCCCTAAGCGAAATAAAAACACAACGTTGTTTCTCCCCCTTTCATACATACTGCGGAGAGTTTTGGGAGATAGGCAGGAAAGGTTTAAAGGCAAAAAATGACTCGAGCAGTTAAGGAAGAAGCATCGTTTTCCTCAAGCGAGAGTGTAGCGCACACCGTCCAGCGGATTGTACCTAGTGCTGTGTATTGCTGTGTATCACCACATTCAACTAAGTGATACGATAAATTATACCGAATAGTGAAGTGAAAAGTGAGTGAAATGGAAAGTGGGAGCTACGGGGAGGCTGGTGAACCACCATACAGCCTGCCCGTCGACCAACAAGATGTACCGGCAGAAACCTTCCAGGCGGCGATGATGAATGCCTTGCACGTCTTACACACCGGCCCACCAGACCTTGATATGGAAATATGTAACCTGGAGACGCACAAGCGGCGCAACGAAGAAAACAGTGGAAGTACCGACAAGCGGAAAGCCTTGGCAGCATACAACGTAAGTAAGCCAACGGAAAGCACTTTAGTTAGCACAATGTATGGGGATAACGCAGTCAACAACCTAGAAACCCCAAGCCAGACAACCCTGTCCTCAGCACAGGGAAAAACAAGTGACTCGCGGCTAGAGAAAGTAACTAACAGAGTAGCATCAGGCGCCAATCTCACTGAAAAAAATTTCTCTCGCGCACCTGCTCATGTACACAATAAGACAAACCGATACAAAGTTGACGCACCAGGACCGTATTACATATACGTGGAAGGAGTAGGAAATAATATCGCAAACCTACATCCCATGGCCTTGGGGAAAATAATATTTGGATCTTGCCCAGAATACAGAAAACATATACAAAATATAGCTGCACAAGGGAAAAATAGAATTAAAATTGACCTCGCGACACCACAGGCTGCCAACAGCCTCGTTGACTCGCCAATATTCCCCACGCGACAACTTGCAGCATATATCCCGGCGCATATAGTAACTAGACAAGGGGTGATAAGGAATGTAGACGCAAGTATCGGGGAGGACGAATTAATTAGCGCCCTCGAATCACCAGTCCCAGTAATCAGAATCCGACGAATGACAAAAAGGGTAATAATAGAAAATGAAGCAAAGGTAATTCCACTGCGAACCTGTGTAGTGACATTCGACGCTCAAAATTTACCGGAATATGTATCAGTATACGGAATGCGCTGCCAAGTGTCTCCATACATAGCAACAGTCCGTCAGTGTTTTAACTGTTTGAAATTTGGACATCTAAGCAAACAATGCAAATCACAAACTAGATGTACAAAATGTGGAGGAAACCATTCAAAAACACAGTGTACCAACTTGAAACCAAGCTGCGTACATTGCCAAAAAGAACACGAAGCCACGGACAAATCTTGCCCGGAGTTTAGCAGACGGGTTAAAATAAACGAGGTATCAGCTAAACTGAACATAACTTTCAAGGATGCAGAAAATATAATTACACAGAAAACATACGCGGAAGTATCCAGTCTAGCTCCACAGGTCAAGGAAAGGCCAGCCTTCCCACCATTACCTAACCCGCAGCGGAAGTTTACTGTTTACAGACGCGCACGCTCACCTCCACCAGTCACAACCACAACACGGACCAAACTGCCAGTATATTACCAGCCACAGGAACTACCACTAGGGCCTATACGACGTAATCCATACGCCCCTCAACCACGGGAAACACCACAACAGAAGACTACAGTAGGATCACCTAATATAAACCAGCATACAGTACAAACGGAATACCAGGAAGACACTACAGTAGAAAAAGTATTCAGTATCATTATGCAAATAATTAACGCAATCCAGGGCCCACAACCCCTTACCATAGATTCGGCTACAATAATAGAGATTATCAAGGAGCACTTCAACTAGGAAAACCAAAATGAAACTGTTACAGTGGAACGCAAGGTCAGTAGTCGCAAATAAAGAATCATTGCAACAAGAATTACACAGCCAGGAAATAACAGTAGCAGCCATATCAGAAACATGGATAAAACCTGGAAGAAATATCACATTCCCAGGATATCACATAATCACACACAACAGACAAGATGGAAAGGGTGGTGTAGCATTGATAATAAAATCAGACGTACCCCATACACAAATCACTCTAAGCAACGCGAATGAATGGAGCTTCCAAGCAGTAGCAGCACGTGTGCGAATCGATAAGAGAGAAATCACAATAGTATCCATCTACTGTCCGCCAAAAACAGTTACGACACTCAGAGAATGGTACACACTGATGACCCAACTAAAACCACCGTACCTTCTATGCGGAGATTACAACGCACACCACACCAGTTGGGGCTGCGCGTACAATGATGCGGGTGGAAACGCAATCCTAGATATATTGGAAGAATTTAATTTAACAATCCTAAACGATGGCACACCCACCCTAATACAGACACCTGAACGAAGACCCTCAGCTGTCGATCTCACCATTTGTTCACTAGACATTGCAGCAGAAATTATGTGGAAAGTAACCAATCAGTCGATGGGATCAGACCATCTTGCTATAGAATTATCAACACACAATGTAAACAATTTGAATTCTCGGAAACCAACAACAAAATGGAACACAAATAAAGCCGATTGGGAGAAATACAGCAACATCATAGATAAAGAAATCTACACAGTAAAAAGAGCAGAAACAACTGATAAAATGTACAACGAATTTATCAAACTAATAAATAAAGCAGCCAACATAACAATGCCGCGTAGAAAAGAAATTAACAACCCAAAATTACCACCAGCTCCATGGTGGAACCAAGCATGTTCTCAGGCAATCGCTAGAAGGAGGTTAGCACTGTCGACATATAGACGACACAGTACGTGGTCCAACTACCTGCAATACAAGAAAATAGATGCAGAAACAAAGCGCTTCCTTAAAGAACATAAACGTACTTCATGGAAACAGTTCTGTGAGAAAATATCTAATAACACACCACAATCTCAAATATGGTCAATGATAGCTTCACTTAAGAAGAAAAACATGTCGCATCACCCACTGACAGAAGTCACAGAAGAGTTTGCCGACATCTTAGCTCCACCCACAGTACTGCCACAACCAGAAACCATTTGTAACAACAATACAGAAGATCTATCACATCAAAATGAGGAACTACAGCAAGCATTTACCATAGAAGAATTTGAGAAAGCTCTAAAAGACGCGAACAATTCAGCCCCCGGAATTGACGGTATTCATTATTGCATGATATCGAAGTTACCAAGGTCAGCAAAAACAACCCTATTGAAACTATACAACAAGTTTTGGAATGAAAGCCAATTCCCAGAATCCTGGACTACACAGATCATCGTGCCAATACTAAAACCAAATAAAGACCCAAGCAAAGCAGAATCATACCGGCCAATAGCATTATCATCCTGTATAGCGAAGACCTTCGAAAGAATGATCAAGCACCGATTAGAATGGTGGCTCGAGAATAACAACCTACTGCCCAATTCTCAATATGGTTTTCGAAAGGCAAGGAGCACCCTGGATAACCTAAGCCTGCTAACTACTGACATTGAACAAGCATTTTCAACCAATAGTTATCTCACAGCAATCTTTCTCGACATCTCTGGAGCTTATGATGGAGTAAACATTACGCTACTCATAAAGAAACTAAAAGCCCTGAATCTACCAAACATCTACCTCAAAGGAATATACAGATTGCTATACAAACGAGTCATATATTTGCGCAAAAGAGACAATACCATGTTCGGTCCTCGAGTAATCACCAAAGGCCTTCCACAAGGAGCAATATTAAGCCCGCTGCTATATGCAATCTACGTAGCTGACATAGAACTAATTATACCACCAGCTGTAAAGATCCTGCAATATGCAGACGATAAATTCATCTACACTTCATCCGCAAGTTTTACTTTAACAAGGAAAAGGTTAGAAGAAACAGCAAAAGCCCTAGAAAAATGGATGGAACAAAATCAACTCAATCTGTCACCATCTAAATCCTCAGTGGTCATCTTCACTAGGAAGTATCAACCAACGAGCCAGACACAACTACAATTAGGCCCATACTTATTCCAAATTAAAACATCTGTAAAGTTATTAGGTCTATATTTAGACAGCAGGCTTACCTGGGCACGACACGCTGAATACTTAACTGAAAGGACAGGGAAAGCCTTAAACATATTGCGAGCAGTAAGTCACGTCTGGTGGGGAGCCCACACAACAACAATGTTAACACTATACCGCTCTCTCATCCGATCAATAATAGACTATGGAAGTATCTTTTATGGAAATGCCCCCAAATATGTACTGAAAAAACTGGACACCCTCCAATACCGAGCCCTAAGGATATGCTTGGGAGCAATGAAATCATCCCCCACTAATGCACTCCTGATAGAAGCGAAAGAGATGCCCCTGCGCATCAGAAGGGAACTAGTGACAAAGATTTTCCTCATCCGGCGAGCAGCAATAAGGTCACATCCACTTCTTAACAAACTCAACACCTTAATGAAAATCAGAGACTCACAACGAAACAAAAACCAAGAACGAAAACCTCTTCTGCTTAAATGTTTTGACAGCTGAAGACAATGTTCCCATTGATATACAAAGACCGAGAGCTGCCAATTTACAGTTATCCATACAAACTGAACTTATATAAGACACCGACCTATCAACAACCATGCATCGAAACCTACAGAGGGAAAGCCAACAATTACATACAAAATCATATCTTGAACAACTGGCATGACTTCACAGAAATATACACTGATGGATCCAAGACCCCAGAAGGAGTGGGCTACGCTTTCTACTGCCCCACAACAGGAGCCTCAGGAAAATACTCTCTCCCACTAGAGGCAAGCATATACACGGCAGAAATTCTAGCAATAACAGAAGCAATCCAATACGGAGTACAACATTTCCAAAAAATCCTAATACTCACAGATGCAAAAAGCATACTTAGTAAAATAGAATATCAGAAATGGACCACACGTACAAACCCATATATATACAAAATCTTAGATCTGACACTACGAGCCAAGCAAGTAAATAAAGAAATAAACATCATTTGGATCAAAGGACACATAGGAATAATTAATAACGAAATAGTTGATGAATTGGCAAAGGCTGCAATAGTCGAAGGGAATTTTAAAGCAATCCCATTACCATACACCGATTTCTACAACAGAATAAGGAAAACATCTTACGAGGAATGGGAGAACGAATGGGAATTAACAAAACATGAAAAGGGAAGACATTACGCTACGATTCAACCCGAAATACCAATAAAACCTTGGTACCACTCTACAACTTTGAGTAGACGACACGTGTCATCTCTAATAAGAATGAGACTAGGTCACGGGTGTTACCCAGCTCACCTACACCGCATCAGAGTAGCAGAATCCCCCTACTGTGAAGATCACCCTACAGAAATAGCCGACCTAGATCATCTATTTTTTGGTTGCAAGAAATACAACTCTCCACAAAACGAATTACTTCGCCGCATCACAAAAGAAAAGGTCCCCTTACCAACCAGCATCGCAATCTTGCTGTATGAGAATAACCGACAGGTTATCCCGGCAATCATCAGATTCCTAGAAGAAACAGGTCTCCACATATGAAATAGATTTATAAAGCGTCACCCAATTGGAAAAGACCATGAAATAACATATCAATAATAAATAGCAATCACCTATATAAACCAAATGTAAACCTCTTAACTAAAAAAAAAAAAAAAAAAAAAAAAAAAAAAATTGTAATTACAACTATTTACGCAAATATATTTATATATTTGTAAAACCCTATATAAATGTCTGTAAATAATTATAAGTTATTGTAATCATTGATGTATTGTAACTATTATTGTAAATTTTATCTAAATGTCTGTAAATAATTATAAGTTATTACAAACATTGAAATATTGTAACTATGACCGGAAATTTATGTAATTGTAAATATTGAAGTATAGTAACTATTATTGTAAAATTTCAAGTAAATGTCTATAAATAATTTTACATTACTGTAAACACTGAAAAATGGAAACTAATACTAGAAACTGTTATAAACATTGTAAACAGTACACGATGTATAAGATGTACACCTTATGATGTATGAGTTTGATTTGATGGCTGTATGGCAAAAGCCAAAGGCCATAATAAAAAAAAAAAAAAAAAAAAAAAAAAAAAAAGGCAAAGAATAGGAAGTAAATCAGCCATGGCCTTTTGATGGAACCATCCGTACATTCACCTGCAGTGGTTTCGGGAAGTCATGGAAAACCGGAATCTGGATGGCTTGTCGGAAATTCGAACACATGTCCCCCTTACTGCCAGGCCCGGCGCGTTAACACTCACCAACCAATCTTGGTTTGGAATACCGAGCGTGGTGATTTAACTGCTAGCGTTCTGGCCTCGCATTCAGGAGGTAGGTGGTTCGAATCCCTCTGGGCATCCAGATTTGGGTATTCCATGGTTTCACAAATAACTCCAGTCAAATGCCGGGATGCTTCCTTCAAAAGGCCATGGACGAATTCCTTCCCATTCCTTGCCCCCCATCCTTTCCCATCTCTAAAGACCTCGCTGTTAGAGAGCTGTTAAGCATATTTAAAAAAAATGGTTTGGAATCTTACACAGGGTGTTTATTAGGATTTGTAAACCGCCACCTCTTATTCCAACTCGGTCTAGACCCGAATGATTAATATGGTCCATCATCGGGATTCCAACCAGCTAACCGAGTATTAGGTATGCGTCGCTATCATGGCGTCGACCAATGAAGTGAGTACGGAGATAGTACGTAGGACTCACAAGTAACTCGTAAGTCAGAGTAGTCGAAACTCATTGTTTAAGCTGAAGAAGTAAAGAATCTGACTACGAAAGTGAATAATTGGAAGTTGTTATTAGATGATTCATAGGGAATGAGAGAAATTAGTCAGTCAAATGGAGGCCATATATTTTAGAAGATGAACATGATGCAGTTATAGGCGTTTAATGTTGGTACAATATACTGAAATTCAACAGAACTCACCAACACAGCATATCAATTTTTTTTAAAAAAAGGTGCAGGACTAACACGGATGGTTTCAGAAAAAAAAAATTAAAACTACCGGCATATTAAAGGAATTCTTGCCGCGTCGCGGTTACGACAAACACTGATCAACAAAGCCAGTGTCCGGTTGGTTATGAGAATATTGCGGCAATAATACAATAACTTACCAAAGGTAAACAGATTAAATTCACTGTATCTAGTTCTTTGTCAGTGGAATTCCAGAACAAAACAAGTGCAAAGGTGTACTGTAAACAGAAACAATGTTGATGCTTAATTGACGTTTCGGACAATTTACGTTTGGATTATCGACTTTCTACTGTATTTTGATTACACATACGTACCTACGTAAACTGTGTGATGTAATTTGATACATACGAAAAATAAATAATTATTCCTACCTTTCTAAGATCTTTCTCCTAACATATTTGGTTCTATAAACTTTATTCAATAAGTACGGAAAAATGAAAGTATTTCACATACAATTTTGCCGCAGTTTTATCTAACATGTGGAATCAAAGTACTCCTACGTCCTTAGTGAGTCCATGGATCTGCAAGACTAATTTTGTTTTAGTTGAAGGTTTGAAAATTTCTAAATAGCCTATGCAAAATATTGCATTAGAATGCAGGCATACTGATTTTCTCAGTAACGAAAAGCGCTGTTAAACTGGTGAACAGTTTTGATGACAGTTGGTGTATCCGTTTGAAAGGTTGCTTCTCTATAACCCTGGCAACTACCATTAATTAATTCAGTCTTGACAGCTACGAAGAACGTCTCTAAATCACTAGGAATAATCGCTTTTTGACCTGGGAAGGGATCTAATCTTAAATTGGATCCTTGGGCATGGGATTGAATCACCGTCCGGCCATCCAGATTTCGGTTTTCTATTGTTTCCCGAAACCACTCGAGACTAACGCTGACATGGTTCCTTCAAAATGTCGTGATTGTTTCTTCTTCCTTGTTCTAAATCCTTTCACGGCTCTAATGACCGCAACATCGACGAGGCGAAAGCCATAAGAAAAAAATATTTGTCATTTTTTTCATTCCCGTTCCACTGTGTGTCTTCTTACGAAATAAGTAGGATCAGAAGTTCTTTTTGAAACAAATAGAAGTATTTGGTAGAAACTTACTGGAAACATGCCGATAAAAAGCCACGATATTAATTCCATGTAGCGCAAACCGGAAACTGCAGCAGATGGAAAAAGTTACAATGGTATTTGAGTTACGACATAACATTCTTGGAAGCAATAAATTACTAAGTTATCCGACCGAGAAGTAATTAGTGTCCTCATGTTTCTGAGATTAATCTTCAGTTTTCTCTATAGAGATGGCAGCGCACAGTGGTGATATTCTGTCGATGACTGACGAGTTTTTCAGTTCAGTTTAACAGTGACAGAGCCGGTCTCGGCTCGAGTACTCGCTCATTAAGTCCGCTCCGGTGGTAATTCTTCGTGACTAACAAACTGAGAACGGACAGCTGTGTACCCAGCCACGCCTTCCTATTTGTTTCCGGGCCGAGTCAAGTAATTGCCGTTTTATTTCCTTTGTCCGCCGTAACTTGGGGGAAAAGCCGGCAGACGCAGGTGTCCCTGCGGACGCGTAATGGGCGTTAATCTGCTGCCCGTGCGCGCCGGGTGGCGGGACTGCTAGGCGCCTAGTACTGTACTGCTGGCCGAACGCTTGACGCTGTTTCGCAAGCAATAGTATAGATAGAGAATTAGGTTTGATTGAAAAACAGATCAAAATATTTGCAGTGAAGTAATACGTGGTTACGACAAAATCAAAACTCTGATAATAACAATTTTTTAAAAAATCCGTTGGCGCTTTAAATCCCGTCAGATTTCTATGGAAGTTAAAGTCTATAGGGGATAATGAGCGTAACATTTATACCAAACTGTCTAAGTTACTCGGTTTATGTAAGGTGTGGTTTTGGTGAGGAAAATATGCCGACATGATCACAGGCTATAATACTATTATTTTTCTTTATGTATAAAATAGCTTCTGTTTTTAATGTATTATAACAATATGAATTATAATATCTGTTAACATAAATATCCATATTTCAGATATGCGGTTACTCTATGCAATTCTATGACAAATACAGATCTTCCAAATCCTAGTAACAAAAGATATGAGGAGGATTTCAAGGCAAAAGAAGATGGATGGTAGAGAGGTTTTCATGTTATTAGAGACTCAACTAAATATGAATGGCATCATAAGATACCACAGTAGTCATCTACAGTGAAATGGTAATTAACACTGTTAGAACGGCTGTGTTATGTTATATTATGAAGTTTTTGCAGCGGAGGAATAAATACGCTGTTTATTGTCAGTCACAAACTAAACCAATGTTGAGAGATAAAGGAGGCAAACAACCAAATCTTGCAAGGATAAGTATTCTATTTCAGGTTGTACGAAGTCGCATTCGAACTAAAACCAGCAACCTACTACAGATATTGACGTAAACATGATGCTCTAATGATTTATGAAAAGTTACACCCGCGGTAAATACATCAGTTATATTTCATTTGAGATGTAGGCATCTCATAAGGCTAAAAAAATGTAATCAAGGATCTGGAAAATAATCTGGCTGGTTCGTACTTCCCAGTGTACAGCAGAGTAGAGCTTTAATAACCTTGGCCTGACTGCCGTTTAAAATACTTAATAGTGTTTACTCAAATACTTACAAAACAGTAAATTCAGTGCAGCGCTAATGTAAATAAGCCATTAATAAGGAATCCAAAGACTAAGAGAGCTGTAAATTTTATGATTATACCTAAACATTTCTCATTTATTAAATCGTCTCATACATTTTTTAGATATTAATTTTCAGTCTATGTATTCTTGGACCTATGTATTCTCATTTTTTCATCTCGACTACATTTATTATTTACGATTCATCACATTTGACAGTCACACAATTGGCCTTAAAACAAGATAAATAACCTAATAAAAAGAAGGGTAATTTATCAAGTGATCACACAGTTTCGAGTGATACATACTTAAAAACTGTTTGGACAGTATTTTTCTGTGAACACTATGATCTCACTCATCCCTAAATTCCATAGGAGCATTAACACCATAAACTATTGTATCCACCTCGAGTTCAAATTCAATCACTGTTTTTTTTCCTACAGATCTATGCAGTATAAACGCTACTAAATTTTATTTTTTTGGCTGCACGTAAGACTAAAACAGTCCGAGGGAGTTGATAACACAGCCGGTAACATTTTAATGTCTTCCTTCACTTAATTTGCCATATCTTCAAGTAACAGAAGTCATTATAAAAACTCAAGGTTTCTTCGAGCCTTTTTTAGGCTTTGTGTCTTAAAAATTTCATTTGTCTACATCATGAAACCATATGTGTAATACGTTTTACAAATAATGATGGCTGTATCTGTGTATGAATAATGTATGAAAATTATAAAGGATTTTGTTGTTTCCGCAGGCGTCATATTAATATAAATGCTTACGCTGCGTTGCTATACTCCTCCTTCTTATTTTGCCGACGTTTCAACCAAGTCTTAGGTCTTCTTCAGGGGTCGTGTGCCGAATCTGCTACAGATTGTGATCTGATGGATGAAAATTAATTAGTAAGATTTTTAGAGTCATTTGCAATAAATGTCAAAAAAGACCATTAATTTATATCTAAAGAGAATTCTTGTGGTTTTTACCAAAGCTATTTAATTTGCCAAATCATTTACTGCAGCTATTTTTAGTCGTCCTCAACTTTTCAACTGTTTACAGCTCAGTTATTGACAGTATTATAGTAGAACTCCCATAATACGTAATAGATTTTATAATTTCATTAAGTGCTGTGTATAGTTCTGGTGGTACGTTTTGAGAAAATTAAATAGTATAAACAGATACAAAGAATAAAATACATGTTACTGACTATTTTAATAATAGTTTTGCAAAAAGATTAAAATCGTAATTCAGTGGAGTGACCTGGGGGCTCAATGGCTGTGGCATCTTCCTACAGATCGAAGGTCTCCGGCTTGAACCTCTGTCTCGGCGGGAATTTTCGAAAGGTCTTACCCCGATCTTCACTGTCTAATGTTAAGTACGCCAGAACGCTATCTTGTTCGAATTCCACGTTAAAATGTAGATTCCCATCAGGGCTAACAACCTTAGTTTTTTTTAAAATTGCTTTTGGCATCTAAGACCACACAGCTAGCTCGATAGTAATTATGTCACTCAGTGCTTTCAGTGTCTCCAGTATAAATTTTTCCAGTTAATTAGACACACCACAGGACGGACATGACATTCACAGACACAACACTGAAGAACCCATGCCCGCAGCCGGACTCGAACCGGCGACCTCGGCACGCGGAGCTAACGCTCTAGTCCCTACGCTACCGAAGCCTGCAACAATCTTAGTTGTAACACGGATGTGTACACACCCCAAGCAAATTAAAACCAAACGAAGGGTTAACGTGGTCGCAGTTTGCACAACCGAACATACATACTTACTTCATGGTTGAGAAGGTTTTAATTATTAGTTCAATGTTCATATTATTTATGAATTATTAACTTATTTATTTCAAGGAACTCCCAAAATGAAAGATTTTTCACATATTATTTCATTTATTTTATAGCAAAACTATGAAAAGGAATCTTAATTTAATGCGTTTACATCACGTCAAAAAATGGAATATGAATTTAGTAGGATCTGATACCAGGCTAGCAAAGTGAATCTTACGTGAACTGAAAATGACTTGACTCTATTTTGAGCATGACTGTGATAACCTCATGGCGTTTATGGGTCCTGCCCTATGGAACAGTTTGTGCGGCAATTTATTTGGCATTCAACACTTGTAACTTGGGAGACTGACGGTGGATCCGAAGAGCATTCAAATCGACGATTGTACCTTTTCTGTCGAAATCATGCGATGAAAAAATGTAGTCACAGCCTGCCTCTCCTGTAGGGTGTTCATATTAAACTTTTCTACTCGGTGTTCCGAGCTGTTTTCGCACCGTTCTGTCTGCGAATGTGTCACAACCCTCGCTTGCACCTTTCTGGAATGCACGTCATGGCTTTACGGCTACATCCCAAGTTCTCTCCGTCATTAAAACCAAAGGGCGCCCAGCAAGGGCTGTCCATTCTGCATCGTATAGATTGGTTGAGAGAAAAACTAACTGTAATCGAACCATAACAATACACAGATTTATTTATTTACCTTATTACATTATTTTTAAAATACAAACGATTTATTATTCTAAGACAATCAACAATGATCCTGAAAGAAAAGTTTAAAGTTGTGAATCTAGATTTTTCAACCACTCTGTAGCATTTCTAGGTTCTTTAAGACAGACTTATAATATTAATAGTAATAATTGCTAAAACTGCGATGAATTGCACGCTCCGGTAGACATCTCACTACACATCCATCCTATTCCCTTCGTCCTCCAGCCCACTTTTGCCCTCAAACAATTTTTACTTTAATTCTTTCATTGTTTTCGGTAAATTATTCATCACTTCCTCCGGCAATTTATTCCAATCCCTTACACACTTTCCTACAAAAGAAAATTTTCCCATACCATTGCGCCTGAAATCAAGTGCAAGGACATTCCACAGGGTTTTCAGTTCTTGGTCACCCACGCTCCCCAATGGTGAACCTGGATATGCCCTCTTACTACATTCAGCGACAATTTGAGGAATCATCTGTTGTGCACCACAGAGACAGGTGCGTGCGGTCCTCCTGCCACACCGACTATAGTTGGTTCGTATCCTGTTAAGGGCAGTCCATGTTTTACGTGGCAGGTCAAATGCTGCTGGTGGATGTTGAGCACTAAATAGTGAATGCCACCCGTTGGAAGCTACATTGTTCCATTCCTGTCGCCATTCTGCTGCAGCAATAAACCTTGTCTGAATCAGCGATTTTGCTTTTAGTTCATGTAGAGAACGTGATTTCAGACACAAAAATCATTTAAGCATGTCTTCATGAATTGGAAGATCAATGTTCACTGATACTTTTGTCAACTCACGGATCAGATTGTTAAATCTTCTCAGTCTTGGATGTTCCATATGGCTCAACACAAGCAACCAGAAAAGAGGAGTATATTTTAGTGTACTATTGAAAATACGCATTATCTGGTTCATAGCGGTGTCAATCTTCGTAACATGTGGACCATTCAGCCACACAGAAGAACACCTATAATCTACAAGAAATCGTATGAGGGACGAAATTAAGGAAATAACAAAGTCCAGAAAATTGTACATAAAAATAGCAGCACTATCAGTTTTATTTGTCATTCTAAACTGGTCCATTTGTTTGGTGATGCTCCGGTCTTCTGATAGTGAACAATTGTTGTAGAACATTTGCTTAACGTAATCGGAAGTGCATATCTTTTAAGCAAAATAGCAATGTCAGAAGGGCTTATATTGAAAGCGAAATCGTATCATGCATGTATAAAACAAGTGGGAGGAAAGAGTAATCAAGCACTCCCCATACACCCGATGTTTCAAGCACCTTACCACCTCCGAATCTTAGACACATATGTACAGTGTATGAAACATGGAAAGTAACGTCAACCATACTCTGAACGCCCTGCCAGACAACTTAGACCCAACTCAAACCACATAAATATACAGATTGATCCGAGTCGGTAGTGCAAAAACACAATCTTTACATTCCTTACCACCGCAAACTCCAATGTATTTAGCTGAAACGGAAGCGATATTAGGAGATGTAAGTTATAGCCGGACTAGGAGACCAAAGGAGGTGGTTAAATTAACCGACTCCTTCAGAGTTATCAGGGACATAACACAACCCAAGTGGAACCATAGGATGGCGCCCCTGCTAATAGAAACATTACACCAAATACTCCGCAGCAATAACCAAGGTATCAAAATAAGTTAATATGGGTACCCTCTCACAAATGGACCAAATACAATGAATATGTAGAGAGATTAGCCAAAGAAGCCATCTCAAACGGACAAAGAATGGAACTACCACTCCTCCCCATCTATAATCCTGCGAGATATTAATCAGAGAGCAACGAATAGATGGCAAACAGATTGGAACAATTCAATGCACCAGAAAGGAGATTTCTACTGCCTCGTCCAACCATGTATCTCTTCAAAACCGTGGTTCCATAACTGGAGAGTTATTAGAAATCACTTTTATTATTACTATTACTATTAATCCGCGATTCACTAATAGTGTGTGGCGGAGGGTGCATTGCACCTATCCGGGAAGGTAATAGTTTGGAAGGGATATACGGGACACGGCACGAGGCGCCCATGGGCTATTGTCAGGAACCATCCCGGCATTCGCCTGGAGTGATCTGAGGAAACCATGGAAAACCCAGACCAGGATGGCTGGAGTGCTTTATCGAAAGCTACTCTTGTCAGATTTTATGTTTACTCCCCCGGTAAATCATTTCTATTCCAATCCCTAATCGCTTGTGGAAAAAATGAGCACAGAAATGAATCGGTTCTGGCCCTGATTTCTCTTATCTTATTTTTTGCGGTCATTCCGACACATGATTGTTGCTGGTAGCAATATTTGTTTACTGCTATTCCGAAATACGTCAGTCGAGAATTTTTCGATTAGCATCTGTCGAGAGCAACGCCAACCTAACTCCTTCAACATCGCACTTACGCTTTCACTCCAACTATATATACCTGTCACTCTTCTTTGGACCATTTCTAATGCCCCCATTAATCCCTTTTGATGGTGACCCCATACAGAGCAGCAATATTCTAAGTGAGGACGCACTAGTGACTTATATGCAATCGATTTAACTTCCGGAGTGCATTGTTTTAAATTACGACCAATAAATCGGAGTATACGATTTGCTTTCCCAATTACATTCTCGATATGCTCATTCCACGAGAAATTATAGGTATTTAGCGGAATCTACCGTTCTAAGAACAGTACCATTAACTGTATATTCAGAGCTAACTGGTGTCGCCTTTTTACTTACACGCATGACTTGGCACTTTTTAGTGTTTAACTCCAACTGCCAATCTTTACACCACGCAATTATGTTCATAATATCGTCTCGTAACAAAGCACAATCGT
The DNA here is from genome assembly GCA_031002005.1 of Vandiemenella viatica. NCBI lineage: Eukaryota > Metazoa > Arthropoda > Insecta > Orthoptera > Morabidae > Vandiemenella > Vandiemenella viatica. Next base: position 179,641,350 of record CM061919.1, read on the forward strand.
CCTGAGTTGTGTTTTCACGATAAATAATAGCATCATCGGCAAATAATCTTTTCATCCCCCTTTTTATGTCGCACAAATCATTAATGCATATGAGAAACAACGCTTCCCTCGGCAACTCCGGACCTCACTTCGGTAAGTGATGAACGCTCACCATCGAGAACTATACACTGTGTTCTGCCTTCACAATGTCTGCAACCCAGTCGCATATTTGTCTAGATATGCCGTAACCGCGAAGTTTCCTAAGTACCCTATTGTGAGGCACAGTGCTGAAAGTTTTTTTAAAGTCTAATAGAACTAAATCAATCTGCGATTGCTCATCTACAATACGGCTCAAGTCGTGAATTAAAAGGGCAAGTTGTGTTTCGCAGCATCGACCTTTTCTGAATCAATGTTGATTTGGGTTTAAAAGCTCACCTTCATCTAAAAACCACATGACATTTGAATAGATGATGTGTTCTAAAATTCTGCAAAATATTGAGGTTAACGAGATCGGGCTATAACTTTGAGGATCATTAACATTACCATTTTTAAACACTGGACTTACGATGGCGGTCTTCCATTCAATCAATATTATTACACTGAAGCGCCAAAGAAACTGGCACACCTGCCTAATATCGTGTAAGGCCCCCGCGAGCACGCAGAAGTGCCACGCAGAAGTGCCACAACATGACGTGGTATGGACTCTACTGATGTCTGAAGTAGTGCTGGAGGGAAATGACACCATGCATCCTGCAGGGATGTCCATAAATCCGCAAGAGTATGAGGGGATGGAGATCTCTTCTGAACTGCACATTGCAAGGCAACCCAGATGTGCTCAATAATGTTCATGTCTAGGGAGTTGGGTGGCCAGCGGAGGTGTTTAAACTCAGAATAGTGTTCCTGGAACCACTCTGTAACAATTCTGGACGGTGAGGTGTCGCTTGTCATGCTGGAATTTCCCAAGTCCGTCGGAATGCGCAATGGACGTAAATGGATGCAAGTGATCAGCCAGGATGCGTACGTACATGTCACCGGTCAGAGTCATATCTAGACGTTTCAGGGGTCCCATGTCACTCCAACTGCACACGCCCCACACCATTACAGAGCCTCCAACAGCTTGAACAGTCCCTTGCTGACATGCAGGGTCCATGAATTCATGAGGTTGTCTCCATACCCGTACACTTCCATCCGCTCGATACAATTGGAAACGAGACTCGTCAGACCAGGCAACATGTTTCCAGTCATCAACTGCCCAATGGCGGTGTTGACGGGCCCAGGCGAGACGTAAGGCTTTGGGTCGTGCACTCAGCATTGTGTCGTGCATATCGATTGTTTCGTTGAATGGTTCGCACGCTGACACTAGTTGATTGCCGCAGCAATTTGCGGAAGTGTTGCACTTCTGTCACGTTGAACGATTCTCTTCAGTCGTCGTTGGTCCCGTTCTTGCAGGATCTTTTTCCGGCCGCAGCGATGTCGGAGATTTGATGTTTCACCGGATTCCCGATATTCACGATGCACTCGTGAAACGATCGTACGGGAAATTCCCCACCTCATCGCTACCTCGGAGATGCTCTGTCCTATCTCGCATGCGCCGACTACAACACCACATTAAAAATCACTTAAATCTGACAACCTGCCATTGTAGCAGCAGTAACCGATCTAACATCTGCGCCAGACCCCTGTTGTCTAATATAGGCTTTGCCGATCGTAGCGTCGTACTCTCAGTGTTTACGTATCTCTGTGGTTAAAGAGCCAAAGAAACTGGTATAGGCATGCATATGCAGTGTAGAAGCCGATTCCATCACGGCAACTCTTCCAGCCACCTAAATCGGATAGGTCCGAGAGATCACCTCCTGTGTTACTGCGTTGATCAAGAAGTTGGTGACATAATTCACGTTTTGTTTTGGTGTCAGAAATGCACCAATATTCGGGACAAAATGCTGAGAGACCTTCCAAAGTGCAATATTCCTCTTCCAACCAATTTATCCATCTTGCTCTCTTCCAACAAACATCAAATATACAAGATCATAATGTCCGTCTTCAAGAATGGAAACATTCCAATATAAACCAAGGGAACCCAATAAAAAAATACTTGGAACAATGTTGATACCTTGACAACCGTATACCAATTTATCAGAAATATCCTCACAAAATATCATCTAGACATATTATTAGAGTGAGTGTGAATGGTTTGGGTACAAGTGCTCTACATTGTCCAAAATAGATTTAAGTCATAGTGTCCGAATAATCCCACTAATTATGTAATGAACCCTGTACTGTATAGATAAGAGATGTAACAAATTATCATTTTTCATGTCGATGTATTATATGACCAAGAATGTAAATTAATGTATACAGAATATATAAAGAAACTGTAATGTAAATTGTTGAAAAATAAAATGTAATGAACTTGGCTGTGTGGTCCATAAGGCCGAAAGCCATTACATAAATAAATAAGATAAAATCGGGAAGTACTTTTACTCTCAGTTAATTAAAGTTGGTTTTACTCTGTGCCGAACGTGAGCATGCAAATGTGATGAAATAAATGAGAGTATCTTTCATGGTTTAAACGATCAGAATATTTTTGTTACCTCTGTGTCGAATATAACCACCTAAATTCTTTCCTGTTACTTAGCTCGACATGGTTTCCGAATTTAGGTTCCTCATTAAAAAATTTAGATTCAAACATTAAATAAAAAATAAGTTATGGTCCGGCGCTTGGAATCTATTTAAATTTACATTCGGTCTTCGCTATATATGACTTCATATTAAGGAGTCTGTAACTACGCATACTATTTCCTAGGCAGATAGTAAATTCTAACAATTGTTAGGTACTTTTCGTAAAGCAGGAAGATAGTGCAGAGGGATCTCGTTACTATATCTGATGCATTTTTAAATATATTTGTTTGATTTTGTTTTCTTTTACGAAGGGAGTGTGAGTTTGTTTTCTGGTTGTCGCCCATGTGGGTCTGAAAGTGATTCTACACCGGCTCAATCTCCCTTGGTCACCTCACGTTCCTTTCTGATCTTGACGTTATTGTAGGGTTATGGAATAGGTGTCGACTACATGCATAAACTGTAGTGTCTAATTCAAGGTGTCAACCATAGTAGCACTTGTGTTCTTTTTTAAAAAAAAAAAAAAAAAAAAAAAAAAAAAAAAAAAAAAAAAAAAAAAAAAAAAAAAACTTATATAATTTTGCACTTACAATTTACCAGTAATTATTATATGCAATTCAATAGGAGTATATTAACTATGCAGAAAATAAATTTATAATGTATAGTTTTTAAGTAGTGGTCAGATGCTTTACACATATATATATATACAGGGCGTTCGCCGGGAAACGCTACCCTCCCAGTCTGTTGCCGTCGGCAACTTGCTGGGACAGTGGAGCCAGCAACTCCCGCCACACGGCGCCGTGAATCACCGCACTGTTTAACACCTCCGCTGCCCCAACAGTGTTGTGAGTTTCTTTGCGGTTTGGCTGGTTTGGGGCTTCATACTCTTACTAATCTGTACCGTGTTTGAGTGTGAGTAAAATTATGGTACGTTACAGTTTGCAACAAAGAATATTTCTCTACGAAACATATGTGAAGAAGAAGTCGTTTAAAAAGTGTCGCAGTAAATTTCGTCGCGAATATCCTGGCGCTTTACTGCCAGCTAAATCAACAATTCTGCGTCTGGTTAAAAAAGTAAGAGAAACGGGTTCATTTTTTAACAAAAAGAGAATGTCGGTCAACCGTATTCTCACAGACGAGAAAATTGACGATATCGCTTTTCGACTAGAACAGTCACCCAAAAAATCATTAAGTCAGTTAGGGCAGCAGGCAGGCGTATCTAAGACGTCAGCTTGGAAAGTAACAAAGCTAGTTCACTTAAAGCCGTACAAAACAATTGTGGTGCATAAAATTACAGAAATAGACCAGGGGCCTAGGATTAGATTTTGCAACTGGTACCTGCAGGGTGTCCACGATGGCACTGTTGATCCGCAACTGACGTCACATTTAAATGCTTAGCACATACACGTTTATGAAACGTAATTATTATGAAATAGTCCGCGGCCGACGGTCGAACAATGCCGGAAGCTTACCGCTCGCTTGCCGGGAGCAGTTTCTTCTTTGTAGCGCTAACAGTGGGTAGCGTTTCCCGGCGAACGCCCTGTATATACAAATGGCATTCGGCAACTGAGGCCATACAGCCAGCTCAATGTGATTATTATAGCTTCCAGTGAATCAATCGTCATCCAGTGTTTATATATATTGTATCTTCTAAGTATGTACACCACAGGACGAACAGGACATTCACACAGACACGCGACACGAAACAGGCCGGACTCGAACCAGCGACCTTCGGCACGCAGAGCTAGCACTCTAGCCCCCTACGCTACAGAGGTCGGCTGGTCAGATGCTTTGAAAAATAAATTCTTAACTTCTCCACAATTGGCGCGCTTACATTTCATTGACATCAACATCAACATGTAAGTCACCGAACATGTAAGTACAGGGTGTCCAGAAAAGGACTCCCTGATTTCAAAATTAAATATCTCGAAAACAAAGATCAATAGAGGAATGCAGTAAACGGTATGTTTATCGTGACAGCTGTAAGAAGTGTATACAGCAGTTTGAGGAATACTTCGGGAATCGAGTCATTGCTTTGGGATATCCCGAATTTACTGGTGCAGTTATGGATTGGCCTCCATATTCGCCTGATGTGACTCCCTGTGACTTTTTTTTGTGGGGCACAGTGAAAGACATGGTCTACCCGAAGCATCCCGCCACGCTGGACGAGCTGGAATCGGCGATCTCTGCGGCATGTGAATCCATTTCGGTCGAGACACTACGAAATGTGATGGCGAATTTCATTCTTCGTTTGCGCCACCTCTGTAGTGCCAATGGTGAACATTTTGAAAACATTGTGATGTGATTGTTTGCAAAGATTGTTTTCATACGATTATTTCACTTATGTATGCTGATATGAGCTGTACAGCGTACATCTGTTAGCAGCTTTTGTAAATATTATTTCACACTGCTGTATACACTTCTTACAGCTGTCACAATAAACATACCGTTTACTGCATTCCTCTATCGATCTTTGTTTTCGAGATATTTAATTTTGAAATCAGGGAGTCCTTTTCTGGACACCCTGTATGTTCCCCAGCATTAGTTACTACAGTTTGTCTTCCTTATTGAGTGACCTACATATACCAGATACAAATTCTGTATTTAAACGCTGCCATTAACGCTTTACCCCTTTAACCAATTCCGATTTAAGAATTTAGACGCACCTGTTGTTGGCTTTTGAGCAGTGACTGGCAGTTGTATCGGCAAACGGAATAAATTCCACTGGATCAGATATTCCGGAATATGGCAAGCCCTTCAATATTGAATTCAGTTTTTTTTTTCAATCTGTTTTCCATTAAAATGCTTTTCTGAATTTATCTTGAGCTTCAGAAAAGCCACTCGTACGCACACCACACGCAAGAAATTTACCCGCATTTTGAATTACTACTAATCTCCCTGTTTACATTACTAGGACAGGAATGGAAATGATTATTTAAAATCACGCTCTTATAGAAACTGGGAGCCTCGCACTGCAACAGTTACAAGAATTATACAGACGGAATAAAAAGAAAATACACCAAAATCCTGACTGCCGAAAAGACTGAACGATTAAACAATTAACAGAAGGGAAAAATTAAAACTATAAATCTCATACACAAAACTCGTCATACTTATAGCTACAGATAGGCTATACTAAATAATAATAATTCCGTGAGGTCGTAGCTACTTGGTGACAGGGTTTCTATTGGTTACGCATTCCACCCCTGTCTTAGCCGCCTTAACCTAACCGGGAGCCTACAATTTAACGTGTAAACCGAACCACAGAATCGTTCTTGTGTACTTTTTTTTCTATTTAAAAAATGGCATTCGGCCTTGTAGCCATTCAGCCAGCAACTGTGTTTCTATTATTTATCAACTGTGTACATAGAATGTTCTACTGTTATTGACGGTCACAAGTGACAGGACAACACAGGACGGACGCAACACGTAATTAAAACCACCCATGCCCTGGGCCGGTCTCGAACCGGCGACCCCTGCAACGTGAAGCCAGCTCGCTAGCCCCGCGCTACCGGGGTCGGCTTCTTGCGTACTTTTTTAAAAAAATTATTTATTGGCAAAAGGACAGAGTCCATACAGCCAAAAATACCTTTACATATTGATGGTACAAGGTTAGAGGTGCAATTCTTACAGTACGATACCATACAATACAGAACAAAACAATACCGAAACATACAATACATTGCAGGGCAATACAATACGATACAGGACAATACAATGTAATAAAGTGCCATATACTGTAATACAACCAAGTACAATACAGTAAAATACCATACAATACATTACAATATTATGGTTTACATATTATATAGTAATGCCAGGAGTACAGCTCCTACCGTGCTTTTTATTATTAATTTTGGAATATGATTCTTGACATATAGTTGATTTCCCTGGTAGTTTACAAAGTTCGAAATAAAACTCATAAACTAGCATTTATTTACATCTTATATTTCAAGGATAACAGTTCTACTCTTGTGGTGCAATAGATTTACATATTATGTTATACCTTTAAAAATAAAACTCATACTATACGACTGATTTATATGTTAACCTAAGTAAATGAAATGGAGCTCTTACAGTGCAATTGGTTTACATATTGCGTTGCCAGATTAGGCATAAAACTCTTAGTTTACAACTGATTTACATGTTGTATTATTCGGTTATACATTTACACTTATAGAACAATTGATTTACTTGTTATGTTGTCTAGTTAAGAGTACCACTCTCATACTATAATCTATTTACTTGTTATCCTGCTAAGTTAGAACTAAAACTCTTACGGTAGAGTTGGTTTACATCTTGTGTTATAAATTCATGGGCAACTCTTTTCCTGTACAAATATTTATTACAAGGATCATATATCTATGTGATTTTCCTTGAGCAAATCTATAGAGGCTTATATAGATTTCCGGTTCTTGTTTCTGAAGAAGATGTTGGATTTTGGTGGGAAGTTCAGCCCCGTGTCTTTGTAAGTCCAATATTAATTGTGTAGACTTGTTCCAGTGGCGCTTGCATGCGAAGAAAAGGTGATCGACGTCCTCCAAAATATTTTCTTCGCATTCGCAGAAGGGCGAGTTAACTACGTTGATTTTGAACAGATGCGACTTGAACCGCCCGTGGTTAAACTTCAGCCTTGCTATGAATGTTGAGAGTCCTCTGGACAGTATCCGGTTGGAGTACCAATGAGCTCTCGGAATGGAGGGATGGATCTGTCGGTAATGTTGACCTTTATGGAGGTCCCTTGTCTCCCATTCGTTGGCCCATTCTTTCTTGACATCGCGTCGAATCGCTGGTAATAGATCCGATGCCGGAACGAGGTTGAGTTTGTTTCCGCTGAGTGCAGCTTCTTTGGCTAGACCGTCTGCTTGCTCATTACCTGTAATACCTGCGTGTCCTTTGGACCAAATGAAAGTGATCTCCGTGCCTTTCTCTCTAAGTTTGGAAACTATTCTAAGTATTTCATAGGCCAACCAACATCTGCCATTGTCTTTGGAGATGTTGTTTAGTTTGTTAACAGCGGACAGGGAGTCTGTTATTATTGCTATTCTCGAGCTTTGCAGTTTTGTGCAATATTCTAGAGCTTTGACCATTGCAAGTAGTTCCGCTATGAAGACCGTTGCTTCTTCCGGTAGGCTGTAGGCTTCCGACTTGTTGTTTGTCGTATCCACAAATGCGCATCCCACTGAGTGATCTGATTTGGAACCGTCTGTGTACAGGCATGCTGGGTTACCTGGTAGGTTTGAGATGTAGTCCCTCATTATGACATTGTTCCTTTCGCTCCATTCCAGATATTTAATGTTGGTTCGGATGTCCAATTTCAGAGTGGTAATGGGCATTCTTCCTGAATAGACAGGTAATAGTTGAGCTCGGTATATTTTTGTGGAGTATATCTTTAGGTCCTCATATGCTCTTGCTAGGGGTGGACTAGTTTTCTTCTTCCAGTATGCACGTTCTGAGTACTGTGCCGATAATACTGATAACTTTTCCAACAGCGGATTCTCTTCGAGTTCTAATTGCTTTAGTATGAATTTTCTGGAGAGGTATGTTCGCCTCATGTGTAGTGGTGGTTCGAGGCATTCGACCAACAAGGCGTTTGTAGGCGTAGATGCCATGGCCCCAGTACATAGTCTCAGTGCTTTGTATTGTGATTTATCTATTCTCTTTAACAACTCTTTTGATGCGGATCCAAAGCATATACAGCCATAATCGTAATGTGGTCTTACAAGCGATCGATAAAGTCTCATGTTGAGTACTCTTTCCGCTCCCCAGGTTTTGCCGGTAAAGGCTCTAATTAGGTTCATGGCTGCTTCACTTTTTTTGAGGATGTAAGCTATATGATTGGACCATTTAAGATTCGAGTCCATTTTCAAACCTAGGTATGAGACTGTTTTCTTGACAGGGAAAGAGTGGGCTCCCAGTGAGATTTCAGTTATGTGCGGTACCCTATATCTTGTAAATATGCAGACCTTTTCTGTAGAAAGGACGAAGCCATGGCGTATCATCCAAGCCTTCATTTTGTCCATTTCGATGGCTAACCTTGTCTTACAGGCTTGTAATGTCCGCTGGCTGATGTAAAGGCAAACATCGTCCGCGTATTGTAACAATTTTACTTCCCGAGGTATCTTTGAGTGGAGGTCACTGACGTAGATATTGAAGAGAAGGGGGGACAATATAGATCCCTGAGGCAGTCCTTTACTTGTAAGCCTGGGTCCGACTACTTCACCTCCAATTATGAATAGCTCTCTATTTTCCAGCAGCGCTATTAGATTCGCCACGAAAGTTTCCGGGAGAGGCAACTGTCTAAGTTTTTCCGCCAGTAGAGGGAGAACAACGTTGACGTATGCTTTGGATATATCGGTGAATAGGGCCGTCAGGTAAAAGTTTTCTCCATTACTGATTTGGATATCTGTCACTAGTTGTGCTATGATTTCATTTGTGCCTTTCCCCTTTCTGAAGCCAAGCAGGGTTTCTGGTAGAAGGTGATGATGTTCTACATACCTCTCCAGTCTGAGTTTAATCATCCGTTCTAACATTTTCAAGGAGCATGACAGGAGTGAAATTGGCCGGTATGATCCGCTGTCACTGGGGTTTTTGTGAGGTTTGTGGATTGGGACCACTCTTATTACTTTTAGTGGGGGAATGTGGACTCTCTCCATCCAGACCCTGTACATAATTTTGAGGAACAAGTCTTTGCCTTCTCTGGGGAAGTTATCTATCGTCGAATACTGTATTTGGTCCATTCCTGGAGCGGTGTTACTAGATTTTTTGAGTGCACTTTCCAATTCCTCTATTGTGAAAGGTTGAAGCAAAGGATGGTCTGCTTCCGGGTTCTGAATGTCGACTTCCTTTTTTGGGCACCAGTCTGGAGCCAAAGAGCAAAGGAGGTCCATGTCCGTCGCAGTGGAGATGTGTTTGCTTGATTGCGTTGTCTTGCGCTGAATTCCTTTAACCTGTCTCCATAGTAGTTTAGTTGGCACATCTTTGTTCAGAGACTTACAAAAATTTTGCCAGTATTCTCTTTTCTTCTTCTTCAAAGGCGTTTCGTGGAAGCTTGTATCTTGTTTAAGAATATGTTCGTCCGTTGCCTGTCCTTTATATTGCGCTAACGCCTTCTTTCTGTCTTTTATCGCTTTAGTGCACTCTTCATCCCACCATTTCGGGCTGTGTCTATGTGGCGTCTTTCTCTGTTTATTTTTTGGGATGGATACTTGGGCCGCTTGATCCATAATTGTGGTGAAGGAGAGGTAGTCATTTTTGGGGTCATCTGACGTGCTAAAGTTTTCTAGTTTATCTGTTATGAACTGTTTATATAGTGGCCAGTTAGCTCTCCTTGTGTTCCACTTGTAAGTGGGAGACGGAGGAGTGGTCTTGAATCTCTGGTCAGGTGGGGACATTATGATGGGAAAATGGTCAGATCCCGATGGGTTTGGGAGGGTCTTCCATTCTATGTCGATGGCCAATCCCGGCGAGATGAGTGAGATATCGACTGCCGATCTACGTTCTGTTGCTCTGTGGTATCTTGTTTTTGATCCATCGTTCAGTAAGACTAAGTTCATTTCTTCCAGTAAGTCTATTACCACTTTGCCTACTGCGCAGCTGGATTCACTTCCCCACTGTTGGTGGTGGGCGTTAAGGTCCGTCATAATAAGCATTGGGGGGGGGGGATAATTGCTCTATTACCTGACGAAGTTCTCTTTTGGACACTGGAGTTTGGGGAGATCTATAAATTGAAGCGACTGCTATTTTCCTGTGATTCCTGCTGTCATATTCTACGTTGGTTACACATACTTGTAAATTCGATCCCTGCGAGTTGAGCTGAATTTCCTAATACTGTATTCCACTTTTGATCAAAAGAGCGACTCCTCCGTAACCGTCTGATCGATCCGACCGAATCACATTGTATCCTGTACAAGAGAAGTGGTTGTCAGGTTTCAACCACGTTTCCATTAATCCCGCAACTGCAATGGAATTTTCTTGGAGGAGGTATAATAGGTTTTCCTTATTAGATCGGACTGACCGAATGTTCCACTGCATGAAGTTATTACACTTCGCCATTATTATTGAGCACTAAGGATTTTCTGAAGAACTCTCTTATATCTGACATAACGCCTGTATTAACCATCTTCAGCAGCGAGGAAACAATGTAGACCACCTTATCTATGAGGGGTTCTTCCCTTTCGGAGTTCTGGGGCCTATAGGGGTTGTAGCTTATCGGGGCAGATGTGGTAGATCTATGGTCAAAGTACAAATCTGATGGAATCTTTATGTTTTGGCTTCTGGTCGCCTGCTGCTTGGAAGGAGGCTCGGTTCTGGCTTGCTTATTGAATCGTTCTTGCAAGTTAGGGGTTGGCCTCGCTGTTGCCCGTGCTTGAATGGGGGTGGATATTGGACTTCCGGGTTTAGGTATGCGCATTGGGGGGAAGCTGGAGGTGTCTGGGGTAAAGGGAAGCCTGGCAGCTTGTTTAGCGTAGGTTGGGTTTTCTAGAGCTGTGGCTTGTTGTAACGTAAGGTTGCTATAGGCCATGTGGGTTTTGATGCGCTTTTGTTTCACAAACTCTGGGCAGTAGCTTGATGTTGCTATGTGGTCTCCCCTACATATTGCACAGTGGAAGTTGTTAGTTTTGTTGACCTGGATGTTTCATGGGCCTCTCCGCATTTAGCGCATCTAGCATTGCTGCGACAGTGCTTGTTGACATGACCATATCTCAAACACTTATAACACTGAGTTACTCTTTGAACATATGGTTCGACTTGACATCTGGTGTAGTGAATGAAGACATGTGGTGGGAGGGTCTGTACTTTGAATGTAATGCATACCATTTGCCGCGGTATCCACTGATGTATACCGTCGATTCTGATCTTACGCTTTAGTCTTCTGGCTGCTATAACTTCAATATTGGAATCTATGACGTTTAGTATTTATTCTTCAGTTAATCTAGTATCTACCCCTCTTATTACCCCCTCTTTAACAGTACAATAGCGTGGTATAAAAAAATTTATATTCTGAGGGTGATTGGTGACTGATGCCAGGTTGTTTGCTGCCTTATAGTTATTAAATTCAATCTGAACACGGTTCCTCCCCTTGATTGATATGTTAAGGATCGAATGGTTCATTGCTGGGATGGAATTCCTGATAAATTTACCAACGGACATGGGATGAAGACGTCCGAGGGCGCCCCTATTTGGGTGCTCTTCTGTATTTATCTGTTCTGCATAGACTATGAATGGACCGGTGTCATGTTCTGAATACCTAAATTTCTCTTCTCCCAATGTAGAAGCTGCTTGCACATTTGCGGAATTGACTGTTGGTAAATCCCTAGATCCCATAGCTATTGCGTTTTGGCTGCTATTGCTAGTATAAGTTGTTATTGGTATTTCTGATTGGGCTATCTCTTCACTTCCTGAAACGCTTGCGGCAATTGCGGGGTTAGTAGGTATAAATGGAACACTATTAATATTCATATTTGGGTCAATTTCCCCAGTTGGGGCTCTTTCACATCTGGTACTTATGCATGCAGGCTGTTCTATGTCGGCATACGCACGTAGCTTGCGTTTCTTTATAACTGTTGTCTTTTCAGAATCTAGGAGTGCAATGGGCGGCGTACTTACGATGTCAACTTCGATCGGCGTATAACACACTTGAAGGGCCGAGGCGATAGCATCTGCTGTTTCCTCTGCTGTGCTCCCTTCCGTGTCCTCCTGCATCCTGTAAGCCCTTAGGCTTACACCTCTTGCACTATTCACCCACTATCTTCCACCTGTTGTGTAGTTGAACAGCAGCGGTAACTTAAGCTCGAAGAAACACTAACCACTGTGTAGACACGAAGTCCCATAGCTTGCTCGCACCACTTAGAACGGCTCGCGTGTAAACAAGGAAACGATCCGCACTGTTCGACGGCTCAGAGCAGACTGCGTTCTTGCGTACTTCACATTACACAACAAGGAGTTGTAGAGGCAGGAATACCAATTCTTTTCCTCTGGGGCCTACAGTTTAATGTGGAATTAGATCCACGGAACGTCCCGACGTACCAAATATAACCAAATACAGCTCCTAAAAGTTTCTGCTCACCACTGCATTTGAATCCGCGACCGGAGAGAGAAACGTTCGGAAGTAAGCGCATTATCAGATTTTTTTCAACTATGTCATTTTTTTTCTCCTATTGCACTATTTCATCGTCACTATCGTTTACTTCTTAATATGGACAACACAGAACGGCAACAACACTTAATTAAAACCACCAATGCCCTCGGCCAGACTCAAACCGGCATCCCTTGCAACGCTAGCCTCAACGCTACAAGGACTAAGCTACCAGACCACCTCGTTTTGAAGTATACTACCAAAATCGGATAAAAACTATGGGTTTCTATGAATAACGTTGACAAGAATTAAGGTGAGGGGGGGGGGAGGAGGAAAGGGTTTAGGTTTTTGTAAATCAAGCGTAAACAGTGTTTTTCTATTTGTTTTAAAGTATACGTATGCAAAGTTCCATCAAAATCCAATAAAAACTGAGTGTTTGTATGAAAAACATTGGCACAAAAACTATTCATTTTAATATATTAGATACAAGTACAAGTATAATCTATACTTTCAACTGCTTTCTTTCCGCGTGCCGAAGGCCGCCGGTTCGAATCCGGCCACGGGCATGGATGTTTAAGTGTTGTGTGTCTGTGTGAATGTTTTGTCCGTCCTGTGGCGTCCATACATTGGAAAATACAATATATACATGGATGATGACTTATACACTGAAAACTAAAAAATTACATTGAGCTGGCTGTGTGGCCTACGTTGCCAAATGCCATTTAAAAAAAAAATGTTGGTGACGCGAACTCTTAAGATTTTACGCATCCATAAGCGTTAAACGCGCAAATCATATTCGCAACACGTCATAGCATGTTGGTGACGGGAAGTCGCGAACTCATAGATTTACTCACGTCCAAACATCGCCTAAAACACCTAAAGAAGTTTTTACTTTAAAAATATCTTTATTATCAGTGATTGTGATAAATAAATATTGCCTCTAATATGTTACATTAGTAATACCTACTGCTACTGGATTGTATGATCATAATTTCAGCTGCTTAAAAAATGATGCATGCTGATACTCGCTACATGCAAGTACATAATAAAAAAAAGAATATTTGCGGTTGGACCTCACACTTTGGAAATCAAACGCCTTAACCACTCAGCTACCAGACCGACGACCGCCACTCAAACGAGCGTTGAAGTGGTATCCATAGTATATTCTGAATTATCTATAATATGTTTAAAAAAAACCTTTATATGTAACGTTTACCCACCTGCAACATTTCTTAAGTAAGTGAAATAAACAATGTAATACTTGTAGGTATTCCTGTTGTAAATTAATGGAAGTAATATTTTATTTATTGCAGCAACTTTTGAACAATCATGGAAGTTAAAAATTTTGTTTCAATTAATGAGTTATTTCTCGCAGGCATCATGCTATCTGCCTTTAATAAATACTAAATTTGTCTTTGAATAAAACATAATTTAATCGGTTAAATTACACAAATTTATCTCTTTATTTAGGGTTTGCGCTGCATTATTTTATTGATATCGCCAACGTTTCGGCAACAACCTGGAGCTCTCGTCAGGGCTTTCTCTATCTACCCGCCTGGTCCTTTAATGATAAACTTGAACACTCGATTCGCTGTTTATATTCCACCGGCAAACATGATTTTGTTTCTCCGCCAAAGAATATTTACTGTTCCAAAGTGGTTTGTCTATTATGGAGCGATCTTGTAGTTGTTACATAGTGTTCATTTGCTAGTACACACTTCCACATTTGGCCCAAACCACAGCCGCCGTCTTTGTAGAAATTATTAGGATTTTTGTATATTTCTAGAGATTCCCTTATTTTTCATTCTAAAAAATCTTTTGGCTTTGCAACGATAGTAGTTTTCTCCCACTGAATTTTGTGTCGTCCTTCTACACAATGTTCCACCATTGCCGATTTCGTGGTTTGTTCTAGTCGCGCGTGACGAAGATGTTCTATCACCCTAATGGAGACTGCTCGGCATGTCTCACCGATGTTCGCCTGACCACAATCCAGATAATCTTATACACACCGCTAGATAGACAAAGCCCTGACGAAGGATCAGGTTGGTGCCGAAACTTTACTTATTTATTTATTTGTCGTATGGCTAAGCAACTAATACGATACATATAAATATATACAATGACAAGAACGTTGGTAGCGTTCCCAAATTGATGTCCAGTTCTTCCAACCATTCTATGAAGGAATTTGAAGCTCCGAAAACATCCCCAAATGGTCCATCATACTTCATTAGAGGCATTCTCTGATGAGATGCTCTACACTCTGGGAAGGAGCACCGCAGTCAACAAGCAGGAGAATCCTGAGGACCCCACTTATACAGCATGGCGTTTCATTTCGAATGGCCTGTTCTTAGGCGATTTAGTTCGACCCACTGGTCTCTATTTAGGTGGAATCCCGGAAGTCCAGTTGTGGGATCTTTAATATCTGGATGTTTCACAGATGCGGAGTTCCAGCTTTGTCGCCATTTTTTCCTTGACATCAAAGTAAATACGTCTTGCCGTACTGGATTTCTGGTTTTAAGACGAGTGGAAGGGGGGGGGGGTAAGTCATTTAGGATCTCGTGGATTGCCGAAACGTTGGCAATATCAACAAAATAACGCAGCGCAAATCCCGAAAAAAGAGACAAGTAAGTGAAATTTTTTTCAATAATGACTCCTGCGAAAAGTGTGAAATTTTATATTACTGACCTGTACGGGCAGGAGACGTTTAATATGTGTAGACAATTTGATAATATATCTCAGAAGAAAAGCCGCACGTTAGCTAATTTATCGTTTTTATTTGATTGTAGAGATAATAAACAAGTTATTCCGGTGTTCGTATCAAATCTCATTTTGATACTGTCAAAGTCTGTCTCGAGCAAGTATGGCTCTGCTTCGCGAACGTATACAGGCTTTGCGGAGAAAATTAGTCTATGTGGATAAACAATTGTATCAACTAAGAATTACACTCTCTAATAGAATCATGTATCAACTACGAATTACACTCTCTAATAGGATCACATCATTTCTTTTGAACAAGATGGTTTCGGAAGTGGTGTATAACGCAAGGAACAAATTCACAAAAAAGAAAAATATAAACTCGTTAATGGTTCTATAAGATGTTTTGATTATCTATTCCTATGAAAGATTTCTCCTGCTCATAAGTTTGAGGAAATTTGAATTTGCATAAAATAAAAATCTGCCTTGAAATTTTCAGCTACGACACAAATACTTATAGGTGTGAACGAAGACCTTCCCGGCGCGGCGTGTCGCTGAAACATAATCTTCACAGGTTCTCCGCCGGAAAGGTACGTTCCCACAGCGCGTCCTTCGGCGCGTGTTCGGGGACGCCTCTCATTTTTGTCGCATATGCTATCAGGTACGGAGCGCCTCGACCCACCGCCATGCGGTAAAAGATGAAAGGCGCGTACTGCCTACCACGCGCCGTGGGAATGGGCCTGAAGAAAGAAGATAATTCGGCGGCGTGCTCTGCCGCCATCTTCAGGTCTGGTGTAATCGCTGCCATCCGGCGGACAACTCGTGGAGATCCAGTTTCACTTGTATCAAAAGTGTAACAAACGATAATCATCCTTACGCATTTCGACACGTCATCAGCAGGTATTTAGTTACGGAAAGAAATTTTGCAGCTTCAATCAGAACTTCACCCGTTGTAGGTAATACAGTGTATATTTGAAGCTCGTGGTTTGAATCCTGTACATTACTGAATGATATCCCTCTTACAGTCACGGCCTTGATCGGCATACTGCGTGAGTTCGTAATCTGGACTAATTTTATAAGATAAGAGAATCTCACTCAACATAAGTAAAAAATCGCAATACGTACAACAGTGCATTCTGAATTAAGCCAGACAGCTCATGCTTGGAAAAGTATCACTTGATATTTTCATTCCCTCACCTATTAGATAGTTTTAAAGCTTACGGGTACAACTCGTTTTATTTCCAAGCGTTATTCAAACTATGTTATAGTTAACACAACAGAAATACCTCTTTGAGACCTCAGTCGGGATTAGTGGAGCAGCTATTAGAGCGTTAATAAATTGTTATTGTTAAACTAAACTTCGATACGTGCTTAATGGCCAAACTGACAAGACTTCAAGATCAGTAGCGTTCCTTTCTGTTGTGAACTATCCTACACGGCTAATCCTACATCATTCAACAGCTTAGCATGTAACACGAACCACCACTGATGACGCAACAAAGTGTTCTTCGATTTAGATGATGGTCTGCTTCTTTCTCTAGAATATAGTCAGTGATCTCTTGTTCTTATGTACGTAGTTGAATCCTAGATTGTGTTGTGTGGTGTTACTAGTTAACTTAAATGCGTAAATACGTAGTGTCGTTATAGTTAGATTCCTGAATTATTTATACTATTACCAATGAACTTCTCAATTACTTCTTAATTGTATTACTGACGATAATAATTAAAATCATTAAACAATATTTCAGATAGTAATACATAAATGAGAATTTCGTATATTGGCTTAGTATATTGGCCGTATAGTATACAGAAAGATCAAATGAATCTAAAACAATTTTATTAGTATTATTAATGATTTTTTAAATTTCGATGGAGCTCCTGTGGCAATTCCCCTACTCATTTAAATACCACTTTTCATATTATTTTTTAAATTTTCTTTTATAACTAGAGTGTTAAATTCCTCTCCCATTTACTTTTCCGATTTATAAATATTAATTTTAAATTTTACTGAAGATAAAAATTTGTGTTGTACACGGTTTGGTAGTCATACAAAAAAAATGAGACGTATATTTGATAAATTGATGAAAAATTTTGATTCGAACAAATTTCTAATTTTAAAAAAAGTATAGATGTAATTGTAAATAATTTTATAAACTGTATATTTAACTTTTTATGCATGATTGTGAAATATGTTATAAGGACAATAGAACTAGCAATGTACTTCCTTACGACTCAACATGACAGAAAATAAATAAATTTCACATGGCTAATTTAGCGTTTTCTTGAAATTACAATACTTCTTGCCATTCTAAACTACATACGTCATTTTTGTTGCATGAGTTCGCAGATTGACGCATCTATCGTGGCAGGAAATTATTATTTTCTGTCATTATAGGTATTCGCTTCTACCCGGATATTGCGTTTCTGATGCGTATGATTATTTAAATATTCATTTACTTTCAATAATACCAGGGAGATGCATTCTCAGCGTTAATAAACCGCCTCGACAAATCGAATATCATTAAAAAATGAGTTGCAGTGATTTTTTTTTTCTTCGAATCCTTTCTGTGGACTGCCTTTCATCGTACAGAAATGGGTAGCTACGAATGGCCACTCTATTTATACCAGACAAAGCAGTTTATTTCAGTCTGTAAATTGTAAAGAAATAAACTCGGAAAAGACCTCAATGCGAAATTCGTGATAAAGTAGCGTCTATTGCTTGAGAGCATGTATTAATACGTCAGCTCTTTGAATAACTATACACGTTTGTCTCTGCCCTTATTTCTTGAAGGTAATGTTGCCCTTAGCGTGAAGTGTTATTTGATGGGACTTTAGTTTCTGAAACCAATGAAAGCAGGCCAACGAGAAGGGGTAAAAAAGAGAATTCTCAGCTGAAAACAGCACTGGGAACTTCTCACAAAAGAGCACAGTGAAAATTTGGTTACTAGGAACAGCGAAGAGAGAGCTCCACGTAAATTTGAAGTTAACTAGAAATCATTCCACGTATGAGAATCACGTTTAACGTTATGTTCCTACTCAACAAAAAGTTTTTTTCAATAGCAGAACAGTTACTGCTGTTTGTTTAAACCTGGAACCATGGTTACTTTTTGTTTCAGAAATCTTGAGATGGTAAGCTAATATTGTGTAGTATGCTGCAACTAAACTGAATCGTATGCTGGCTCCCTCTGCATAGGCATTTTATGCAACTGTGCATTAACTGTCCACTAACTGTTATATGTGACTCTTTTGGAGATAACTGGTTATTTCTGTTCCCATATGGTTTATGCTTCAATCTTTAGTTTTGAAGCTTCCGTGATTAAGCATAGCAGATTGAGTCATCCACGAAATGATGAGTAGTCCATTTTAAAAACTTCTTCGTTTATTAAAAAAAAAGTAGGAAATAAGACAAAGGGTATTCGTCTCCAAAGATGATTACAAAGTACAAACTAATTAAAAGAGCTTCTTAATTTGAAAAGGTAGTGATAAAACGAACTAAAATAAAATATCTGCGTGATTACAGGAGCAAACCGGCTCCCGTGAACTGGCAAGAAAATTCGTGTACTAACTTTAACATACTGACTGCCCACTAAAACCGGCGTTTTAAAAGACAATCAAATGTTCACGAGGCTTGATAATACTTAATTTTAGAAACATTACAATCCAAACATTATTAACTCATTGGGATACTATCTATTAATTTAAAATACTTAATCAAACTTTATTCAACTGATTTAAAATTATTATTGCTGAAAGTGCTTCGATTGCAATAAAAAAATTGAAATATATCAAAACATATTGAAATATTTCCTTGTGGTAGGGTTACCAACATATTTTGAAAAAAATTACGTTTAGTAATCTTTGTAAGAAGAAAAAAAAGTATATCAAGGAAAATAAGTGCCTATTACAAAATTTAAGTATTTTTGCCGCAAATACATATTTTTTCGTGTTTATGGAACTTGTCGGGGAACACATATTGAATAGTGCCGGGATTGATAATCGTTCCTTCCGACTCACGAAGTATTCCCTTCAAAATTTGTATTGACCATCTAATGGAAAGGTCCATCAGACTTCGTTAATTAATTAATCTCGGTCGCCACCATTGGCTGGCTAGGGTACAAATCAATACGTATATATCAAAAGTTTCTTCAAATAAATCCACGTGTATGCAGAACACAAGCCAAAGATTGATTCACAGGTTTGTACTGCACAAATGTACCCGGCCACCAATGGAAAAAAGTAATTAAAGCACATATAAGTAAAATTACTGGTAGTGACTATATAATCCGAAGATGCAAGTTCTTAAGAGTGAAAAGCAATACATTCAATCACTTTCACGTAGCTGTTCATACCAATACATTTCACCAACATCCACCACATAATATCGTAGTTTCCTTCTATCAGTGAAACGTTTTCCCGACGCGTTAGCCCGTAATTAGTAATTCACGGGGACCTATACACTTCAATACAAATCATTTGTTAATTATTTTCGGTCAAGACTTACACCGAGCTACAACAAGACCCAGAGGCATGATACCCACACGACGTTCTCTGCACGACTCCACACACTCTCTGATCTACTAACCGATTGTCGGTCTCGCAAGTCACCGATGCAAATAACATTCGATACTCGGCATAGAATAAATACCGAGTGTTACAGAAAAATGTATACACACTTCAGGAGAAGAAAAAACATATGGAAACGTTTTCATACAAAATGTTTATTAACCTGAAAGTAAGATTATAAGTTTGTTTGAAGTTTCCTATACACTTTCGGGGGTAAATGTTTATGTTAAGTGTTCAAAGTGATGGCCTTCTGCGTCAATGCATTTCTGAACACGGGTTGCGACTGATTCGGTAACTACCGCTAAAGTTTCCAGTGGGATATCTGCGCACACTGTTCTAATCTCATCCCAAAGTTCGTTCAGGTTATTTGGTTTTCTTCTGTACACCTGGTCTTTCACTGATCCCCATAAGTAAAAGTCCAACGGTGTTAGATCAGAAGAAAACGCAGGAAACTCGATTGGACCCCTGCGTCCTATCCAATTCACTGGAAAATGTCGATCAAGGTATGCTCTTACATCCCTATGGTAGTGCGCAAGGGCGGCATCTTGTTGATAATAAATCCTCTCATTACCGTACAGTTCATGAATGGCAGGTAAAATTGAATCGTTAAGCATTCTCAGATAAAGTTCGCCGGTTAAAGTACCTTCATAACGGAAAGGACCAATGAGTCCCCTACGAGTCAATCCGCACCACACATTTACACCAGGCAAATTCACAGCCGTTTCCACTGTGATGTGGGGATTATTGTCAGCCCAGTACACACAATTGTGTCTGTTGACAGTTCCATTGAGCTTGACCTGTGCTTCATCTGACCAAACCACATTCCCCACAAATCCCGGAACATTGTTAACCATGTCCCGAAACCATTCACAAAATTGTAATCTACGATCTGAGTCGTCGTCGTTTAACTGTTGTACCAGTCTGAGAATGTACACTTTAAACTTGCCTTTCTTCAGAATGCGTAGCACGCTGACATGACTTACACCACTCTCACGCGCACATTGCCTTGTAGATTTTTGTGGCGACTGCTGAAAGCGTTCCAGCACCGCAGCCGAGGACTCGTCACTCGTAGCTGTGCGAGGTCGCCCTGATAGGCCTTTGTGTACATCACACACTGTTCCATGCAGCTCGAATTTGTCACGTATACGGGTAATTGTTAACCGTGTAGGTGGATCTGTACCAAACTCACCTCTCCACTGTCTCTGGACAGCAGCCACATTCTCAAATTTCCAGTACCACTTCAACAATTGCTTACGATCTTCAAAGTTCAACCGTACTTCCGCCATGTTGATATCAGTTAAGCACCGCTGCCCGCGTCACGGCCCTAGCTTGCTGCCACCTATTGAGCAAACATCACACTACGTTTGTACCAAATTTCATCCTCTCAAGCGTGAAAACGAACTCTCTATGACCTTTAAAAGTGTGTATACATTTTTTGTATAATAATTAAAATAAGTTAATTACTGAAGGGGGCAAGCTTACTGTAATGTGACAAACTAGCCACTAATTTTGGATCCCTTTAAAACTGTTCTAACTAGTATTAATTCCCTAGTCTAGATTTCTAAATAAATGAGCAACTTTTTTATTTTTATATTTCAAACATTATCATATTCCTTTTCAAATATGTATGTGTTGTGTCGAGAATCAGTGACTTTTTCCAGCCCTATCAGAAAAAATCAATTCAAAAATGTGCGTTTCGGTTTGTTTTAATCACAAGAAATAGTATATCTTTTTTTCTATATAAATTGCGTACAAAAGCATTCCGTTGCGTAAAATGTGTATTCCCGGATAATTTTTCATTAGGATAAAGTATACCGACAAAAATAAAGCGTGGTTCACAACTCTACCTATTGTCGTGCCAAAAATACTGTTGATTTGAACTTAGCTTTGTTTAAAGCGATTAAAATACATATGATTTAATTGATTACAAGTAAAGACCATTAGACGATATTATAATTCTCGCTTCCAATCAATTATCAGTATACCTCTTCTGAATGGGACTGACGAGACTCGGGCAGTTTAGTTATCTTCTAAAGGAGGACAGTGAACGTCCATTTCATCGTTTGCGCCTGATGTTCGGTAGGGTCTCCAAAGGGGAATGAATTAAACGCTAAGCAATCTGGCTGTGTGCATTAAACAGTTGCTAAACTAGGCTGAGGAGCTGCCCATTCATGTAGAGCCCCAATTTCCATAACAAAAACAGACGTTTCACAAACAACGAAACAAATATTATCAAAAGGCTTACGTAGTTTACAGGCAGCCACGGATATTAAATTCATTTCTTCATCACAAATCGCTGTTATCTCTCAGCCGCAGAGACGATGTGACGTTAAACACCAAGATCGAGAAACTTTGCGCATGTGAAGATACACTGTCAGACCACACCGGCCGCGCGTTGAAAATAGTAACTCAACATTCTAAGTCAACCGACATCATCTAGGAAGAGACTGGCGTGTTCCAGTACAACTCTGAACTATACGAAGTAATTTCATATCCCGATTAAGGCTGATGTCTTCACACGCCTTCACTAGCTGCCAAAATCAAGTCAACCTATTGTCAGATAAGTACAGGTTAGGAAATCACTGAAGGTAAAGAAGCAATATTATACAAATTATACCAACTCCCTTAAAGGGGGATAGTTCTATCTCCTACGTTTCTAGATCCACATTCTTACGAAATGCCTAGATTTCGAATAAATTATAACTGACGTATTTACATTAGGCGAAGAGCGTCATGCTTACATTCACATCTGTAGTGGTTTACCGGTTTTAGTTAAAACTCGGCTTCATACAACGTGAAATAGAATACTTATTCTTTCTAGATTAGTTGATTCAGTTTTTATTTGACAATAACCAGCGCATTTACTCTTCCACTGCACAGACTTCAATACACAGCAAGTTCCATAACACAACCGTTCTCACAATATCACCATTTTACTATAGACAACTCGTCACTTGTGATATTTTATATTTATTTACTTATTTTCAAATAGCCTATGACTAACACAAATACATAACAATTCATACAAATCGAATGGAAATGTTCTTCCTGCCTTGTTTTGTGTACATCATTATTCTTTTGTACTAGTCTACACATATGTATTGGTAACAATCCATTTTCCAACATATATACAAAAGCCAATACATCTCTAATTATTTCCTTCTCAATAAACAGATATCCTTAGTCCTTTTTACTTACATATTCAGTTCGTCTTTTATTTGCTACAGTCCTCATTCCCTTATTACAACTATTTTGCAACTTCATAATTTCTCTTTTGCTTGCCATGATTAATTATGTGGAGCAGTACGTTATGTGAGGCAGCACAACTGCTTTAAGTAATAACTCTTTATCTTGTTTAGCTAATAATAGTGTCTATTTAGTTCAGTCTCCATCGTCCATCTTGTATTGGCTTGATTCTAACCATCTCTTTATTCCTTAAAGTCGCTGATCTATAATTGTCTCAAATATATATTTAAATTAATAGTGATTATTATTCATACGGTTGTATTACATTAAATATATTATCAACATAGGCTTGCTTTATCTATCATGAAAAACAGGAGCTTCTTACCCTGGTGACTTTAATATGTATCTTTTATGTATTTGTAATAAGGTAGCCGAATGCTATATAAATCAATGCTTGACACGTTCTCAGAATAGGCTAAAGTCTCCACTCCGCAAGGCCCAACGCCGCACCACGGTGACGCTCACATCTCCATTGGAATCATTCAGATCAAATTAAGTGTATGGCGCAGAATTTATTAGTACTGAATTAAGAAAAATTTCAATGAAACAGTATTGTTAATGGCAAAGCAACCACAATATAAAACTTTATTTCTTTCGTTCGTAATTCAAAAATTATATTACGAGAGGATATAAGTGATTTTGATATCTTAAGTTTCGGCAATTTATAGGATCAATATTGGGGCAAGTTTAAAATTCATAGATAATGCCGTTTTTGAGATGTACAGGGCACCAAACTTTTTTTTTTTTTAACTGCTTTACGTCTCTCAACAGCGAGATCTTTAGAAACGGGAAAGGATGGGGGCAAGGAATGGGAAGGAATTCGGGCATGGCCTTTTGAAGGAAGCATCCTGGCAGTTGCCTGGAGTGATTTGGAGAAACCATGGAAAACCCAAATCTGGATGCCCGGACGGGGATTCGAACCGCCGTCCTCCCGAATGCGAGGCCAGAACGCTATCCGTTACACCACCACGCTCGGTGGGTAACAAAAAGGTTAACGGTTAATAACTAAAGCAAAAATAAAAAAAGCAAACGATATCTTAGTCCTATGTTTAACGGTTTTCAAATGTCTATGTACCTGACACTCAGGGGTGGAAAAAAATATTTTTTAACCTTATTTATTTCTGACAAAAATCCTGAAAGACTGATTTCAGTTTTTGATTAAAGAAAATTGTAATATGTGTCTCCAACTAATTACTTTTAAATGCTAAAGTCTTGTGACAAGAAGACCGACAGTGGAGCCTCCATAGTGAGACACTGTTTCCTCTTAGGGAGGCTACACAACCCTGAGAATGGGGAACACAGTCCATAGCGAGTGAATAGGCCATATAGCATGGCAGCTTGTAAAAGGTGGCAGGACCGAATACCAGAATTAATGGGAAAAAAAACAGCTTGAATTGTTTATAAACTTCACGTACATCTCTTACATGTTACAGTCAGTGAAGTTTCAGTAGATATGCAGAACACTATGATTCACTCAATCACACTATTTATAGTATTGCTAAAAGCTGTGTAACCATTACAGATATGATACGCCAAGTTATATCTCTATTACAGAAGGGATAAGAGCCCGCGTGGCTGTAATGAATCGTGCCAGAGGTGAAGGTCGGGGGAAGAGCTTTTGAAAATCCCAGCCGAGACCTGGATTCGAATCTGGGGCACTTCGAGATACACTCAGATGCCTTAAACACAAGGCCGCTTATCTCTACCTCTGTAAAAATTACTTACATTTTTATCTGTTAAATTATATTTCATCGTGATATGTTGATTTTACCCTCTAACATTCACTTTTTTACTGTAAAATTTTAATGATCTATTGACCTAAGTGTCAACTAACAATTACCACTAGGCAATGTAGTCTTCACGGGTGTGCAGCCGGATGGTGTTTTAAAAACACAACGTTTCGACAACCAGCTCGGCTGTCTTCATCAGGTAGCCGAGCTGGTTGTCGAAACGTTGTGTTTCCAAAACACCATCCGGCTGCACACCCGTGAAGACTACATTGCTTCAGTACGCCGGGAAAGTCTCCACGCACACATCAATTACCACTAAATTCGGTTTTACTTTGTTCCTTCCAATGTTTGCGTATTGAATCATACAGTCAAAGTGAAAAATTCTATCATTATGTAATCTGTAAGCAGAAGGAGCTACAGGACAGATAAATAAGACCGCCATACAGGTCTTCGTCTACGTAAGTACACTCTGTAATAATTCCATGTGGTCGTGGTTATTATTGACTGCGCATTCCGTCCCTCTCGTAGCCGCCTTAACCTAACCCGGCATTCCTACCGGGTAAAGGGGACCTACAATTTAACGCGGAATCCGAATCACGGAAGCGTTCTGGCGTACTTCACATTACACAGCAAGCTGTGCCAGAGGTGGAAGTAGGTTTAACGTTCTATGAAAATCCCAGATGAGATAGGGATTCGAACTGGGGACCATTCGATTTCCAACCAGACGCCTTAACCACTGAACGACCAGACCGCTTGTAAATACATTAATATAAGTTTATTAGAGAAGGTGATGAACGATTACTGTACGCTAACTACTGTTGCCTGTCATTTAGCCATAATGCCCAACAATCGACTAAATTAAACACTCTTACACTAAAAAAATGTGATATGCCAAACGACATGGAAAACTCAAAAGGACGGTTTACCAAGAAATTTTAGGTTAAAAGCAGCCACACTGGAAAACACTTTCATTCGAAACCAAACATTTGATATAGTTGTTCCCGGTAAGCTTTAGTGTAGTACCAGAGCCGCATTTAGACTTTATGGGCCTCTAGGTTATACATGTGGTACGGGCCCCTATCGGCAATTTAGGGGCGACCTGTTTTTTTAGATCTACTACTGGCCTAGGTGGTGGCCCGTCCGAACGTTCATCTGTGGCCCCTCCGACTGTGGTGCGGGCCCCCCTCTTTGTGGTGTGGGCCCCCCTTTGTGATGCGGGCTCCCCTTTGTGGTGTGGGCTCCTTGGCTACAGCCTAGGTATCCTACGTTTAAACGCGGCCCTAGTGGTAGCCATAAACTTTTGCTCAAAGTAGTAGCACTGATCAGAATTTACCAATGACGTACTGGCAATTTTTCATAAAAACGAGAGCAACTTCTCGGTACATAATACACAGTACGCAATAAATTCAGTTTCCTCGACAGTCTATGTATTTAGTATCTATATATTAATATGCTAAGCGAAAAATTATGATACATTTTTAAGAATATTGCGCGCACGGAGAAGTGTGAGATTTGGCATAGTTAAAGATTATATGGAGAAGAAGTGAAGGAAGCTAAAATCTATATATAATATGCGTTACAAATACATTAAATTAAGTAAAATAAAACGCTCGCTCGCCTACGTAGTTCGCTCAGATGGCTGGTAGATGGCGCAGCTAGCGGCCTTAATTTGTGGTCTTTGGTGAAACAAAACAGGCGAAATTAATCTCTGAACTTATATAGAAGCAAGAAGCAACATTTCGAGGGCTGGTAGATAGCGCAGCTAGCGGCCAGAATATTGGGCGAACGGAGGAACTTAAAGAAATACAGAAAGCTAAAAGTATATATTATATATTTTTTTTAATTTTATCCATAATTCGCTATATTGACGTGACTGTATTAATCAGACAAAAGGTAGAATGCGAAACAGCCTTCAGTCACTAGAATACAACTTTTATTGTATTACACAATGCATTTCGGACCCTGTGGATCCATCTTCAGGTTACTATGGTATTTACATTTGGTTTTAAATTTTCCTTAAGCGAGATTCGTGCCTAGTAAAGTTTGTTCCTGCGCTGAAAAATGATTTCAAGTGTTCTCGTCACTTACTTGAAATCATTTTTCAGCGCAGGAACAAACTTTACTAGGCACGAATCTCGCTTAAGGAAAATTTAAAACCAAATGTAAATACCATAGTAACCTGAAGATGGATCCACAGGGTCCGAAATGCATTGTGTAATACAATAAAAGTTGTATTCTAGTGACTGAAGGCTGTTTCTCATTCTACCTTTTGTCTATATATTATATATTTGACAAACCTTGGAATCGATATAAGCAGTCAGAGATAATCGATTGCTTCAGTTGTAAATAAATGCGCAGTTTGTCTCTGGTTTGCGACATGGGCTGCGCAGACCGAATTTCCCGTAAACTTTTTACTCTTGGTCCAGGCCGAATTTCAACCTAACCATGATCACTATGACAAAACGAACCTATTTAGGTTGATATGATCCCTGTACCGATAATTTTTGTGTCATTTTTACAGTGTTGCTAACATTTCGCGGTTGCGGAGCATCCCATATTTCGGCATTTTTAATTTAATTCGTGGTGACTGAGCAGACCGAATTTCCCGTAAACTTTTTACTCTTGTTCCAGACCGAATTTCAACCTAACCATGATCACTATGACAAAACGAACCTATTTAGGTTGATATGATCCCAGGACCGATAATTTTTGTGTCATTTTTACAGTGCTGCTAACATTTCGCAGTTGCGGAGCATCCCATATTTCGGCATTTTTAATTTAATTCGTCGTGACTTTTCCGGAAAAGGAGAGTGCTAAAAGTGAAGAGGACACTATAAGGAAACAGTTAATACAAATTTCAACAGGTCAGTAACAGTTTATCACTGGTGGAGAATGTCCCACCCCACCCAAAAATATAAGTTAGTTAATACACATTACAAATAGATTATTAAAATAAAAATTAATTTGCGAACGTGTGCGTGCGCGTGAAATAGGATCGGAGCCAACGTTCTTACGTGAATTCCCCGCATTGAGACACTCTGTGGTCTTTGGTAAAACGAAAGACTCGGATAAAGTAGAGATTAATGTTTGAAGTTATGAAAGGAATACTTTGAAAAGGAATGTAGCGATTTTGCCAGATACTATATGGTCATTTGATTAACTTTGGTTAAGTGTCTTTTGATTTTTTAATTTCAGTAATTTCATTAGAGAGAGAGAGAGAGACAAGAAATAAGGAATACTTATTTGCGTGAAATTAAAAATGATAATAGACCAAATTTAAATAGCGAACACACAAAACGACGAAATTATTTTAATAGATACATTTAAATGCGCATGTTTCATAAAGCTAAAGCAGTTTTCCGGCCTTAAGTTAAAGTGAATATTTTGAATTCAAATGAACCATCGATAAATACATTTCATCATTTGCTATAGTTAGATTAGAAGCTAAAATTTAGCATACAGTCACGCGTGGAGTGTATCGTTTTAATTTTATAGGTAATGCAGAGAATTACTAGATTATTACTCTTTCGTGAAAGAAACTAAACAACTGAATGAATTACGGTCGAATTTCGATCGCTGGGCGATCACTATTGTTTTAATTATACCTTGGGAGTAAAACATGTTTGAAGAAGAATGAATTTTATAGTTTCAGATATCAAAATTCTTACATTGATTTAACAGATTTAATAAATCATTACATTTTACCAAAACTTTTAATGCTTTACCCCACAGAACTATTATCAAATTATATTCAAACTGAACTAAAAATAAGCAATTCATTGGTTAATCGTTAGAAGTATTTTCAGGATATATGAAAAGTATCTTTACGGAATGAATAGGACCTTAGAAAGTAAAGTAAACTTGATGAAAAGGTTAGACAAACATTTTATGGATATACAAAACACGTTGACATGACAGAAGAATGTAAGCTGAATTTACATCTAATAACCTTGAATTCTTTATTATCTTTCATAGCGAAAATAATTTTAGTACGCCTAGGGATAAACACAACTCAAGCCGAAAACAGTGTAAATCGCTTATGGGACCCAATTAAAAAATAAATTATTTCTTACTCTCTGTTTAAAAAATTGATTGGGTTGCGTTATTTCCTATTCAGAAAAATGGAAATAGCGGAAAATCTACTCTGTTCGACTCTTCACCGATGTAAAGAATATGGAGAGTAGAGTAGCAGATTTTTATTTTTTTTTTTATTTTTTTTTTATACGTCTCTCGGGAAACAAACTGAGTAATATTATTATTGATGCACAATATTTCGGCGACATAAAGCTCCGTCGCCATCTTGTAATATTATTTTCAAACAACACGCTCAAAGCAGACTTCAAAGGCTTACAACTGCACCTGAAGATGGCGACGGAGTTTTATGTCGCCGAAATATTGTGCATCAATAATAATATTACTCGGTTTGTTTCCCGAGAAACGTTTGTAAATAAACAACGCTGAGAAAAATTGCATTCATTTATAAGAGTAGTAGATGTTTCATTAGTTTTGTGATGTTCATAGTAACAGCACTCAATTCCGTATACCTCAGCGGAATGATTAATGCCTCCAACTAGAGATGGGTCACAAATAACTAAGCGGCTACAAATAACCGTTATTTTAAAAACGCCGTTTAGAAAGTAGCGGCCAAAACGATAACTGGAGTTATTCAAATAACGGTCAGCACTTCCCTCTCTGACAGCGCTGTAATTGTTCGTCGACCGCCCGCTACGAGTGCATCAGTCACCGCTTATTGCCTCTCTCACCGTTATTAATTGCAATAAATACCACTAGATGACACTACCATCGCAAAATAATAGTTATTAACTACGATAGCGATCACTAGAGGACACCACCTATGTAAACCGCTTTTTCCAACCTCTAACCGTTATTAACTGCGATAGCGCCCAACAGATGTCGCTACTGCTGACGACGTTAAATACTACTTTGCAGGTGTTATTTGCGATAGGGTCCAAAATTTATCATCTCTCTACGACTTAGTGATCATTAAACTGGTTTTCAGCATCCATCCTTCCATCAAAAACCACTTGATTATGCTTTTTGTTACAGCTGTGTACATGTGTTATATCGTCTTTGCCAGTTGAAGGCGTTATTAACTTCGATAGCGATCACTAGAGGGCACCACCTATGTAAACCGCTTTTTCCAACCTCTAACCGTTATTAACTGCGATAGCGCCCAACAGATGTCGCTACTGCTGACGACGTTAAATTAATCCTTGCGAGCTTGGCAATTATCCGATGGATGTTGGACCACATAACCGACCACTGAAGATTTTTCAACAATAATAAAAAAAACGCCTATATGAAGACATACCATACGAGAAGACATGCAACATCTACCACATATAGGAGGAAATGTCAACCAGCAAAACCTCCATCATACCCTGCCTGTTACAATAAGGCAGTGAAGGCGTGTGCTGCTACTACTTTGCAGGTGTTATTTGCGATAGGGTCCAAAATTTATCATATCTCTACGACTTAGTGACCATTAAACTGGTTTTCAGCATCCATCCTTCCATCAAAAACCACTTGATTATGCTTTTTGTTACAGCTGTGTACATGTGTTATATCGTCTTTGCCAGTTGAAGGCGTTATTAACTTCGATAGCGATCACTAGAGGACACCACCTATGTAAACAGCTTTTTAATACCTTTAACCGTTATTAACTGCGATAGCTACCAACAGATGGAGAAACCATCGAAAAGCGCTAGTATTTCCACAAGTCATTTAGTTTAAAACAGCAAATCATATTTACATTTCAAATTACTTTTATGTACGTCTGAACAACATATTTAAATTGCAGCTGGTCTGTTATTGGGACACATTTACAACATATGCAAAGTATGCTATACATATAACTATAGCCACACAAAACTTAATGCGAATTAATAGCCAGACTGAAAAATTGTTTACTTTCAGCAAAGTTAATCTTCTGTATTTGTTGCATATATTCATAAAAACTCATACTACAAATTCATTAGTTTCAAACAGAAAAATATATTAACACGTAATCAAAACTGCCCACTTCGCATTTTTTTTTTTTTTTTTTTTTTTTTATGGTACGTCCGTAAATCACGTTATACACAAACCGCTAAAGCTGGTCGTGTTAAAATTCTATATTAATTTATCAAGGCATCACTGCGACTTATTAAACAAATACATAAACACAAGTCGAAGGCGTATATAGTGTCTCTGACAGTTACTATGAAAGCCGCTTATTAGGAAGCCGCTTATTTGAAAGCCGCTATTCGTGACGTATCGTTAAACGCTAAATAACGCTAATAAGCGGCTTTTCGTGACGTCAGGGCCGCTATATACGTCACATCCGGTTATTTGACATTTCCGGCTTTTTCAACAAGAGAAGAGCGTTTCTGAGCAGAGATTTTAGTAGCGTCACCATAGATATTACTTCAGAACAAAATAACTATACGTTATTTCTAACGGTTAAAAAAAGCGGTTAGATAAAAGAAGCAATAACTGAATAACGTATTACTGGAAAAAAGCTGTTTTGCCCATCTCTACCTCCAACAATTTGATTCCTTGCCGTTTTAGTACGTAGTACCTTTAAAAGCATTCTGATGAGTATGAATTAATCCTGTTACCTCGCCGTTAGGTCTCTAAAAATCACTGGCTTTCCTGCGGTAGTGCTTTTTACGGCTGAAAGTCATTAGCGACTTCACACGTAATTAGAAAGAGGGCGGTGGGTGTAAAGGGATGGAAGAGCGCCGTATTGAGCTGACGTTCGACAGGTGCTTTTAATGTCGACCAAATTGTTGCGGAGGTGGATGTTACAAAGAGCTAGTCGCCTTTACCATTCTCTTTACCGTCTCTAATTATGTGCTCACTGTGGTTGCCAAAGGCCTGTAGTAAGTACTGCGTTACCACAGACGTGGTTGAGAGTGCTTACCTGCACTACTATTGTAAAGAAGCTGCATTCATTTGGACAAAGAATCACGTTGAGTTTCAAGGAAACGAGGATGCCCATTCATTAGTAAAATTCCAGTCATCCCAGCTTCGGATCTTCTCTCTATTTTCAACGCCAAACTGAGGGTGAATGGAAAAAAGTTACTGAGCGTGGTGGGTGAACGGTAGCGCTCTGGTCTCGCATTCGCGAGGACGCAGGTTCGAATCCCCGTCCGGCCATTCAGATTTCGGTTTCTCATGATTTCCCAAAATTACACCAGGAAAATTCTGGGATAGTTCCTTCAAAAACCATGGCCGAATTCCTTCCCGTCCCTTGCGATCTGTCCGTCCCCGTCTTTGATGTCCACGGCGTAAAGCCATGAACAAAAAAATGGCGAAAGCAATGGTATCACTTACACATCGAACAAGGACAACATTATTAATTGATTCATTCCGTTGACGCAGTACTACTGTAGAAAAGTAATGTCTTTTAAAGCGAGCCGAATGTTCAACCACGGAATATTTTCGCGTCACCAACATACACTTAATCCGCTGTTGTTCCCATTATGAGAGCACTATGGATGCAGTATAACCGACAGAAATCGCCTTATTATGGGCTGCCACGAAGATGAACAACTGGGTGACTATTCTGTAGGGATTACAACTCATCATTGCTTACATCATAGCAACTGCTGCCGTTAAAATATATAGATGGGTGATAAATTTCATAACGAAACAGGATCATGATATTTGTTATCAAACATTAATTAAAGACGTCAGTATGCTTTACTAGATGTATATGATAACTAGAGTTCGGATCTTTATGACCAAACAAACAGAAAAATATGCAGGCAAACATGACCTTAAAATTGGTAAATATGACCTAAAAATAACAAAATATGGCCATATGGCCAGCATCCAATGTATACCGTTGTTCTACATACTTATCTATGATATATGCTTATATGTTATTTTCTGTACATCTTATTACATTACAGTTGTTCTACATACTTATATATGATATATGCTTAAATGTTATTTTCTGTACATCTTATTATGTTACAGGTCTCTTTGAGTTGCATTTAACTTTTGAAATTGATACATGTCAACTAGTTTTATCATACTCAATAAACTTTGTTTCCACAGTTTTGTTCTTGGTAACTGGTATTCTTAGATAATTTAACGTACAATCTTGAACAGGAGGGAAATTTGTAAAGTGAACATAGTTAAATATGGAATCCTCCTCAACTACAATTTTTGTTTTTAATGAACTAATTAAAATAAAATAAAATATTTGTTTTAGCGTAAAACTGTTGTAAAAGGGTGTCTTAGTTAATAACTATTTTTACATATCCGAGGGATTCTTATTTAAATTAACATATGAGTTCACAAAAGAAAATAGACACAATTAAAATTATTTTCCTCCTATCTTGCAGCTTGTCTTTAGTTCGACTATATCTGTCTTAGAATGTTTTCTGCCACCGAAAGTTATCATTTGCTCACATTACGTCGCGCGGAGTCCGCAGATGTATTTTTACTTGTAGCTGAACCATTAAATATGTTGCAATAAACATGGACTACAATGGCTTCAGTATTTCATTCGGCTAGAGAGTAAGAAACCCGTATGATTCTCCGATCCCATGCAGCCAAGGTTTAGGTGTCAGTTAGCAGAAGAATAACAGCAGTAGAAGAATAGAAGAAATGTTTCGCAAGTCTTAGGGAAACGAAGAAACGAGTTTAATCAAGTAGAGAATACCCACCACAGCCATCCGACAAGTAAAGATATTACTCCGTGTTCTGAAATTTCTTATCACTCTCGTTGCAATTTCAAGTATCCGTAAAGACGTAAACATTCTAAAACAAACAAAGTACAAGCCGAATTAAAATCAAATGATCATCTTCTGTGTCATTTCTTGAAGCTATTTATATCCGTATATTTATTTCCGGTAGCTGCAAGAGATCGAATCTATATCCGCTTGTTCTAGGTAGTAATAGGATCTCATCCTAAAATGAGGTATTCCAGTGTGCTCTGAAAACTACTGAGCCTCGTGTATAGATGAATCAATAATATACTTTACATTTTGATAAATGAATGTAAAGAACGTCCTAAGAAAAACGTGTTGAAACTGTTGTTCCTGATTTACCACAGTAAGTATTTAAAGAATTTAAATTATACACCAACCGTCATCAACTGCTTTATAATCATCTGTTAAATTCTAGAGAGATTTCGCACTTATTGCGTAGGGCATCATTAATGAGACCTTAGTAGCCGCTCTTAAGTAAAGGTGACGAACACCCCTTGTTGGACTAATTTCGAGTTCTATACTGTTTTCAATTTAACATTGAGCACACAACAAAACTTTCATTATAAAATAATCACTACACTTTGTGTAAAAAGAGTTGTATCTGAGCTCTATCTAACCGATGGTACTAAAATTTCAGTAATGACACCTCACACTGTAAATTTTGGAACAAACAGATCAACACAGAACAGTTGTTATAAGATAATATTTGATTTAAAAAGTTGTCTTTGTTTCACTGCTTGTTGGTCACGAAATTTTTGTAAAAATACGTGTTTCGATGACGTGATAATTGTTGCACAATATAGGGTAAACTAAAGAATTCTGGAAAACGTCCATCCGAGAAACAGTAGGTATTCGTCACTGATTCAGGCTTCAGATTGTATTAAAATAGTCACACAGACCACTTTTCCTAAAATTGTCGTTTCTGTCGGGATAATATAATGAGCTATATTTTCTCTCCTCAACTAAAAATACTTGCATTAGAACATAATTATTTATTATATTCTATATCGAGGTAATAAATTAAAAAATAAAATAAACAAAAACAGCTGTTTTAGAGAAATAAATGAATTTGCTTAGTACTGTTACTAAACAAATTTTAAGGACGAGTGCAATTCATAAATCAATTAGGTCGGTAATTGCTTGCGTAAGTCGTAGTATTAAAAGTTTTTAACAACTTCCACAGCACATAATTTCCTGATTTGAATCGGTTTTATAATACGTAGCTCAGATGTCAGAACCACACTAATTGGAACAACTCGGCAATTAACATTCCGGAAAAAAATAAATTGAACTGCCCGTCATGTTGCTTTTCTGTTTTTACTTCCTTCACGTGCAGTGCATAGAGAAGCAAATAGCGTAAAAATTTAGTTTCAAGATCTGAGCTATTCTCTGACGTCAAATTAAAGCGTTTAATTCTGAAAAAAAGTGGAGCAGAAAGCTGGTATGAAACACTTCCCGACTGAAATTTACAAATAAAAACATTAGAAAGGTGGAAGTCAAACCGTATTGCAGCTTGTTTGTGGTTTTGTTAAACAGAACACCACTAACAAAGAAAAACTACCAAACAGAACTCAACACAATAAAGGAAATAGCAACAAAAAATGGATATAAACCACAGACAGTTGACACAATAAACAGAAAAGTCACAAACAAAATGGGTAAAGAACAGAAAATAACTAACACAACCAAACTTCAGCCACCCAGTACCCAACAGACAAGGACACCCACAACACAGACAATGCAAAACAACTCACAAACCACAATAAACACTGAAAATAAAAGTAAATGGTATTCAGTGACATATTCCAACAAATACACCCACAGAATCAAAAACATTTTTTAAAAAACAAGGCATAAACATTGCTCTACGAACAGACAACTCGATTCAAAAACAGTTAAATACCCACTTAGACAGAGACAACTATCAAAACTCAGGCATATATCAACTGACATGTCCCAATTGTGATGCAATATACATAGGACAGACATGAAGACAGTTTAAAACCAGATACAAAGAACATATGAGGGCACTAAAGTACAGCAACCACTCCACATTCGCCGAACATCTAATAGAAAACGATCACTTACCAACAGACATTAACAAAGACATGCAAATACTCACAATCAACAATTACAGACACAATACCCTCACTCTACAAGAAAACTACCACATACAAAAAGCAATAAAAAAATGGCAAGCAGGTACTGAATGACCACATAAACTTAACAAACCAAACACTGTTCAAACTGGTAAACATACAATAACCCTACAGTAAAGAAAAAAACCTAACAAATACATGCAATCACACACTTACATAAAATTAGATATAAAATCTCCCACGCAATTTCAAATCTGGCGCCGTCAGCGCATCACCACCTTTGACAGTAAGAAAATAAGATGGCCACCGAAAACAAGCGAATTGTAGAAGACGCAATGTTTATATCGTGTACACAACAGCAAAGACAAATGGCTGTAATTGAAACATGCTTTGGAGAGAAAGCAAAGATGTGTGGTTACTATCCTGAAATCCACTAATGTAAACAGTAAGTGTAAATAATAAAAAAATGTCAATGAAAGTTTCACGGGAGTCCAGCCGGATGGAGTCATAAAACGACAACGTTTCGACAACCTGCTCGGTTGTCTTCATCAGGTCTATTTAGATGTTGCTTCTAGAAATCACAAACAGACTGACTTCGCTGACACTTCCTTCGCTGCCGCCGAAATTCAAATGTCGTGTATGGAGGGTTGCCAGGACGCCCAATCAGCGCGCTGGACGTGAGGGTATCAGCGTTGCGGACTGCGTATCAATTTAGCGTTATGTCAAATAAGTTTGTAAATCAAATGTAAATTTTAAAATAGATTCGTCGCTGATGAAGCCTCGAGGAGAGGTGAAACGCGTACGGCAATAAACCTACATAATACAGTTGCATTGGCGTTATTTTATGAATTAATTTTTTAATAATGTTTCTCAAGAAAGACAATGCATAGATTAATTACGAACTCTTTGCAGGAATTCTTGTAGTTTCGCCTTCTTTTATTACCATAATATGGCATGTATTCACCGTGTGATATTTACATACTATGTATTACAGTAATTCCACGAGAAAACTGGGGTAACCGTAGCTTGACTTTAGACACGTGAATCTCAAGTTACTGAACCGAATTCCGGGTCAGACAAGGACAAATACTTGTCAAACAGCAGCCTGGCCCGAAACATATGGCGGCAATATCGGAGATGTACCACGTGCTTCACAAGATATACGTCAGCGCCGAGAGTCGATTAATTCGCAGCGTGTCGGCCGACGTGTGCAGAAATAAATCACTAACGCAAGGGTGTGATGTGATACTGCAACAAACACGGGAGGAGCCGCATGCGTTGGAATGCTCTACGGTAAAAAAAATCAGCGCACAGAAGAAATAACACCCTTAAAAAGCGGTAACGCAGCAGAGCGAGTTCTTTCGAGTTAGGGAGTTACACGGCACCGTTTAGTCGCCACAAACAGTTAACACCATTCTTTTGTATGACTTGTACACATCCACAATACGTTACCATTAATGTAGGTTTTGTTTTAAAACATGACACTTTTCCACAAGTATCGCATTTGATCGCTTGCTTGGCACATGTACTATTGGAGACGACATGGTGAAAACTGATAACTTATGCCGTGTAATAACGTGATGAAGAGTAGACAGGCGAACAGAACTATGATCCCGTGTTTACCTTCTCCGGATTGCGAATCGCCGTACGACTCCTTGTTTACTCGGGTTGCGAAACACCGGATCAATCTCACCGCCAAGAACAATAGCAAGTTGCGAATTACACACGCCCTTTTTTCCAATTAAGCATTATTTTCTTTTTTCTTTTTTTAATTGCTTAACGTCTCTTAACAGCGAGGTCTTTAGAGAGGGGAAAGGATGGGGGGGGGCAAGGAATGGGAAGGAATTCGGCCATGGCCTTTTGAAGGAAGCATCCCGGCATTTGCCTGGAGTGATTTTAGATTTGGGAAACCATGGAAAACCCAAATCTGGATGCCCGGATGGGGATTCAAACCGCCGTCCTCCCGAATGCGAGGCCAGAACGCTAACCGTTACACCACCACGCTCGGTATTATTTTCTGATATTATATTAGTATAGTACGGTATAATATTACAATAATTACTCGCTAGTGTGGCTTAGTGCGTAAGGCGCCGCACACTGGATCTGTTCCAGTTGTAGTAATTCGAGTCCTAGTTCACGCTTATCGGCCCCCCTGATTGCTGTTTGATGCGATTCATGAACTAGACATTTCACAAACAAAAGTACACTTATCACACACAGAACACAGATATACGTTCTTCCAAGATAAGCATGCTGATATCAATTTGGTCAGGAAAAAATTACAAGAAATTTAAAGTGCTGCTCTTTATGTTATGATGATTATTTATCTCTAAACAAATGGGTATCTTTTGTGTGTTTTTTTTAACAGATGGCATTACTGGCCAGCTATTCTTAAATGTATCACTCTAATTGATGGAGTCTCAGTTGATGTAAGATCCAGAAGAACTTCATACCGAGCGTCGTGGGAGGCGGTAGCGTTCTTGCCTCGCATTCGGGAAGACGTGGGTTCGAATCCCCGTCCGGGCATCCACATTTGGGTTTTCCATGGTTTGCCTAAATCACTCCAGGTGATGCCGAGATGGTCCCTTCAAGAGGCCATAGCCGAACTCCTTCCCGTTCCTTGCCTCCATCCTTTCCCGACTCTAATAACCTTGACGTCAACGAGGCGTAAAGCCATAAGCAATAATAATAATAAAAGCAAACTTCATAGGAAACCAGTTCTTCTCAAAACCCTTCGTCCGGAATTTTGAAAAGTTTGAAGATGCTTGGCAGTAATTCTTCATCTAAATCATAGGTTCCCAATTTTATTTGTATTACCGCCACCTTCTTCAAAATAAAAACTACTCGCCACCCTCCTTTTCGAACAAATCACCGACTTCCCTTCTTGTTAATAAATAATGTAACCAATAATGCTCAGTTTTCTTGGGCCGCAAAGCAATAGTGAATTGATGTCGCCCCTTTTAGTTGAAGTTCTGTTTTTTTTTTTTTTTTTTTTGCTGCATATGATCATTGAAATGCAACTAAAAAACCTTTTATGAAGTCCTTAAGCCAGAAATAATACTGGAAAGCAGGGGGGGCGGTGATTGGTTCACAAAGTTCCATAAAAAAATATCACTTCAATCGCCATCGGTGGTCGGTACCGTCGCTGTTGGTGACCACTGATCTATATCTTTAATTGAATAACATTAACTTTTTACAGCTACGGCTACATTTCTATCTTGCTGGGTTTTATAAATGACACTCTCCGCTAATAAATAAGGAGTGGACCAGAAGCGAACCGTATTTTAGCTGTTATCTACCTCAGGCGCTTCGAGCTCCCTTTGTGTGCCACACCCTGATTCGGTTGTTCCGTGTCAAGGAAGAAGGGGGCTGCGAGGGAGCCAGCGATAAGACGCGACCAAGTAAGCCATCAGCTAAAAGGACGCTGACCCAACACCGTCTCTGAGATTACTCTGGGATGCTGCACCACCATTTCGATACATCTACAGCTTGGCAGAGAGGCTCGTCCCTTGCTATTTTTTACGTCCCTATACTAACATTACTGACGACTCCATGCGATGTCTTTAAATAACATTCGAATACTTTTAAACAGGCATTTTTCCCCTTGAAACTAACTCATCATGTGAAACTCTCATTCGTCAGCATAAATAGTTTCCATGTTACCAGGGTGGCACCGCTACTTCACATTAAATGACTACCTTTTGGTTTATCTGGTTCGGCCTTTTCCTTGGGCGCAGCTTGCAAGCTTTTTGTATCTACGCTTACCGTAGATAATACTACGTACTGGCTCCGGTCGTATACAATACCTTTTTGTTGCGGTCCAGGAAGCAACAACTGTTTAATTTCTCGCTGATGGTATCCTCCGGCTGTAACCTGTGAATACATTTCGATTGTTGAGGGCAGGATCCCAGGATAGGCACTTTGCACTTCGCATGATTCATTGAATTACTAATAATTTATTTAGTTGTTGTCACGGCTTTTCATTTGTTTCACAATTTAGTAATTCACAATAGCACGTATAACAATACGTCCCGAGTTTTAACTAAATACAATTTTTCAATTCACTCGCGATTTATTCCGTGCGCACACAACCATGTTCAACCTGGCTTCTCTATGGCATAATTCCACAACAAACTCTTTGTTCTTATGACCCATCCACACCGACGTACACAGACCTTATAAAGATTATTTATTATCACAAAAATCTATAAGATAGAGAAGCATATAACATTGTTACCTGACAAACTGCGCTTTACTAAACATCCCAGCGCATTTCCGCACTAGAAGAACAAACCCAGTAACGAAACGCCAGGAATATGTTGCATGAGTGGAATAATTCGATTAGCACCATTGGAAGTGCCTCCTACCAAATTATTTCTTTACGTGACTTGAGAAACACACAAGGTAAACGATGGTAGCTCTGGCCAGCTGTGAATATACGAGTATGTATAGCACTCACAAAATTATGACACAGTAGACAAAGAAGTAGAAGTAAATCTACTTCAAGTGATATCCTAGTAGAAAAGTGCGTTATTATAGAAGCTTAACATTAGCAATTCCTCTGTTCTACATATTATGCAGAAAGTAAGGAAGACCTACTGTTAAATCGCATGCAGCCACATCACAGAATCGGCATTTTGATATACTTCAGTTAGGTGGACATCAAGTGACTCTTGTTCAGCCAACGAAAAAATAACACACTGGTAACACACAATTCTTAGAACGAAAGAGGCAATCTAGAAAGTCCTGAAGTAAACTTTATTGCAGAAGACAAACACAGAGCGGAGGAGTGTGTTTCTTGCAGCCGACACGCTCCATGTATCAGGGGGTTTGTATCCAATAGTAAAGATCCATTTGTCTTAGTTTCCGCTCAGCTTAAATGATCGTGCCAGCCTCGCAAAAGAAATATAGTCGAACTGCCTTCGAATAAGCA
The DNA here is from genome assembly GCA_031002005.1 of Vandiemenella viatica. Lineage (NCBI taxonomy): Eukaryota > Metazoa > Arthropoda > Insecta > Orthoptera > Morabidae > Vandiemenella > Vandiemenella viatica. The sequence goes on from CM061919.1 coordinate 179,682,014, forward strand.
CTGGCAAATGCTGGTCAGTGAAATAAACTACTAGACAATAATCAATGCGCAAGAAGTCTTTGAACTCTGATGTTAAAAACTCAGTATAATGAGAATAGTCGCAAGCAAATGAAACAGAACAAAATATTCGATTGAAAACTGGATTTTTAGCTAAACTTCAACTTGCGCGTTAGTGGGTTGAAAAATCGTCATGAAAATTTGTGACGACTAAAACAGATGTGGTATCGTCATTGAATGATCGAAAAAGTCATGTGTACGGACGGACAGAAGCCACTCAAAGATCAGGAACCTCAAACTACTTGGCGTTATAATTTACCTTGTTATCAGTGAACTTTAAGTATATTGCTTTCTATCAGTAGTGGAGTCTTGATGAATGATGGAATTGGAAAATAAAAGTAATTGTTATTAATTATTATTGAATTGTTACTATTATTAAATTGTTTTTTTTACAGAATTTTCCAACAGTTGCATAAAATAGTTTCAGTGGTTACATCAAAATAATGATAGTATTTTGTGTTTAAACTCATATACATGATTCCATTTCTCGCCTGGTTCCATACATTTTCAGCATTTTTAAATTAATATTATTTTTATGCGATATTTGGACAGGGGCAAATCTATGATTTCGCTATTTCCCGTCACCGACATCCTATGACGTGTTGCCAGCATGCTAATGTTAACAGTATTTCTTTAGCTATGATTATGACATGTTGCGCTTGAACATCAGTGAAAGTATGGATTATACTGGTATCTATTATATCAAAATGAATGTTTAATTGTTTTTGGTCTTTTTTGTCAATGTTCTTCATACAAACACACTGTTTTCATCCGATTTTGATGGAAGTTTGCACACATCTGCTTTAAAACAAATAGAAAAATACTGTTTACGCTTGTTTTACAAAAACCTAAGCTCTCTCCTCCTTTCCCCCTTCACCTTAAGGGAGCGTGCACAAACTACGTGGCTTGATCCAGGGGGTAGTGGGGGTGAACGGTGGGGAGGAGGGTGGGGGAGGGGGGGAGAGCGTTGGCTGGAAGGCTACGCTGGGGGGAGGGAGGAGGGGTTCCGAGCCGGACAATGTAGCTTTCCTTTCATAACATTTTTCACATTTAAAATGAGGAGCAGAACACACAACAGCATGTGAATATTTATTTCCGTCATTTAATTATCTCCGTATGTAATTTACAATAGTCTGACAAGAGAAAACAGTACAAAATGTCTTCTGGGATCAAAAGGTAAAAAACTATGTGCTAATTGGGGGGGAGGGGGAGGGGGAGAGGGGGGATATTGGCAAAAGCCACGTAGGACTACGTGGGGAGGGGGGGCTCACGGGAGGCCAAAATGGAGCTACGTGGTTTATGCACGCTCCCTAATTTCTGTAACCGTTGTTCATATAAACCCACAATTTTTATCCTATTTTGATAGTACTTAGCACACGGATACGTCAAAACAAGTTGTATTTGATTATATGAACTATGCCGGGATGTTCTGTGATTCTGATTCCACGTTAAACTGTAAGCTCCTGAGGAAAGGAACTTGCGTTCCTGCCTCTGACACAATAACTTGCTTCATCACCTTCGGGAAAGTTCAACACACCTTCGACCTTAGATTTTTAGTTTTTGAAGTGAAAACTTGTTTAGTCGCGTTGGACGATTTTTGGATGTGTAAAATCTGGCTGGGGAACGAAAGGTCCCCGGATAGAATTTCTGTCTCGGCGGGGACTCTTAACCCGACATTCACTCTGGCACAGCTTGTTGGGTAATGTGAAGTACGATAGAACGCTTCCATGGTTCGAATTTCATGTTAAACTGAAGGTCGCTTGTACGTCGAAGCACTGCCGGGTTTTGGCGGCTAAGACAGGGGCGGAATGCGTACCCAATAGAAACCCTGTCACCAGGTCATTACGACCACAAGGAATTGTTATTATTTAGTGTATCTGTAGTTGTAAGTATGACGTGTTGCGCGTATGACATTCATAGTTTCAAGTTTTGATTTCCAATGGCAGTTCCCAATCAGTGCCAATTGGTATTTTTTTCTTTTTTCAGTTATGCTGATGCAGCAAGCAGCAGGGTATTATAAAGAAAACCTGCCTATGTGTTCTTGTGGCATACGCCGCACACTTGATAACGGACCATATCTTTGGATATCTTAAAAATATTTATAGAAGCGTCATTCAAGTGGTAACTTTTGTTTCAGGAACTAATTTGTAACAACAGACAGATCTTGGGAGAAATAAAATTTCTGAACACGCACACTTGCTTTCGGTTCAAACTGATTGCACAATTGGGACTGCTTGACCTAGTCAAATATATGTATAAATTGCAATTAAGCGGGCGCCCATAAGCTACTTGACTCGGTCTAGGGGAGGGTGGAGGGGTTGGCTGTCGACGCAGGCCAGCAGTGGTGCAGGAAAAATATTACAAATAGACAGTTCATTGATTTGAAGTATGAAATACATAGACACTTGCTGATTTGGTGTGAATTAGTGTGATGGTAGATTAATTAATAGATTAGTTGGTAGATTAATTGGATATTAATTATTAGAGTAATTAGTAGATTAATAATTAGAATACTTTAAATCCATTAAATCCTTAAGAATAATTATCCAGATCAATTTTTTTTTTAAAGTAAATTGTTTTATGAATAAAAACTGTAGAAACTAAGGGCCTACTTAGGTGAAAAGGTAGTTGGATATGTAAAATCAGGAAATAAATAAATAAAATAAATGTTCAAACTATGTATTCGGTACGAGTCACCCAGTTGTGCGACTGGACGTAGGATAGTAGTGCTCCCGGTGGGAGCCGCTGTTGGTGTCGATCTGTGTAATCGATACAAGGGAGGCGCGTAGCTCGAATTGAAACCTGTCCTCCTCTCCCCCAGGGAGCGTGAGGAACACGTAGCGGCTCAGCGGCGTACAACTACCGGCGAGGAGTATGGAAAACAATCCGCAGTAACCTGAGATACAAGCAAATGGTTTACGCACAGTACTATCGCCAGAAATTTCAGCAACTAAGTAATTTCGACTTCGTAACTGAGTGCCTAGGGGGCGTCAATTAATTACGTAAGTTGAAGTAGGGGGGGGGGGAGAGAGACCGGCAAAAGCTCACTAAAGGTGTGGTAGGTCAACAGAAATCTCACGTCATCTTTTTAATTCCTTGGAGATCAGTAGAGCTAAAAAAAAAAAAAGAAGTTCTACAAATGACATCGATCATTTGATCCCATTAACAATTAAAAGACAACCATCGATAACCACAACTACCATAACAAAGAAGTGAGCGCGTGCAGTAGCGCTAGCAAAGAGAGCGAACGAGCTGTCTTTCTGGAATTCAAGAGAGGAGCGACCTAATTCGCCAAGGAGCTGCGAACTAAACTGAGCGTTACCGGTCGCGAACTAAACTGAACGCAACCGGTCACGAACTTTGGTTTTTCGGCGGCAGCTGATCATGCTAATGTCATTTGAAAGGTCTATTATTGAGTAATAACTTCTGTTAAGACGGTCATATTAAATTCCATTTAGAAACGACAAAAATGATTAAGTAATGTCCTAATAGAAGTGACATAACAAAACAAAATAGCAGGTGCAGTAGCGGTAGCAAGGCAAGCGAACGATCTGTTTCTCTGAATTCGAGACGCGAACTAACGAACTAAAAGAGCGAACTAGTTCGCGAGGGAGCTGCGAACTTAACTGAGCGCTCCCCTTCGCGAACTATTATGCGCAAGTCTAGAAGATAGGACAGATGTTCCACGCACAGACTTCTTTTTTTTTAAATGTAATTCTGACTGAATTAATGATATCATAACAAAAAATAAATCAGTAAAAACTGTTCACATTAAATGGATATCCTGTCGTACTGTATATGTCTATAAGTGAGTATAAGTTATAAGCGAAACTTTCTCAAAGCCATGAATATTTCAATAATCGGCAAAAAAGCTGGTATTTGCAGAATGTAAGTGTAGGACTGCATTGTTACAGTAGTCTATTAACTAAGTACATTTCCAGAGAGCGGCGTTGCGTTGGGAATTAAGCTAATAATCGTTTTATGGTTGATATAGGTCTTAAGGGACAGTCATATCTGCCGATAACAATTGACAGGGTTGATTAATACTGTTCATAGAGGAAAAAGATTAGGCCCATATCAATTAGTGATCTGTACTACTATTTTTCACATTTTATTGGTCCTCGGGTTGAAAAACGTTGAGAAGCGTTGTTATGGAGTATAAACAGCTGATGGGTTTGACGATTTAAATATATTCATTGTGTTCTGTCGAAACTAATGGAGCAGTCAGATTGTACTGTATGAAAACCCCCATTTAAATGGTTTCTTCCTCAGTCTCAATTGCTGTAGTAATTTTCAGTCATTAATCTCTTACCGAGCATGATGGGGCAGCGGTGTCGCTCTGGCGTTGCATTCGGGAGGACGCGGGTTCCAAACCCCGTCCGGGCACCCGGAGTTGGATTTTCTATGATTTCCCAAAATTACTCCAGGCGAATGCCGGGATGCTTGTTTCAAAACGTCATGGCCGAATTCCTTCCCGTTCCTTGTCCCAATCCTTTCCCGTATCTAATGACCTCGATGAGGCGTAAAACCATAAAAAAAAATAGCCTTCCACTGTTGTGAAAATGACTGAATCGTTTTCTTTTTTCCCCATATTTTACTCCATGCTAGCGATGACAATTTATTTTTCCCCCTTGTGCCCTTACTCCTGGTCGACATCGACGTGAATAAGGGCAGGAAAGGATTGCGGACAAGGAATGGATTTACCTTTTGATGCAACTTATAACAAAGTTTTTTATTTTGATGACCGAACGTCACCAAAATTTGAACGGTTGTGTTGACCGCAATGAAACATGTTGCAAACTTTTCTTCGTTCGTGCTGAAAAGCTTTGATTTCGATCTCGAAACTGGCGTTATTGGCTTACGATCTGACGGAACAAGTGTCATGGCAAAAGTTGGTGTACTTCTGCCTTGGTACCTGCAATTGTGCTTTTCAAACAGTACGCAATTGGCTGTTCACGTATTATACTGTAACAACCCTACTGAAAGACAAGTCGAACGCACACCAACAACTATGATTGACTCGCACGTATACGACAAAGACTAGGACGAGACAATCTTTTTTTATTATTATTATTAATTTTTTTAACTGCTTAACGTCTCTTATCAGTGAGGTCTTTAGAGACGGGAAAGGATGGGGTGCAAGGAATTGGAAGAAATTCGGCCATGGGCTTTTCAAGGAAGCATCCCGGCATTTGCCTGGAGTGATTTGGGAAACCATGGAAAACCCAAATCTGGATGCCCGGACGGGGATTCGAACTGGCATCCTCCCGAATGCGAGGCCAGAACGCTAACCGTTATACCACAACCCTCGGTGAGACAATCGAAATACGAGTGCAAAGCGTAACCCTAACACTGGATCATCCACCTACTGAAATGGGTCCTAGATATAATGTTCTCAAAAGGGGCGGAATGTTGTTAAGGTGTTCAAAATTCTTTTTTTTAATTATATATATATATATATTTAATCATTTCAATCAAACCAACGAGCGAGGAAGCAGAAACGGCCTTAGTTAATAATTAGATTTATATCAAAAGTGCGAAATTGCAAGGTACTTTTAGTTAGACTAGAAATTTTTAAATTAATGTTACTTAGCTAATTAAAATATTGTTAACTGTTAATTGCTATTATTTAACCTTAAATTTGATTTATTAATCCAATAAATAGACATATGTTATTTAATTTCATAATACTTTAAAAACTGCACCGGATCCAGTCCCGCAAATGCGCGATTGAAAACACTGCGAAATTGCGGTCCTAACGGAGGACAGGAGTCAAATCCCATCGGGCCATCCTGACTGTGATTTTCCGAAATTTTCCCAATCCCTCGGGCCGATTTCCTTCCCGTTCCCTCCCCTTAGATTAGTTCGGCTGAAAAGAGCCCTCCGGGCCTTCAACAGACCGCCTGCCAAGCTTCACCTGGGATGAATGTAACCTACCCTCAACATAGAGAAAACAGGGCAGACATGATGTTAAAATATTCTACATCTGTAACTGGATTCAAGCCACCATCTTGTCTAGGTGCGAATAAGCCGTGCCAACAAAACGAGACATGAAATGATCACGCAAAATTTTAGTTGGTAATTTATGTTTTTGATTTACGATTAATTCAACTGCCAATATTTGCCGAACATACCGAGAAACTTTGAGATGAAACTTAGTTCTATATTAACGTCATCACAAACTGATTTTTTTTTCTGAAATCGGAAAGAGCATCAAAAATCAGCTTCATGTTTTGCTGTAAGTACATGTGTGGCTGGAAAATACCTGAAGGAACAATAATGAAAAGAAAAGACAACGTCGGCTTTACTGAAATCGGACAATGATATCTTTCATGCCAATAGTGAGAGTTCCGATTGAAATTTTTAGTCAGAGTGGGAGGAACAATAAGGCACACGGCGTGCATAGAAGGACACAGTGGGCGTGCGACAACGGCCCTGCCGGGACCTATAGCGACACAGGGGGAAGACCTCTGTTTTGTTTTGCTCGACCCACCGCGTGTAAAGGCAAATTCCTGTCTAAAACAGTGCACTGGATTCTATCCTTGATTCGGTTTAGGTGTATTATAAAAACGCTTTGATTTTAGTAAAGCTTTACAAATAAAGGTTCAAAGCATTTTTAGAAATTCTGATTTAAAAAAAAAAATGTTCATGTAAGTTAATTTTTGTATCTTCCGTTTTACAGTAACAAATATAAAAGTAGTTGAAAGAACTGACGCTTTCCTAGCGAATCAGTTGTATTAAAAATTCTCGGGCATCCCACCGGAAGAGCATATCTGTTTGATGTCATGTTTCGAAGTCGTTCTTTGACTTCATCTTCCGGGGAAGTGTCGGGTTCCTGTAGCCATTGCCACTGTTCCTACTGACGTCATAGAAAAATGGTTGGAAAATGAATATCTAGACAACGGTTGCAGACAATAATTAATCGACTGAGCTTCGCATACCAGAAAAACGATGTTATTAATTTACGTAAAGAATACTGAAAAATAAATATTGCATTGTTCTTCTTCCTCTATGAGTGTCATACCCGTGTACCAGTACTGCCAGTCACCGTAGAGCAGCAACGTCGCAGGGTCGTTTTCCGCTGTCTTCCCCAGTGTGAGAGTGTTGGTGTTACTGTGTATTATTATTCTGATAGTATGTGTGTACAGTGCAGTGTGTTTTCTGTGTTATGGATAAGAGATTAAAGAAATGAGAGGGTGAAATCGGTGCCAGTCATGACGATGAAAATATCCTCCAACAGCACTACTTGAAGCAGCTAACTCCGTGTCAGCGCCGGACACCAACCATCACGGTACCGTGACTAAGCCAAAGGCGAGCACACGTAACACAAAACTAAAATATTGCTTTGTTTCTCCTGGACCCGAAACTAATGTCTGACGTTCTGGCCTCGCATTCGGGAGGACGTGGGTTCAAATCCCCGTCCGGGCATCCAGATTTGGAATTTCCATGTTTTCCACAAACTATTCCAGTCGAATGCCGGGATGCTTCCTTCAAGAAAGGCCATAGCCTCATTCCTTCCCGTTCCTTGCCCCGGTCATTTTCCCCGTCTAATGACCTCAACGTTGACAAGGCGTAAGGCCATCAGCAAAAAATAAATAAAAAATAAAAAAAATTTGAAGGTGTAAGTAACCGAGTTGAGTTTATTTACCAACAATTAAGCTCTCAGAAACGAATATATAAGATACCAAATTTATATCGTTATAACACAATCTGTTCTCACGCGTAGACACAATTGTATTGCTAAAATTGGATACAGAAAGCTGCTAGTTCGGTAAAAGAAACTACCAAAAACTGACAGTGAGAGAAAAATAAAGCTTGAGCAACAAATATAACATTTTACAGAGAGTTAGTTTTCAAAATATCATGACAAAATATGTTATTTATCCGGGATAAAGTATCATGTCTTCCTAACGATACATATTATTTCCTTGACAAAACTGCTCAAGACCAGTTTAGCCCAAGGCTGACCAACCAATTTCGGAGATGAGCGACAATTTCTATTCTAACTGAGCCTGCGGGGTACATAATATTTGCCTATAGTTACAATAGATATTTAAATAAAGTGACAAAGTTTAATTACAATATAAACCATCAATGAGACCTTTGCGCAGGTATTTTTTAATCATAATCAAAAAGTAAAAAAACATCAATGAGACCTTTGCAGAGGTTTTTGAGCTAGTATATTCTATATCACAGTTGTTGGCGGGCAAATTGAAATGCGCTTCCTGGACCGCGGGCCTTACGGTATGGCAGCCTTGATTTAGCCGTTTCGTCGTGAAAACGTAATAAACAGGCAGAGAGAGATAGAGTTACTTTCGCATTTGTAATATTTGTGTAGATAACATCTGTATTCAGACAAGACCTCATCTATATTGCTTATGTTCCCTTCTTCTTCCAGTATGGTCCGCCATAAAGCTCTCAATGCAGCTGCTAGTTTCACTTAGCACTTTGCTTTGGAAGACGTAAACAGGTAGCTCATGTTATCAGATATTGGATCATTTTGTTTGAATGGGAGCTAGACACCGAGCGTGGTGGGTGAACGGTTAACGTTGTGGCCTCGCATTCGGGAGGACGCCGGTTCGAATCCCCGTCCGGGCATCCAGTTTTGGTTTTTCCATAGTTTCACCCAAATCACTCCAGGCGAATGCCGGGATGCTTCCTTCAAAAGGCCATCGCCGAATTCCTTCCCGTCCTTGTCCCCAGTCCCATCCCGCATCTAATGATCTCGACGTCGACGAGGCGTAAAGCAATAAGTAAAAATAAAAAAAAAGAATCAGCTAGATGTGGCGTAGTGGGACGTCCATTAATTACGTGAGGTGTTAGGCGTTTTCCTGGCTTCCGGACACCCCCCCCCCTTCTCCGTGGTGAGATTTTGTGATATCTGTGGTCGGACCCCTCTCCCTCCTAAGCTGACGTGAGATTTTGAGGGACCTCATCCCCCGCTGACCGATCTCTTTTTTGTACTTTTTTTGTTAGCTCTCCTACTTCCGAGGGCGGTTATATCCTTTCCCTCCCCCCTCCCCCGCCGCGCCACCCCTAAAGTCGGTATCCATGTCGTTTGTACGCCTGTTTTTTTTATATATATTTTTTAGTTCTACTGTTCTTCAAGAATTTAAAAGGATGACATGGTATTTCCGTCTGTCCCCTCCCCCTGAGACACTGAGGGGGATAGCAGTAGTTTGTTGGGGCAGCGAGGCAGCGTCACGGCGCACGCCTCTAAACTCACCTCTGCGCCTGGGCAGGACCCAGGGTGAATCCAATTCCGTCGCCTTCGTGCGTCGGGATAACCCGGCTCTAATGGACGGCTGCGACGGAGGGAATCACTTAAAACGGAGGCGGGTGTCTGCCGGTGACGGCTCACTCACAGCCAGCCTCTCCCTCTCCGCGTCGGGCAGGCAGGTGTATCTCAACAAAAGAGACACACCAAGAATGCACCAAGTCTCGAATAAGACACTACACACCCTTTTCCACCTCGAATAATAACAATAGTACTAGTGCAATCTCTTAATTAATGTCTCCAAAGCAGTTACACATACAAAATCAAATCTATTTCCAATAATACAGGTACATATGAAAAACAAAGATACTTTTATGGCATTTTCTGATTTAGAAAAAGCTTTTGATAATGTTAGGTGCAACAAGTTGTTCCAAATTTTATAGAATTCATGCCTAAAGTATCGAGATAGAAGAATACTTTATAAACTGTATAAGAATCAAGTGGCTGTAATAAAAGTAGAGAATCATGAGAGACGAGCATCAGTTAAAAAGGGTGTGAGACAAGGTTGCAGTCTATCCCCATTAATATTCAACTCGTCAATGTGGAGGAAACAATTAAGAAAGTAAAAGAAAAATTTCCATGTGGCATACGTGTTCAGGGAGAAGAAATCAGTATGCTACGATTTGCTGATGACATTGTCTTGTTAGCACAAAGAGCTGGTGATATTCAGAAATTATTGAATGGCATGAACAAAATTTTGGACAGAACATAAATCAAAGCTAGACTAAAGTGATGAATTGTAGCAGAAATGATACCAATACTAGCAGATTAAATATAAAAATAGGATCGAATGCAATAGGAGAAGTGAGTGAATTCTGTTACTTTGGAAGAAAAATTAGAATCGATGGCGAAAGCAGGAATGATGTTAAAAGCAGAATAGCAAAAGCAAACAGAGCCTTCATGAAAAACAGAAATCTTTTATAGTTTTCAAATATTGATCTAGGAATTAGAAAGAACTGTTTAAAACTGTGTGAAGCACAGCACCTTATGGTAGTGAAACATGGACTTTCGGAATACCAGAAACAAAGAAAATTGAAGCATTTGAAATGTGGTGCTACAGAAGAATGCTGATAATTAAGGGGACGGACAGAGTAAGAAATGAGCGAGTTTTGGAAGTGATTGGTGAGGAAAGAAGTTTGTGGAAGAAGCTTACAGAAAGATGAGACAGGCTGATGCGTCATATTTTGAGACATGCTCTATTGGTTAATTTGCTGGTAGGTCGAAGGTAAGAACTGTAGAGTAAGACAGAGATTAGAATATACGAAGCAGATAATTGAGGACGTGGGTTGTAAGGGATATATAGAAATGAAGAGGTTAGCACAAGATAGGAAAAGATGGAGGATTGCATCAAGCCAGGCGAAAGACTGATGACAGGAAAAAAAAAGTGGACGAATCAAAAAGTAAGTTACACTTCCAAGTTATGGCCATTTATGAAACCGCCAACACATAGGCAATACGACTATGATAAATTAGAATGTAAGTTCCCTTTTTCATATCGAAAAGTTGGTAGACCATTCCGAAAAAAGTTTACAGTCTATTGGGAACTATGTGGAAATTTGAACTTATAGTGTATGTAGTCATAGCCGTGTTGCGTATGTGTAGGTGGTTTCATAACTTAAAACCTTGGAAGTGTAACTTACTTCTAGATTCGCCCTCGTGCATCATTTTAAAGGTTGAACAATTTTCTATTTTTCCACATAATCACCATTTTGATCGCTGCATTTTTGTAGACGCAGTAACAGTTTTTGTGTGCCCTTATCAGCTCACCGCCATGTCTTCGAAGAAGAGTTGAACTATATCTTCCACTTATTTGTCAGCGTTCAATCGCCTTCCGGCCAAGTATCAGCACGACCACGTTTCCACAAATTGTGTAATCAATGGAAAAACGCAGACGGGCAATTCAGAAGCGAAGAAGAGGACTGTTGTGCGAGGGTGTAAGCATAATACATCATAACGCTCACCCACATGTCACCCGTCAAATCTTCACCCGTCGTACATCCACTCTATAGTCCAGACGTGGTACCCAGTGACTACCACGTTTTCTATAAGATGAAAGAACATTTGGCTGGAAGGCGATTCAGCACCGATAAGGTAAAATATGAAGTTCGACACTTCCTCAAAGACATAGCGGTGAGTTGGTATGATATGGGCATACAAAAACTGTTACAGTGTTTACAAAAATAGATGATTGTTGAACCTTTATAATGATGTATATATTATGGAATATAAATTTATTTTGTATCTCTGAATGCTTTGGTGACATTACTTTTTGGATGCCCTTGTACAATTGTAAGTCTACTGCTAACTTTACCGAAAGAGCGAAAGAGCTTTTCAATAAATAGTCCGTTTCACGTAAGTACGAAATGTTGCTTAAGTGTATAGATGTAGAAAACGAATTGTAAAGACCAAGCCTCCTACTAATTTAATCCTGTCAATTGATTATCTTGGTGTTAGAGAGATATAAACATTGATTAATTATGAATTTTTATATCTACACTAATATTACAAATGCGAAAGTGATTGTATCTTTCTGATTGTTACGTTTTCACGATTAAACAACTTAACTGGTCTTAATGAAATCTGGCAAGGACATAGAATACTTATTTCTGTATGAATAACTTATATCACCATGAAATTTTGAAAACTAAACTAACCATGACATACAGACTGATACCATGTGTAAATCACTGTAATGTTATATCGGTAACTCATGCTTTATTTCTCTCTCAGTCAATTTGTGTAATCCCGACTCTGTGTTGCTTGGGACTCCTTTTACATAACTTACAGCTTTCTGTATCCGATTCTAGCAATAAAATTCTTACTCCACACGTACGAATCACAGGTTGTTTCCTATAAATGTGTGTTGTTTTGATGAATGGAAATTGTTCAAATGAGATGTAATTTAATTCAAAGCAGTACGCTGTCATAAACGATGAATATAAGACGGTATCTAAGAACGTTGTGTAAGCCATGGCGTGTTGAACGAAATTTTCAATGCTTACGCCTACATTTGTTTAATTTTGTCAGTTTCTGTTTTCAATTACGTTTCCTCACGATTATTATTTGTATTTGTTCTAATTGTTTCTGTACGATTTCGACTGATAGAACGATTGTCAGCGCTTCAGAAAGTTCTGTCGACACCTTTAAATGTGGTCGAGAATATTCTACGACGCCGAGATTAAGTTCGTTCGGTTCAGTGCTAAGAGGAATAATATGTCATTTAACATTGTATTGTGGTTATAATCTCCGGAAGAGAGTCTGATTTTTTCTAGTGGTTTCGATGAAATAAAACTCGAGTTATAGAGACTGTTACCCGTTTGAGATGCAACCTGCCATTAAAGTTCTGTTATTAGTTTGGTGAATGTTTAAAACACCTAGTAACCTGAAAGAACGCCTGTAAATCGTCGCGAAATAATATAAAGCCACTATTTTCGACAAAAAATTACAGGTGGAATGTATTTTACATTTGTTCTGTTGGTTTCTAATTATAATAAAAGCCAAAAAATTACGAGTATAAATTTAAAATTGATAGGAAGCAATACTTGCATTCCAAACGTGTCTTCTTCATGAAACGTCATCACGCCATGTTTGAAATTTTCCAAGAAGGGTAGTTACCAGTATTTGGTAATATATTGAGAGGTACGTGGAGTTATTATAATTGGAAACTTTTAGTCGACCAAAATTCCTTTGTTTTATGAATGTCTTCGTTAATCATCCAAAACAGTTTGTATTGAATACAATCACAATTGCCAATTTCGTAACATATGAGTATTTTTCGCTGTAACTGGGGCATAAACACGCTGAGCAATAACGTGCTTAATCACAATGAAAACTTTTAACTCGATCTATTTGTCCTTTTTTTCCACACCTCTCAAAAAAAAAAGGGTTTTGACTTTTTCGAACACCTTTGGGTGATTTGAGATCAAACTTCTAGTTTTCTACGCAGTTTCAGATCACACGTCATCTATATGTTCAACGACAAATGAATCTGTGGAGTATTTTTTGTTTAATGTCTCGTACAAAATAAAAATAAAAAAATCTGAATTCTCAATCGCTTCCTGCAATGTATGTTGTTATTAGCAGTTTTTAATAAATAGGAAATTCTATTTAGTTGACATACATTGTGACTATAATCTGGGCATTAAAAGTACTGATACATTAAGAGAAGAGCTTCTCGCCAGTTTGTTCTAGAATTCCGCAACGTTGTCCCATCGATTAAGGACCACGTGCCAAGATAAGAGGCAGACATTTCGGGCTGGCGTTAATTTGATAGCCTGTATTACTGCATTGCAGCTGTCCGTGAAATAGTCCACTAGGCCATACGGCACAGCGATTACTGCAGCGTACGACTTCCGCAATTCTTCAAAAGATCCAAACGTACTACTGAGCAGAACGACCATCATACTCAAACTTACACTCACCATGAGCATATTTATCCTCACGTTTTTCATAACACTAAGGTCACTAAACAAGGACAATTGTGAGGTAAATTCCTGGACGCTGGACGCTATTTTAATGCTATATATTTATGTCATGTGTATTTATTTTGTTAGTATGTATTAGTACGTTTAGAATCAGAATGTCACTGGCTCAGCATATTTTAAGTCTTTGGTGTAGTTGGTGTTACAGTATTAAGCCAGTTTCAGTCAACCTGAGCGGTAGAGGTTTTGACCGATACTGAAGCACTTTACTTAAAAAGAAACATATCTTTATTTAAAAATATTTACATTGGGTTCTCATAAAATTCCCCGTCACAATTTAAATTTCTGAAAACATAATATTTGCATAGCCCACACATAAGTTTAATTCAAGTAAACTAATCGCACTCTTTGAAACTAAATGAGGTTATACAAGCAAAAGAATCTCGTCCCAGAATGGCCTCGTATCTACTCCCACAGAAACAGACAAGCACAGTGGGAAGCCTCGGAGATCTCATTAATAAATAATTTTACGAATTAATTGTAATTTCATCAGACACAATGCTTTTATGAATGAAAACTATAAATAAAAAGGTAGATTAAACTTCAATAAGTTATTTTATAAACATTTATTCTGTCAAACTTAGCAAAAGTTTCTCATAAAGTATTTGGTATAAAGTAATTATTATGATTGTATGTTTTAACTTGCTATAACTCTTCTTTATAAATTTATTTTATTTCCCTTCTTTATAAATCAACATTAATATGGAAATGGTGCGAGGTTAGAAAATTTTACTACCAACTGAGGTACAAAAATGGGCGGTAGGTAAAAAAAGATTGACTACCCCTGCATTAAGTTGTTGGGATGGGTGACCTGCGACATAGGGGTAACAACTGTGAGAGACAGTAATAAAACTGCTAGTTGTTGACTTTGAAATGAAATTGTGTGTTGAAGTCACGTACTGGTTATAATTGCTGCAGATGACATTTTAAGAACTGTTACAACTGTTTTTTTTTTAGTGGGTTTCCTTCAAGGCAGAGAAATATATACGCGTATATTACACACTCTGAATGAATTCATCAGAAGATGAAGCTGTACAGACTTTTGAGAAGAAATACACCTTCGTACCAGAAATGACGAAAAAGACAGGAATCATAGGGAGAAAATTTTGTTGGCGTGACAACAGCTTTGTTCCATTAAATAGCTATCAGACGTAGCTAAGCAATTATTTTTCTTAAGTACTGTAAATAATTTTTCCGCATTAGAGGAATTCACATCTAATTTATATGTCAATTGTAATTTTTCTTTGGGTTTTCAGCAATTTCAGAGACATCAGCCATTGCCTATGTACGGCTGAAAGAAGGTTCTGAACTATAACGTATAAAGCAATAAATAGCCTATTATTATAATTTCCTCATAAATTTAGCGAATAAGGAAAACAGAAAGCCACCATTGTGCTCTCAAGGAATAATGCCATACTCCTTTTATTATCAACTAGCCTCGTACCCGCGACTTCATACGCGTGTATTAAGAATTTTTTTGCCAGAATTAAATATAAAAAGTTGTTTCTAACGAAGGATTGGTCCCAAACAATATCGAGTCGGCATAATATGACAGGAAAGCTATCACTATATCATTGTACCGTCAAACCTGCCTCTTGAAGAGAATCAATTTCCAACAAATTTCTGTCACTATTCGATAAGATTTCAAAATTTCGTGACTACAACTGTTAATCATACTGGAAAAAATATCCTGTGCCCTTCATACAGATTTCCTTATAAAATTCCATCACAACGATATAGCCATATAATCGTCAAAACGTAACAAAAAGACAGAGACTTACTTCCGTATTTATATTAGTATTACTGTGGTTCACACTCACACACTGACTGCGAACAACACCTGAGGGATCATTATAACGTAAAAAAGTGTACACCTACAAAATTGCAAGACTACCTACGATTTCCCTAGCATTGCACCCCTAACTTTATAATATCTACGGTTTAACATTCAATCCAAATAACCTACGGCCCAGGCCTGACTCTTACGATGAAAAAACAATTTTTAAAAATCTTCGCCTCCACGGAGACTTGAACCGGAGACCACGACGTTCGTAAGCAAGCTCTTTAGCCACTGAGCTGCCAGTTCACTACACGGAAACACGGTCTGGAGACGTCCACATCCAACGTGTCTGTCTATCGCCGTATTTCGAAGTTATGACACAACATGTGTTATTTATACAGATTATTTTTCAACCAAATGTAGACAGTATTTTTCTCCTTGTTTCAAAGGATAAGTGTGCAAAGTTTCATCGAGATCGGATGAAAACTGTGGATTTGTATGAAGAACAAACAAACCAACAAACAAATCAACAAACAAACATACATTCATCTTTATATATAAAGATAGTAGTATAAGACCAGAATGGTAACGATGTCTATAATGTATATTGCTGTTTTGCCATTTTCAGAATGCCTGTTGCTTAAATCCACATGTTGATTTCAGTTTATTGAACTTGGAGTGGCAATTTCTCTCGTCAGTTACTTACCACTTTCAGGTAATTATTTTATTTTATTGTAATTGTTATCTTAAATACTGTGAGTGTAAATTCCTTCACTCCTCTACTTCTGCCATTTACGAATTTCAATCTCAAATTCTTTTAGTAAATTTTTCATCAATTCTCTTGATCATTTATACCAAACCCTAACTCCATACCTATAAAATAAAATCTTACCACACTCTTATTTAAAAGGATGATTAGATTCAGGACGAAATTCGAGGTGATAATTTACGCTCTGTAGCTGTTACTACAACGCGTTAAAAAAAGAAATAAAAAAAAAATAGGCAGAAGATAATAAACACGCAATTTTATTAGCTTTGAAATTATTCTTTCTTTAGAAACATTTCAGAACAATACAGTTAGTTCTAATAATATCATTCCTCTAACTCTGTGGTATAGGGAGCAATATGAATGACGAAAACTATGAATAGCGATGTCTGACTCAATATTGCTGATGATATCCCTGAAGCACCACAGAGAGTCCGTATTTTGTGAGACTAATTTGCACGTCGTTCATTTCTGTCTACACTTTGCTTTTTGATACCGCTGCCAGCTAAACATTGATGACGGAACAACAGTGGGCAATAAAGTTTCTACAAATACATGGAATCGCTTTCACAGGACGTCAGTCTCGCAAATTGCTTTTGTCCGTTCCAAACAGAACAGAGAAATAAACTCCCTATTGCAAATACACAGCCAGTTAACATATTGTTTACAACAGAAGGCAATAAACAGGAATTTGTGCACTAACATGTCCATGAACATCAAGTTGTCAAAATTATTCAAATCAAACTAAAGAATTTACTTTTATTAAACTAACGATAGGAACAAACTGGAATCACTCATGTTTTATTTGACAAATTACAGTTTAAAGTCTTTTAAAGCTATTACTTCTTTTTATTGTTTAATTTAACTGTCATCGTACGTTTGTGAATGGCAACAAAAAATGCTAACCATATTTTTTTCTGATTAGTTTTGCTGTACAAAAGACTATTTATTATTTATCTTTAAAATTCATGATGACAGCCCACGAACATGTCGGCTGCTTACACCAGCGGCTCAAGGGATAAAGTCATTCTTCAAATTTTTGTAGAAAAATACAACTTTCCTCCAGGAATACTGTAAAACGAGTGACGTTTGGAGGAACAGGAGAGGACAGTTCGGAACGTATATTTTCTATAAAGAACGTATCGTATATTCTTAGATGAGTAATATGTGAACGGTACGAGACTCACGTTGAGTATATCTGGTAACGAAAGCTAAATTTCAAAACAAATCCCTTCTGTCTGGGGAAGTTGTGTTAGAACAAACATTTATGTATTGATATACGGGAGTTTTGACCAAACACTGATGCAAGTGGCCTAGTATTCGGTATAATTCCATCTGAACTCAACACACTTCGTTCGCCGATACTTCAATGATAATTTTATATGGAGAATAGATCATGGATTCTTGTTTTTGCCGTAACATTTCCACATTGTTAGTGACAGATAAATTTTGTTGGTGTTTGCTTTTTGTTTTAGAATGTATGTTTTTTGTTGTATATTTTCACTCTTCTCTATGTTGAGGTCATTAAAGCATGGAGGGGATTAGGAGCAAAGAATGTGAAGGATTCGGAGATGGTTTTACAAAGAAATCTTCCCAACATTTAATCGGGAATGATTTAGTAGTTAAAGTTTGAAGCAGAGATTCTCGAGAACGCAGATTTGATCCCCGCTCAGAATTCCTGAATTTGGTTTTCCCGAAATCACTCCAGACTGATAATTAAATGATTCATTCAAAACGCCCATTTCTTTGCCCCAAATGGCATACCTAATGAGCCCGTCATTGTGGTGTGACACAACTTATGATGTGATGAAGCTGTGCAATACTCTGAACAATAACAATTACTCCATATAGTAAACAGTTATTCCAGTTATTTCATTGAATCAGGGTCTGCGGGACAGTTTAACACGAACAGGTAACCGATAGTATCCGTCTGACTTGTCACGGGGCTTAGTTTTTGTAGCGGAGCGATGTGACTCACCGATGGTGAAAGCGAATACCAACTAAGGTCTGAAGAAGGAGTGAAACAGAATTTGCCATATCAAACCATGTGCGTAACAACAGTTCTGGAAAGATGACAGTGATTTATAGCTTTACAGGCTATGACCCGTCGTTTATTGGTTTATCTAAGCTCTCGGCTGTTATACTCTAGCCTTCTTCAGAGATACTGTTTATATTTATGTTCCCATAGCAACAGTCGCCAATCATCGCAGAGGAAAAGGCCGCTATATTCGTTGATGTTGTTGGAATTCCTGCTGCCTCTTTCACACGTCGAGGCCACCACTGGTCTTCTCTCCACAGTAGCCTCGTGTCTTGAAATTTTATTTCATGCCCGGTGTTAATAGCATGGCGAACGACGGCAGATTTGTCGCTGTTGTTATATTTGTAGTGGCGGATATGTTCTTTAAGTCTCTCCGCCACTGTGCGACCTGTCTCGACGATGTATACACTGCCACAGCTGCAGGGGATTTCATAAACATCCCTAAACTGGTGTGGGTGTTATCTGTCTTTTACCCTGGATAATGACTCGCCAAGTTTGCAGTGAGCTTTATACACGATTCGCACCTTCACCCGCTTAAACAGTTTCCCAACCCGGTCAGTGGTACCACGTATGTATGCAAGACAGGCGAATTTTCTTGACACATTGGTATCATGAGATAAGTTGACGTCTTCCATGGGTTTTATAGGTCTGAAAACCCTTCTGATGTCTGATTCACTATAGGCGTTTGCTCGGAACATTTTTGTACGGAAACGGAGACTCTTACAGAAATTTCACGATTTGCTGTATACATCTCCGACTTTGCGTTATTTTTTTTTAACTGCTTTACGTCTCTTTTTAACATCGAGGTCTTTAGAGACGGGAAAGGATGGGGGGTAAGGATGGGGGCAAGGAATGGGAAGGAATACGGCCATGGCCTTTTGAAGGAAGCATCCCGGCATTTGCCTGGAGTGATTTGGGGAAACCATGGAAAACCCAAATCTGGATGCCCGGACGGGGATTCGAACCGCCGTCCTCCCGAATGCGAGGCGAGAACGCTAACCGTTACACCGCCCCGCTCGGTCCGACTTTGCGAGGGGCAAGTGAGCTTGAGTGGATCGAGGCCACAGAGATATTTTTTGGCCGATCAGTCGTCGAAGCAGCAACTACTCTCCACCACAGCCGGATTAAAACAGCGCAGGGCCTGTAGCAAATTTGAAGAAGAGGCCCTTATGTTTTCGCCTTCTGGAGGGCGCGTGCCCCCCCCCCCCCCCGAAGATGCGAGAGGTCCCCCAAAGGCATGAGGCCCGTAGCATTTGCTACTTCTTGCTACGTGGCTAATCCGGTACTGCTCTCCACGGACGAGAGGCAGAGAGCTGTTCTGCTAACTGACAACACAGGCAAGTGTGAGACGGGGGGGGGGGGGGGGGGTAACCGTTATTGGACTTTCGGCGGAGTGCCTCTATGCTCTTCTCCATTCATGCAGATTACACAGCAAGCTCCCCGTAAAGCGACCGCTACACACTCTGTTTAATACAAACAATCAGGAAACCTGTCGATGACGTCACCGGTAACTTTTAAACGGCGTGAATATATAAAAGTGTCTTCCCACGGCCTGTGCATTTGCCGGCCGCGCCGGTCTGGCTATCAGCAGCGGGCCTTGGGAAGGAAGCCGCCTCTACTAGCAGGGAAGGCGCGCCTCTATCCGTCACCCAGTGGTAGATATCAGTCGCCCGAGTGGTTGAAACGACACTAGGTAACGTGTTGGGGAGATGGCGAGGTATAGCCTGCGGCGCGTGCTGATCCGTGCAATTCGGCTGCATGGCGCGGCCCACAAAACCACGCGCCGTGGGAAGCCACCATGAGGGTGAACACTCAAGTAAACCGATACTTCACAGGAAGATAACGTGACAGAGCGCCTCCGAAACGTCGGATTAAATTGACGCGCTGCCCAAAGAGGAGGCTCGAAACATTTTATGCAACCCAGAACATGCTCACGAATATTTATAATGGGTATCCAATATTATTACTTTATCAAACTATCGAGGTATCAATACTCATAAAAGTACAAGCTTGGTCAGTGTGCCATTGAGTCACTGTAACACTGACGTTACGCCCTAGGTCTTCATTGGCGAGCTATAGCGCCAGAGATGTTACTATCAACTTTACTTGTGCTTGTCGACATACACAGGTGATTGCATAAGAATATACCAAAATATTTTGGACACACACCAAGCAAATGTGTGAATTTGACAGTCACGGTATACTCGACATTCTCTAATCTCGCCTCTTTGTTCTCAGTATGAATGTGACCTCCATCGTCAGTTGGCACCCGTTGGCTTACTGCAGTCGAGATCCCAGCAGCCGAGAATCTGCGTGACGCAGACGTAGACGAGCGATAGCACGGCTATAACGAGCAACACGGAGGCACAGTGGCGCGCCATCGCGACTTAGCGCCTGTCCCCGCAGCTGGACCGCTAATTGGATCGTGTCAGCATGACACGCAGACAAAAAACAGACGACTTTGTAGTCCAGCACGCCAGCCCAGCCGCCCGACAGGGCCGTTCGCCTGTCACCCGTCACTGCACGCACAGTGGTGAATTGGGACGCATCACCGCGTTACAACTACCTGCAAAACACAACCGCACAGTGACATTTATACTGCGAAGTTTGTGTGTATCACTCGATAACCTCTCTTCTTCTTTTACTTTCTTCCATCATGTTATCTACTGAAAATTTTTGTAAATTATTTATTATTTCAGCTCTACGATTGTAAAACTCTAGATTTTCTGATACTATCAATCTAATACCCCAATAGGAATCTTAAAGACATATTTTTAAGCAAGCCTTAACTGTACAGAATAAGCAGTATATACAAAAGAGATTAATAATAAGATCTTATTCTTCTCCTGTTCGGGCGTAAGCGGTTACCATTTGGGTTGTCAACTTTTTTTAAATCAATAAGAGTACATGTGTGTTTTAGGATGGAAAAAATAGAGTACACTGTATAGGAAAAGAGTACGTTTATTTTCATTTTTGCATTTGAACACACATTTTCACACATTCAAGGAATACTTAATCTTCTTAAACATTTCCACAGTATCTGTACAATTCATATTTAAATATATGAAGAGCTCGTACTTTATTAAGGTCAGCGAAGAATTGTTTCTTTCCTCTCTCCATTTTACATTCATGACAGGTAAAACTCTTTCAATAAATGCAGAAAGAAAATAAATTATTTTAATTATATTGGGAAAATCTTCACTTTTGTTTATTACTGCCTTTTTTGACAAATCGACATATAATTAGGAGTTTTCCATGCAACTCATTAAGCAGTATTTTTCTTCGTAAAAACGGTCTATAGTCATTTGAAGGTTAAACAGATTTGAAACTTCAATAAGGCATACAAAAGTATATATTGAATCGACGATTTTAAACAAAATTTGCTTAATGAGAATAGCCTATTACCTTCAGTGAAATAAAACCATTTTCTCTGCCGCAGAACATGAACGACTAATCCCAAGACGGCAGAAGACGCTTTTAGGCGTCGACTGCACGTGACTTATTCTGTTGAATGGGACCTAGTGACTGACAAATCCAAGGTTTCGTTCGGATTCTGTTTTTGTATGTAAATGGCAACCAGTGAGATGAGAGTGTGTGCTGGCTAAAAAAGAGTATTTTAAAATACTATACTAATTTCGTAGACTATAGAGTACACTCAGATGACTTAGAGTACAATCAACTATATAATTTCCCAAGACCACTCACTTACGTCGATAGCTGTTGGCTGGAGAACGGTGACGTCACGTGTCAGCCTTCTAACGCAAATTAACAGCGATCAGAGATATCATTAGAAGAAATTCGAGATTATGTCAACAAATTAACAGCTAAGCCACTGCTATGAGATTAATTGCCATAATACATTCATTAAGTTTGATTTTCGTAGCATTTTATCATAAAAAATGTGGAAAAACTTTACGGCTGACAAAACGTGGAACTACGAGTACTTTTCAGCAAGATGTTGCTAATAAAAGTAACATAAGAACTTTAAAAAAAAACTCAAATTACTCATGGTATCTGCTGTAACCACAAATTCCAATTGTCATTCCGTCTTCGGCGAGATTTCAATTTAATTAGAACTTCCCCTACTGCTGCTTGAACAAAGTTTATACATTACGGATTGTTTGCTTTTTACGTATTTTACTGATCACTTTCGATAATGGTCTTTGTTCGTGCTCACTGTTCGTGAGTTATTAGGTTATTTGAAGTACTATCAGACTTCACATTCGTTACCTAAACGCGTATTCTGGCAAATATTTTTCTTCGGAGTTGCTTAACTATTAAATAACACTCATAACGTGGAATCTGTAGTACATACGCTCTCTGGCCTGGACGCGAATACCAAAGATTAGATTATTAATTGGCCAGCATCAATCAAGGACAACGAGATGCGTTCGAACCGATTGTTGCTACGATGAATGATAAACTAAACAGAAATTCTTCAAATTTTGCAGAGTGAAACTTTAGGATCAAATACAAGTTAGGTTTATATTTCAGCTAGTTCGAGTCTAGCAACCACGACCTCAGAAACAATTTTATGATAGCACTATCGTATCTGTCCGTATTCAGTATGCCTGCTAATACTTTAAGTTCCCCAGGCTCAAGGGATTTTATTCAAATTTTGTGAACCCTTAGGTTGAAACACAGCTCAAGTTCGTTTTTTGCCAGATCACGTTAATCTCTCATAATCTTTGACCCTAAAAACTGAAACTATTCTAGACCCGTGACCATTCGCAAAACACAGTAACATACTTATGCTAGTATTCTATAATATATATATTCTCTAATTTAGAGTACGGGTGGCAACGCTAATTACCATTGACAATATTCATTCCTCCAATTTTTTTTTAAGTTTCCACGAAATCTTTATTAGCTACAAATCTAAACATGACTTGAGCATCACGGAGTTATTATCAAAATTAATAAGGTAACTAATAATCATTTACAGCTATTAAAAACTTTATAGAATGGGAGGTGTGGGCCGGGATAACATTGTTCTAATTCATTTTAAGGTCTCCCTAACAAAATGCAAATGAAAATTTTAAAGTGGTGAGACAACTTAACATTTCCTTAGTAAGTCATAAATTTTTATAAAGCTTAGATCACTTAGACTATCAGGTAACTTTAGCCAACAGGTTGTTCTGAGTCACATTTAACTTTACAGTGGACAGGAACAATCGACGTTACATTACTGTATTGTTGAAAGGTAACGATTTATGAGTAATTGCAACGGAACCATATCTATCAAACTTCGTGCTGCATCTTGACCACTGCAGCTACACCAGCAACACCAGCAACACGTTGACATTACAAGTGGTACACATCTTGTCAGATTACTTTACGTTTTTATTGTGAATTAAAATCCATGTCACACGACTACGTTTAAAGTAATGTTTTGCTTTAATATGCAGTACCTGAAACCTCGTTGCAGTACACAGTTCACACACTTCACATAAATCAATAAGTCTTGTACCATTTATAAACCACCTTTACTCTGATCATCAAAAAAACAAAAAATAAAAAAACAAAAAAACAAAAAAAACAAAACAAAACAACACAACAAAAACAACAACAACAACAACAACAATGGAACGCCTAGGAAGATGAACTGGGGTGATTTTCATTGCCTTTCCGAGTTGGATATTATTCGAAAGTGTTGTTGTAAGTTTGTGTGACTGTAAGTTTGTATGTGTGTGTCTCAGGTGTAGAGTGTTGTTTATGTTGTGTATGAGATATAAGCGAAGGGGAACGGTGAAGCTGGTGCCTACTCTTCCAAAACAAACCTCAGGGGACCAACAGGTTTAACGTCCCCATCCGACAAACAATTCACCATCAACAGTGTCGTATGCCCTCACTCCATACGCACCGCAGAGAGGGCTGGGATTTAACCCAGGACTTAGTGCACAACAGCTGATTAGGAATAGGGCACCACCACCTCTCTCATGCTTCCGCTTCCATGGTTCAGATTTCACGTTAAACTGTAGGTCCCCTGTACCCGGTAGGTTAAGGTGGCTACGACAAGGGTAGAGCGCGCAGCCAATAGAAACTCCGTCACCAGGTCAATACGACCACGCGGAATTATTATTATTATTATCATCGCCTCACACCATCACATTGTTGTAGACAACTGAGCCAACGGGGCGGGCATGAAAGAAGTCTCAAAGGCCTTAAAATCGGCGTATGAGTACAATTTAATATTTACTGGTGTACCTCGGGACTGAGTTATAAAAAAAGAAATATCTCGGCGGCTAGTTACACCGCTGAGCTAGACGTCTCAATAACATGTTTTTACAATACAATTCGTTAGTAGACTCGTGGAAATTTCATCCTAATAGTCGCAAGTTAGTTACGTAGTACCCCAAAATTACACTTCTTTTCTAACTGCACATACAGAGTTTCCTAAGTTAATAAACGTATTTTACAAACAACATACAAACACCCTTGTCAATTTCTAAGTACCTGGATGACCGAAATTCACTCGGAATCTTTCGATTTCTGTTCAACATACAAGTTTTGGCGTGAAGTTTTATTAAAGTTATACGTTTTTCTTGAAGGCTTCCTAGGCATTTTTCTATTCTAAGTGTACATTATTCTGTCACTCGTCTTTAGTTTCTTGGTGTGTGAGTGGGCCAGAAATTTGGGAGGATGCTCTAACCAAAGAGAAGCTTAACTAACTTCAGTAGGCTTATTGGTACTGAAACTTTTACGAGATGAGGTTAGAGCCATTTTCGAATTACCAAATACTAGATATACTTTTTAAAAAAAAAAAAAAAAAAAAAAAAAAAAAAAAAAAAAAATTCTTGGTACAAACTTTAAAAGCAAAACGTTGTCTACATATGAAAATTTCATCCAAATTGCTAGAGCCATTTCCGAGATCGTCATGTTTACCACTGGATCGTATTTATCAGAACCTGTTTTTTTTCATATGGACACCTATCACGGCTTTTTCATGAGTTCATAGATTCAGTAGTATTTATGTTTGTGTTCTAGAGAAATACGGTCAAAAAGTAAACGATGATCACATTATAACTGATGATATTGTTTTCGAAGAAGTTTCGAAAATCATATCTGGCAAAGTCAACATCTATTTCTTTTTAAATATTTATTTTTAATCGTTTTGTAAATAATCATGTAGTATTTAATGAAAGCGACTTTTCACAATAAATTGATATTGATAACCACTCTTCAAAATAAAATACCTCTTATTAATAAATATACTTGCATTTACTTATTTCCACATTATTATATTACCATTCGGTGACTGACCACGATACTGTACAAAATATTCGCCTGGGTCAGCTAGTATACAAGAATTATTCCACAAGAATTGTTCGTTTAAGGGTATAACAGTTTCTTTCTGTAACCAAAGAGAAACTTAACTAATTGGTACCTGAAACTTCTGCGAGATGGCGTTATAGTTCCGGTATATCAAATTCAATAACTGTGTTTCTGCAGTTAAGACACCCTTTCGGGTAAACTTGAAAAGCAAAATGTTATCTAACTATGAAATTTCATCCAAATTGTTAGGGCCATTTCGCAGATACCAAATATATGTTTATATAAGAATTGCTCGTTTAATGATATAAAATTTGTAGGGTTTCCAAAAATACAGTGACTGTAAGTTAATGTGACATGCCCTTTCTATTCTAAGTGTACATTATTCTGTCACTCGTCTTTAGTTTCTTGGTGTCTGAGCGGGCTAGAAATTTGGGAGAATGCGGATTCGATTCGGGTTTCTGTTTCCCGAAATTCCTTCATATTAATGCCAGGATCGTTCTTTCAAAAGGCAATGTCCGAATTCCTTCTCATTTCTTGTCCCCAATCCTCTCCCGCCACTAATGACCCCAACGCTGACAAGGCATAAAGCCATAAGATTCTATTTCTGAAATAGTAACAGATATGCAAATATTTACAATCAACAACCACAGAAAAAACGTGCTGAAAATTCAAGAAAATTTCCATATACAAAAAGCACTAAACGAAGGAAAAAATGTGATCAACGAATAGATCCATCTCACATACCAGACATTATTGAGGATCCTAAAATCAACTCGCATTCAAACTCACCGCTATAAAAAGATACAACTCAGCTGCATGAAACAAAACAGGCTTGTAATACATTTTCTATAGACAGTTAGCATCTTTGAAAATCAGATATAAACAATAATAAAAGCATGTTTACAAGTTGGAAATACTAGTGTGTGTAAACATGTCGTGAATACCGCACATGCACTGAGTGTTGTGTTACTCAAAAATCTTTTTTTTTTTTTTTTAACAGTTTAACGTCCCTGTTTAACGACGTGGTCTTTAGAGACGGGAAAGGATGGGGGCAAGGAATGGGAAGGAATTCGGCCATGGCCTTTTGAAGGAAGCATCCCGGCATTCACCTGGAGTGATTTGGGGAAACCATGGAAAACCCAAATCTGGATGCCCGGACGGGGATTCGAACCGCCGTCCTCCCGAATGCGAGGCCAGAACGCTATCCGTTACACCACCACGCTCGGTCTCAAAAATCAGATAGAACATGACTGGTATGAAGCAATTCCCAGCTTTAATGTAATATACAAATGCTGTAAGTAAAGTAAAAAAGGCTGTAATTAACCGTTAATAACAAATTAATACTATTGCTTGCATAACATATTATTCTAAATATTAAAACTTGTACATAACTTGTTTTAGAGCACCGCCGATGGTATAATAAACCGAAATGCTTATGCCAAAACAAAGTTTTATTTTTTAGCTGCAATAGACGGATGAAAAGCCATTATTACAAATGTTATACATGCTGTTATGGCTATACATATTAGAATTGTTATTATTGTGTACATTATTTTCTAGTACAAAGGATATTTACATAGGTAATAAGTGTTTAAAAGCTGCAAAATATTAAAAAAGGCAAATTCGTTCAACTAATATAGTGGCTAACGTGGACCGACAGGGCCTGTAATTTGGGAGGATGAGGGCTCAAATCGACTTCCGGTCATCTAGATTTAGGTTTTCGATGGTTTCTTGAAATTAATCTATGCGAATGCTGGGTTGGTTCCATGGCTGAAATCATTCCCGTTCCTTGTCCTCCATAATCTCCCAGCTCTAATGACCTCGATGTCGACGTGGTGTTAAGTCCTACGCAAAAACATCTAACGTGAAATACAATTTTTAAAAAATCCCTATAAGTATACTCCATATAAATAATTATAAACACCCTTTCTTTTTTTCTTTCCCCCCCCCCCCCTTTTTGTTTCAGTCATCCATGGACTACGATTACGCACGCAAATTCATTTCCTCTTCTGAGTTTATTCCTCCGTCGTTAATATTCTTTCATTATCTGGTTCACTCTTGCTTTTTCTTCCTTTGAAAATGCCCTCCTTTTCCTGATTGGTGCCCATTCTTTTATAATAAGAAGTATTTGTGAATGTTTAAGTCCTTCCTGGATTCTAAAGCTCAACAAATTTCTAAGTCTGTTGACGAGCTTGTAAACCTTGTGTTTGATGGTATCAAGTTGGAGACGTTGTTACTATCTGATATGACGGCAGCTGTGGTGGAACAAACACGCTGCTCTCTTTAACTGGCACACGCGCGCAGTCCACATATTGATTTGTAAAGGCGCAGATGGGAAATGTTATAACTGCAGCCACTGTTCCAATAAGCCAACTGAAAAGCTTGGAAAAACATTTGTGTTTGAGTCTCTCCTAGATTGAATCTGATTCGTAGAGCCCGTAGGGAAATCCAGTTTTGTTTCGAGTATCAGATGCTGAAAACAATTGTTAGGTATTCCTCATTGCGGAATTGACGCTGGGAAAGCAACTTATAATATAACAGTTATATCTGTAAGTTCGATATGTGGCGCTCAGTTCGAACAGTCTTCATACAAACTTTATTCCAGATTCGTATCGCCCATCATGAAATAATGATCAGATTATGTTATAGAGCAGTTTACCTGAATGGTGAAGTGGTACTGTATCAAACTACTACGGAAGTATATGACAAGGAAAAAGCTGTGTGATACCAACTTTCATCCAATATCATTCATGTAATAACTTCAAATTAAATATTTTATCATTACACCATTTATTGTTGATATCGTAATATAAATAATTAATTTCAAAGTAAATTATTCATTCTAGAGAATTTTTTGTTAATAATTACTAAATAATTTACGTAAAAATTTCAACAATTGTAAACATTGTTTACATGGTTTATAGTATCTGGTAAATCTGTTTACAATGGACAATTCGTAAAAACTTAAATTTTCGCTTACTTCAGACCATAGAGAAGGAGTAGTAGTAGAACAAAACTTAGTTTTAAAATGGCATTTAATTTTTCAATTGGCTTTAGGAAGATTAGTCATACAGCCAGATAGACTAATGTATTTGTTCTGCTGTTCTTTTATTTGTATAAATTCGCTGAATACTTAATTTCTACAAATTACAAACATCAAAATACAGGGGCGTAGCTACCATAGGGCTAGGCGGTGCTGTGCACCGGGACCCTCAGGCTCAGGGGGCCCCCGAGCACATATGAGGGGGGCCCCAAGCGCATCTGAGGGGGCTCCCAAGTACAGCTCAGAGGGCCCACGGGCATTCATGCCAAATGGGCGACATTTTTTTACCTCTGAGAGCCTTGTGAACCAGATACTCAGGGGGCCCCCAAAGCTCAGCTCAGGGGCCCCCACACTCAGCTCAGGGGCCCCCAGTTCAGCCTAGGGGCCCCAAGCTCAGTTCAGGGGATCCCTACCAGCAACTTGGAAGAGCTAAAAAAAAAAAGTCGCCCATCTGGCTTGAGGGGCAATATAATTTTATTTTGCACCGGGGCCCTTGTTGACCTAGCTACGCCATTGTCAAAATACCGACACAAATTTAAGTTAAAGACCCGTGCATACGTTAGCGAAATTTATCATGAATATTCAGTCTGATTAACCAACCCCAAGAAAAAAATATTATATTATATCTCCAAATGGATTTCTCTTTCAGCTTCTCATAGTGTTCCCGTAAAGCTCGATCCATTTTCTTCAGACTACGAAGGACACTTTAAATGATAAGCTGTCTGAAAGAGCTGAAAGATTTATTGCCATTCGCTTGCAACAGGATGTTGGAGCACTCATGACAGCTCCGAACTTATAAACTGTGTGCTCGATGATTAAACGGCGTTGTGCTTTGTTCTTGAAGGCAACATTATTTTCCCTGTCTCTTGTCAGTGCCACGAGGACGAGATGGTAAATCTACAAGACTGATACATTTTCTTCGACGTACATACGTGCTGCAGCGGCGAAAGCAGTTCATAACATATGGCTATACTATTGGTAACAAAGCCTCAAGCGTGGGATGAGAATCAAGCACTGAACTTGATACATATCTGAACTTCCATTTGCGTTTGTAAAAATAGTCTATTTTTTAAGGGAAGTACAAAGGAAATCTTAGTTTAGGAAATGAAACTGATTTAAAGAAGTGAAAATTCAATCATATTTGTAATTGATAAATGTATGACATTTCGAAAAATTAGTATCCATTGTGTAGTTAACGTGCGAACATTTAGAGCGTGTAGAAATTTTGGTCCGACATAAAATCCACAGAATATCCTTATCACAAACTATGCACTTAGTTTAAACACGGTGCTAATTGTTGCTGTAATACTCAACTCACTATTTTATTTGAAACTAAAGTGCAATATGGTAACAGTGTTTGAAAAAACTCTTAAATGTTGCACTACTAATAAGCTTAGAAATTAAAAACAGTAGGTACTAGTAATAGATTAAGCTTTATAATAGACCATTATATAATTAAACTTAGTAAGTTTCAAGAATGTCATATTATGGTCTTGAGAATGGTATCGTTGGCACTCGGAATCCTACCATCAGATTTCACCAAACACAACTACGGGCAGTGGTTTGAAGCGTGCCACTCTAAAGTACACAAAACATGCTCTGCCAAAGTTAAGCCCTAATTGTCTAAAATAATTGAGTCAGGATTGAGAGTTAACCACTCAACCAAAGAACCTGGTTTTTCCAAAATAGCTCCAAACGGAATGCCGGGATGTTCCTTCAATTAATAGACCATGGCTGAATTTCTTCCCATTGCTTGACGCATATGCTCTCATCCCTAATGATTGAAATACAGATAACATTAGTCTCCTTGGTGGATGAAATGGATTTAAACTATAACGAAAAAATGCTACTGTTAATTAAGGTTTCTAAATAGACCTTACCATACAAAAAAATGCAACTACTGTACATACAAACTGAAAATTTAAATTGTATCGCAATCAGGAAAATCCCACGAACACCGCATAAACCAAAGTAATGTCATTTTAGTGTAGCATAAATACGAGTAAACTGAATGTGACTCATTCAATGAACAAGCTAGTCAAAGCAAGAAACAAGCAAATGATAACTGCGAAGGTGAGAAATATTTCAAAGTGTTAGGATACTGCTACTAAAGCGTAGTAATTACAATAAACAGGCTATTCAAATACAGTTTCATTGGCACAAAAATGAGATTATACAGCACAGTATCTGTTAATTAATTTTTTCTTTAGTTAATTATTAAACATTGACAGAGTTAACTTGTTACGTATCACGGAAATCATTATGATGGAAACTATACCACAAGAAAAAGTGATCAGTAGGGTAGATAGTATATTACGATAAATTGAATGTTGCTGCCTAGGCAAAAATACTATAGTTACATTTATTAAACGCACCATAAAGATATCACTGTTACTACGAGAACGTATTGACCACAGTGTCCTGTTTCGCACAGCAGAGTACACCTTTGTTGCTGCAAGAAGTACGTTTACTCCGGTATCAAAGACCTGACACAGGAGACGGAAAATGACAGTGCTGCCACCAGCGGCCAAGTTTGCAAGCTGCGTCCTGTAATTAAGAGCAAAAGGAAAAGAGAAGACGGGTTTAGGGAGATCGGGTGGCTAAATTATGCTTTCCTTTTCCCGGCAATTTTCCTCCACTGTGTTTGCAGCTAAAACGCTGTTTTCTCGAGATAGGTCATCATGAATATGTTAAACGCCCAGTGAAACCACTTAAGTTATACCATGTTACCGCAATATTCTGAGTGGCACTTGTTACTTGAGGTATAAATGCTTAAGGCTTCAGTAATATACGTTCTACTTCAAGAATTATGTTCCTGTGGATCTGTGATGTAAATGACAATTTAGAGTTATTACGCGTGTTTCTAAAATAGTTTTATAATTAATTGGTTAATTAAAGACAGGGGGTTTGAACCTTCTTTCGACTCCATTAGAAATTATTATTAGCATAATACAGGTTTATTTAAAAAAAGGAACAAATTTTTCATTTTTATTCCTCACAAACTAAAAAATTAATGAGCAGAAGAAGGTTCAAAGTGTTGTTACCCCCACCTGTTATTGCCAATCGCTGACGGCACCGGCGTTGTTGTCTGTTTACGTAAAAATGCCGACATCACAGAAGAAGATGTTTGCTGTGCAACAGTATACAAAAAGTGAATTCTTTATTGAGTGCAACGTGTATTTCGTCGTAAGTTCAACAAAGTGCCACCTCGTCAAAAACAGATTCGCGATCCGCATAAGAAATTCGTAGAAGATGGATGCACACGCAAAGGGGAAGCATACAAAATGACTTCTTCCACGTGAGCAAACAACAGCATGGTTGGAACTAATAGCCTAGAGCTATAAACTTTGAACCTTTCTCTACCCGTATTTGTATCTTTTATACTTCATGAGAAATAAAAATACAAATTCTGCTCCTTCTTTTTGCTTATGGCTTCACGCCTTGTCGATGTCGAGGTCATTATAGGCAGGAAAGTGTAACAGCCCTCATACCTGAATTTTGAATAGTATTGTACTGTATGAAGTATCTGTGGTGAGCTAAAGTTTGCTTGAATAAGATCTGGTGTGTTTGTTTTGTAATTTCTTGTAAATCAGTGTATATAGACTTTGTTTTATGAAAGAAAATTATTTAAAGTCCATTTAATATGTTTAAGAACCGAATGGTGCAAGAGAATTTCTTAAATGTTTGTAATTCCATGTATTAATGTAAGTTACGATGTCTACAGGACAATTTTATACAGTTTGAAAGGATTTCTGTAAGTAATTTTGTATTTAAGTATCTCTAATTACCATTTCTAATCATTTTGTAATGTTCTTAAGTAATTTTGTACTAATTCCGATTGTTTTTAATACGTTTGATTGTTTGAGTGATTTTTAAGGATCGAGAAATATCGGGCGGATGCCTTTGAAGAATTCTCGTAATTTCGATAGAGACTATATAAACAGATTGGCTGGACAGAGCAGTTAGTTGACATCATTCAGTCAGTATTCAGTTTTACAGAGAGATTCATCCAGATTTTATTTGCGACGGCTCAGAAGTGTATCTCTGTATTGTATCTATGCTTGTGAATATCGATGACTTTGTTTTGAATAGAATAAACCAAATCTTCAACATAACCTTTTTGGTGGACTTTTTAATTAATCAGTAATTAAACCACCGAAGAACGTAATAAAAGGACAGGGGGCAAAGAACGAAAAGGAATTCGGCTACGGCATTTTAAAGGAAGCATCCCAGGAATTTGCCTGGAATAATTTTGGGAAACCATGGAAAACTTAAATTTGGATGCCCGGACGGGAATTCGGACCCCCGTCATCCCGAATGCAAGGCCAGAGCGTTAACCACTCACCTACCACGTTCGATGCTCCTTATTTTTTAACTAGTGTAACCCCGTGACCGTTTCTTGCGTATCGTCACGGGTCTAGAATATTTCCAGTTTTTAGTGTCAAAGATTATAAAAGGTTGGCCTGATCTGACAAAATATGAACTTGACCTGTGTTTCACCCTTAAGGTAAATAAAATCTCTTGAGCTTGAAGAACTCAGAAGCATTGGTAGAGGTAGGTATTAAACACGGACAGGAACGATCGCGCTATCGTGTAACTGTTTCAAAGGTCATACACTCGAACTTGCTTAAATACGAACTTGACTTGTATTTGACCCTTAAAGTTCACTCTGCAAATTTAAAAAAAAAAAAATATTCTGTTTGCTTCAAAAACATCACGTTGTTTATTACTGAGACTGGGCAAACACTCATAATGTA
Source organism: Vandiemenella viatica (assembly GCA_031002005.1). Taxonomy (NCBI): domain Eukaryota; kingdom Metazoa; phylum Arthropoda; class Insecta; order Orthoptera; family Morabidae; genus Vandiemenella; species Vandiemenella viatica. The sequence goes on from CM061919.1 coordinate 179,715,488, forward strand.
AACATTGGTCATAGTATCATTGACGGCCAGAGAACTTAATACACATTCCATATTATAAAACAGTTGAGCAACTTTGCAGAAATAAGTTGCCAGAATAGTCGATTCGGTGACACATTTGGTCTGGAATCCACTTAAAATAACCTAATAACTCACATACAGCGGACATGATTAAAGACCAATAACGAAAGCGGTCAGTAAAATGCCTAAAAAGCAAATAAACCGTAATGCATAAATTTTGGTCAAGCAACAACATTAGTGAAAATTGTAATTAAACTAAAATTTATCCTAAGCCGAAATGACAATTGTCATTCGTTGTTACAACAGAGACTATGAGTAATTTAATATTTTAAGTTTTTTAAGTTACTTTAATTAGTAACAGTGTATTAGTATTACTGTATTAGTAAAGCAGATAAACATCTTTTCAGCCGCAAAATTTATTAAAAATTATTTAACTATGAAACGCTATGAAAAGCAAACTTAATTTAATTTAATTTAATTTAATTGCAATGGTGCACAGGCTCCGGTGGCAATTTCCCTACACACCCATCTTCCCCCTATCCTGCACCTACCTACATTTGCCCTCTACAAATTTTATCTTTAAATTTTTTCAAAGTTTTCGGTAAATTATTCATCATTTCTCTTGGTAACTCATTCCAAACCCTGACACCCTTACCTAAAAAAGAGAATCTTCCCACACCCTTGTGCCTGAAATCGAGTGCCAGCTTGTGGTCATGGTCATCTTTTCCCTTCCATGCACTACTTTTAATACCTATTGCAATATCTTTCCATGCCTCATCGCCAGTATATGCCCTGTACACTCCCATGACCCTCCTCATCCTCCTCCTGTCTTGCAATGAATCCCATTCCAGCTCCTTTATCATATCCGTCACTGATTGCATTCTGCGATAATTTCCAGAAACAAATTTAGCAGCCCTTTTTTGAACCCTCTCCAACTCCTGTATTTGATACGTAAAATGAGGGTCCCATACTACACTACCACATTCGAGCAATGGTCTGACCAAAGTTTTGTAACCCAATTCCTTGACTTCTCTCGTACATCCCCTCATCACTCTCTCCAACAAGTGCAGAACTTTGAAACCTTTTCCTACCACCTGTCCTATGTGTCCTGCCCAGTTAAGTTTGTTATAAAAAGTAATTCCAAGATATTTACATTTCAAGTCTTCAGCAAGCAATTCTTTCCCCATCTTATATTCATAATTATTTGTGTATCTAATAAGCTGACTCTTCTTTGCATTTATCTTCATTCCATGTTTACCAACCCAATTAGATATCCTGTCCAGATCACCCTGCAACTGTTTACAATCCTCTATCGTTTTGATTCTTTTATACAGCATTATGTCATCTGCAAACAATCTAATTTCAGATAGTAAACTTAATGAATGTATTATGCCAATTAATTTGGTAGCAGTTGCTTAGTTATTAAATTGTAGACATAACCACGAATTCCTTCTAATGGTATCTCTGGTCGCTGTTTTGTGAGCGAAGGCTGACACGTGACAGAGTTCTACAGCCAATAGCTATCGAGGTGATTGGGTGACCTAACGAAATTATATAGTAGATAACCCTGTATACTGTCGAATACAAAAAAAATACTGATTTAAAGAAATTATTCACGGCTTATTACAATCTTTAAAAACATTCCAATTGATTTCATCCATAAAAATATAGTTTAAAATTTTTCAAAACATAAGCCTTGAAAAACCTAAGATTGCCAGCTTTCCTTGCAGGGCGTTCAGATATTTGGTCTCTATTGTGAACATTTAAGCGTTGGAGTTATATCGCATCTTATACGGTATAAGTCATCAGATGTTGTGTGTTGTATAACACTGCATAACCTGTGATTGGATCAACGGAAAAAACACAGGGCGGCATGAAATCAACCGGTCATTAGTTGATGAATAGCAGAGTTCTTCTCATGCGGTTGAAAGTCTTCTGGACAACCCTCTTGGTGGTTCGTCCATGACGTCATTCACCGACTACGATACCCTTTACATGTCCAATAAAGGAGGTATCCTGCCAATCGGAAATGCTGCACTTGCCGATTTGGTGTCTTAAACGATGAAAAGACCATTTGATTGTTTAGGCTAACCCAACGAGACAGGTTCTTCCATATTTGACGACGTGACACTGATAAGGAGAGTTTATGGTCACGGAAATTCAATTCGATATGAGACTTTGCAGGTTAGTAGTTTACATTAAGGGTGTCCACCCAGTAAAGAAGTAAAGCGCACTAGCCAGAATATTCCGAGAAAAGGGGTTCTAAAATTTTACGTACAGCTCATATAGGCTTACTGGATTTTAGTCTATGTTAATATAGTGACGTGGCTTTGTCGGTTACGAACTCGCTTGCCACGCGGACAATCCCGGGTCGATGCTGCCTCGGTCAACTTTATTTGATGACAATATTAATTAAAGTTTTAATTTACCTCCATTAAAATACATTTGAAATTATTCAACTTTTTAAAAACAAAATATTGTCTTTAATCCATATTTTAAATACTTGTAATAGTCATTTCATAAATAATAAAATTATTTATGACTTAATGGATTGTGTTTTTAGGGCATTAACTTTATTTTAAAGTTGTTATAATTTTACAACAATTTAACAAAAAGAATTTACCGAGGCAGCATGGAACCTGGATCGCCAGCGTGGTAAGTGAATTCGCTACAGACTCAACCACTTTACTGTACTGGCGTGGGGTGAAAACTAGTGGGCCTATATGAGCTGCGCGTAAAACTTAAGAGGACGTTTTCTCGGAATCTTCTGGCTAGTGTGGTTTACCACTTTATTGGGAGGACACCCTCAAGGCATACCAGTATCCTGCGAAGTTTCATCCCGAAATAAATTCCCGAGACCGTAAGGTCCCCTTGTGAGTCTCAAAATGGTGATATTTGCCGGTCACGTGCTCCTCGTGAGAGTACGTCATGCATCGTGAGACTACTCACCTTTTCATATTTGAATCACTTATGCTAACTCCCATCTTCATTCACAAGACTCCTTTTTGTTAAGTATATAGCTTCTGCTGATCGTGTAACGGTCTGCAGTGAACGCTCTTGTTTTGCTTATACTGCCCGCAGCGGTGCTACCAGTTTCAGCAATGTAAATTTGTTCACAGTTCTAGGATATTTTATAAATTCTTTCTGGGTGATGGGTGTACTAACAATCAATTGCTCTAGTCAAAGAGTGGAGAGTTCAGTGGCGATATGTTTGCGGTTTGCCTCTTGTCATTTAATTTTACACTGATCTGATTATGAATGGTAATTCATTGAGGAAAACCAATTCCTTTCGAGCGATTAAGCAGCAAGGATATTTTTTTTTTTTTTTTTTTTTTTTCAGAGAGAACTGTTTTTACTTGAGTATTCTTCAAACTTCAAGATCACCATCCAATTTTGATTAAGATCGTTTTAACGGATATCAAAGTGCGATTGAAGATCTTCCAGGCGTTATGATGAAATATAATCCATACTTTTATCCAGGCAGATTGAGTTGCGAAAACACAATATTTCTACTACTGGCTCTGTTGCCATCATCAGATGTTAATAGGATATAATATGAGCAGTCAGCCGTCGGAGACATTTTCATTCAATGAGCAAGTTTAAAGAAACACAACGAACTTTGGAGTCAAGCCAACAACTGGATGACGGTTATGTACTTTGGCATGAGTGATGATTATTGCAGAAAATGATAAATATGCGTGACTGTGAATGGATTGGGAAGTGGTAAGGAGGAAAGAGAAACTGACACGGGGCACTGTCATCATGAAGCATCCACTTGTCTGCAATGTCTAGACTCACATGAATCACTCTTTTCCTGAGCCTTTCGAGGACATCTTTGTAAGACACTTGGTTGACAATTTGTCCTGAGGGAACAAATTCTTTATGCACGATACCCCTACTGTCAAAAAAGCAAATCAACATTATTTTGATTTGCTCATTCGACATTTTTCCGGTCGAGGAGATGACGGAGTGTGCCTCTCTTCGCTTTGTTTCAGGATCGTATTCAAATATCCAGTATTCATCACCTGTGATCACACGATTGAAGAATACTTGGTCATTGTCAAACCTCTGAAGAAGATCAACGCACACGTTTCTCGGTAACTCATCTGCAATGAGAAGCTTCACAAACTCCTCAGTGCTTGAAATTAGTTGCTAGTTTATTGCCACTGTTTTCTCTTGTCCGCGTATCACCATTAAATCTTCCTCCACCCCCACCCCTCAATATTCGTCCAGCTCTCATTGTCAGTGCATGCCGCAAATACAACCGGTAATGTTTTCTCCCAATTTCGGTCTTTCAACATATGAATCGCTGATTACGTTTTACGGCGATTTCAGCAAACAAATCTAGCTGCCCTCCTTTACTCCACCCATCCCGTCTATCACCAATAATGCTCAATCAATGACCTGACCAAGGCTTTGCACTGAGTTTCCCATAGTTACTTAAAACATCTCGAAGAGATGCACGATTTCGAAATCTTCCGATGCCCAGTGTGTTCTGCCAAATCGAGTTAGTTATTACCATGTGAAAGCCAGACATCTTCGTGCCACAACTTATGCTTAAAGTACTTTATATTGGAAGTGGGCCGCAGACTGTAAAATTCCAACCGATAATTGATTTCTGATAATGAAACTGTGAACAAAAAGAGGAAAGGACACTAATTCGGGAACCTGTTAATTGTAACAGAGACAACTTGTTTGCTTTTATTTAGGAATTAAACACAAATAACAGCGGGGAGCGAATAATATATTCAGAGCCAGTTCGATCAATTAATCAAATTCTCAGTAAAAAGATTCATTCGTTTCGCGCTCAATGATATTCGTGGAAAGCTGTCGATGTTGGATCGCTGCTGTGAGAATTGGCAGCGAGGGGGTAGGGGTAGAAGGGAGGATCAGGGAGGACGATATGGCGGTGACGAGAGCGATGGAATAACGGTTCCTCTCTCTGCTAACATCAATCGCCAATTCAATATCATGAATTCTTTTCAATTTCGAAGCTACGCATGCTGCAAAATTAACAAACTTCACTGAGGAGCTTCGGAAAAAATGATTATATCATTTGGTTAGGAATTATCTCCAAACTGTATCCGAGTTGACTTAATTAATCCCTTTAATATAGGAATTAATAGTGATGTTGCTACTGATATCGATATATATGCATGTTACAAAAACTCTAAAAAAAAAAAGTTCTTTTATTTCTCCTTGACAGTTAAAATACTTTTTTTATTTTCCTCCATTTCGTAATATTTTATAAAATCAGTGACAAACACGTGAGTAATATAATATCCTTGCTCTCCTTGTTTTTGGTCTGCCACCTGTATGTTCCTCCATACTAAAGGTTACCTTTTTTTTACTTATTGCTTTACGCCTCGTCGACGGCTAAGGTCATTAGAGGGACAAGGAACGGGAAGGAATTCGGCCATGGCTTTTTTGAAGGAAGCATCCCGGCTTTCGCCTGGTGTGATTTGGTGAAACCATGGAAAACCCAAATCTGGATGCCCGGACTGGGATTCGAAACCGCTTCCTCCCGAATGCGAGGCCAGAACGCTAACGGTTCACCCACCACGCTCGGTAATGGTTACCAAACTGCGGAAGCGCAGGGTACGAGGTTCTTTCACCGCCCCTCTGTGGACGATACCCTAGCTCTGAACCGTCGAAAGTACCATGTCTCTTTCACCACCTCTCAGAGTTGAAAACCTTTATACCGATATCACATACTTGATGGGTTTCCTTTGAGATGGTGATGATAAGTAGCTATTAACATTGTTAATAATAAAATTTTGACCATGAGGGGGGGGGGGGGGGGGTGTCGGGAGAGGAAACTTATCTTTTGACGGAAGGGGACGGGGTGAAAACATTGGGAACCCCTACTCCATACTAATCTATACTATTATAAATTTGTAAGCAAGCCACGGGTGTCTGAAGGTTTGAAACAACATCATGCAAAAACTACCGTAACAATGCGAATGGTGTTTCAAAATTTTCAGAGCTCCAGGCCCAGATTAAAATCTGGAAAAATAGCTTATGATCTTGTATATGTACCGAGGACCGGAGCAAAAAATTAAAATCATTTCAAGGCGGCCACAGATCACTTTCTGTGATGAGCTCTTCTTCTAAGAAACACCGACAAAATGTCACATACTAATATATGCATTGTTTTAATTTGTTGATTTTGATTAATTAGTTTTTCAGTTTTCTGAAATGCAGTAAATAAACGGAATACTTCAATAAACTGTAAAAATCATAATTAATTTATTGTAAAACTCTTTTCGCTTGAAGAGATCTGACCCAAGATTACTGTACTAATCTTAGGATTGTGTTTATATTGTTTTTTGTCTTTGGTTTAATGGGTTTGGTGAATTGTGGTTAATTCAAACAAACGGAACACGTTATTTAACCCACTAAATAACAGATTAATTATCCAATAAGCGTAACGGAATTTAATTTACGATATGTAGCTTTGTGATTAATATTGATATAAAACTGTTTTATTCCGCATTATCGCAACTCTACGATAACCGTCGCGCTGCAGTTTGGTGATGCAATCTTGTCTGATTCGAAGAGACAAATTCAATGAGTTTTTTTTACATATCGTTTAGCTGTAGAGATATTGGAAGTCAGTTAAAGGTATAGTTCCTTGTGCATTTGTGTGACGTTTTTGATCTGGTCCAGGACGGATTTCAACCGAACCACAACCGCTAAGAAGACAACCAATACGCGATCAAATTTTAACCTAACCACGTCAGTTTGAAGATACGATATTTCGAGAACTAGCGTGATATATATACCTCATCGAGTTACATAAGTATCCATCAGCAAATTTCGGTGCCACAGTTATCATAGAATCCTTCGTATCAGCATTTAAAAATGTATTAATTTTTTTTAATTCGATGTTATGGAAATATTATACTTCGTGGTGGTAACTGCTGTAATATTAACCAAAATTTATGTTAAATTATATAATACTATACTTCTTCGTGGGTTAGGATAGTACTAATATTCCATAATTACCTTTACATATTAAAATGGACAATTTGTAGTGGAACAATAAGAGCGTGCGGAGAATTAATCGTCCATTTGGTCCTAAATTTGCTAGGCACAAATATTCTATAAAAGGTGCATATTAAAGATACGAAATACATACTAATGAAGTAAAATAGCTCAAAATGTGGGCAGTTTTATTCATCTATTACCTACGGTATAGGAATACATTCATATGGTATTATGAAAACATTCCAGCGATTGTTTAAATGTTCCTGCAGATGCTATCGTTGGTGGCTGAATGTGTTTAGAAATGGTCGTCAACTGTACTGCCCGCTTTCGATAACTTTCGTGTGGTATTATGTCTAAGGTACATTTCTATTTGTTTTAATATGCACCTTTCATTGAAAGATGTGTTCTCAGGGAAGTGTCACAAATTTCTGATCAAAGGGACGACTGACTCTCGTTACACCCTTGTTTAAGCGTCACCGATAATATTTCACGTAGCTTTAATTTCTTATATTTCACACCGACCATGGTGGGTGAGTCGTAACGCTCTGGCTTTGCATTCAGAAGGACGCGGGTTCGAATTTCCGTCCGGCCATCCAGATTTGGGTTTTCCATCGTTTTACCAGGTAACTCTAGGTGAATTCTGGGATGATTTCTTCAAAGTGCTATGGCCGAATTCCTTCCCGTTCCTTACCCCCAGTCCGTTTCGGCATTTGCAAGTAATTACATACTTCTGTTTTTTAACAGCAAATAGAAAATTTTGTATCCAAGCAAGAATTCTATTTCATATTTTCAGCAGATGCTCATTTTTTTTCTGCATGGCGTCTCTGTCTGGTTTAAATTATGAACTGAAGGGTGAACTGAAGAGTATGATCTCTCAAATAAAGAATCGCTTAGTGCAAGATCTCTAAAGTATATTTTTCAGAATTTTCTCTTCTTTTACCAGAGCTTTCTAATTATTTTTCTGAGAACGTAATTTTATTAACTTGCCAATGATTTCACAAAATTACAAAATAAGTTGTCATTAACACTTAGTATTAAATGTGATTAGCGTGGTGGGTAAGTGGTAACGCTCTGACTTCGCATGAGGGAGGACACAGGTTCAAATCTCCGTACGGCCATCCTTTATTTCGGTTTCGCGTGGTTTCCCGAAATCACTCCAGGCCTATGCCGGAATGATTCATTCAAGAGGCCATGACAGGAAATTTCCCCTTTTTTCCCCGCGTCGTTGTCCGCCTTTAATTACCTCCACGTTGACGAGGCGTAAAGCCATGGAAAGAAGATAAGGGTATAAGTTGGGTGTTGCTTGTCTCTGCTCTTAATAACAGGTATTGATTGCCTGTTGGGACAAAATTATACATTTGTTGCCAAAAGTTTAATCTGCAGGACTATATAATACCGCAGATGTTTCGCATTATTCTAGTGCTTGTATTAATCATTTCCATGCAAAGGTGATGATTTCACACGAGAGTAACATCTTTGATGGTAACAAGGTACGCAGTTTTGTTGGTATTCCCAGCAATACATAAGATCTCATTACAGAGCTACTAAAAGCAATTGTTTCTCAGCATCCGCCAAATCGAGTCAACGGCGGCACTGACTAATCTGTTTCGGGCCATTTTTGTACCCGAATTTGGTCGCTCTTAGTGACGCTACATATCTCAAATTTCTATAATACGTAGATATTAGCAATGTTAGCCAACACACTATTTCTTTTTTCGTTCCTGAAACTTTCACTCATTCACTAACTGATCATTAAAACTCTAAGGTACTTGCCATGCGTGGTGGGTGAGCGGTAACGCTCTGGCCTTGCATTCGGAATGACGCGGTTTCGAATCCTCGTTGGAGCATCCAGATTTGGTCTTTCCATGGTTTCTCCTAATTACTGTTCCAGGCGAATGCCGGGATACTTCCTTAAGCCCATGGCCGAATTCCTTCCCGTTTGCCCCCATCCTTTCCAGTCTCTAATGACCTCATCGGCGACGAAGCGTAAAACCATAATCAAACCAAAAATCTAAGATAGTTCTCGTAGTCTTAAAAATTGAAATTTGGTACACAGATAAAGTTTTACCCCCCAGATTATAAGAAAAGATTGACAACTTTGTGTCAAAATATTTGCCTAGTACCTTGACGGAGATAATGCTCTTGAGATAGAAGAAACAGCAATATCGGTGTCATGCTATGGAAAAAAAGAGCTGTTTGGCGATCATTACAACTGGTAGATAGCAACTACTCTGTTTTAATTTATTATACATTAACTGAACGTTTAATACTTTGCACAGCTAGAAAAATACATGATCAAAATTTGGCTTTTAACAGCCTTCCCCAAATATTATACCCGATTATAATCAGTGAATATCGTTAAATTTATTCAACTGATGTGCACAATGTCCCATGAAATCGATACTTTTCACAATAGAAACAGATTCAAGTTCAATGGAGTAATTTGTTATAGGCTGGTTAAATAACCTCGTTAATCTTTTTAAGAGAAAGAAAATTGTGGTTGAGTGGTAACGTTAAAAGATACCATTCCCACTGGTTGAATTATTACTATGGCTTTCCAACTCCAAATTTGCCTACCTATTCTAAATCACAGCAACCAAATAAATGCATGTTTCGTTTATAAAAGATATTAGCAGACATATTTTCATTTTTTCACAAGCAATCGTAACTCCCTTATAACTACCCAAAAAGTTCTGTATAAATAATATTAAAAAAAACTGAAGAATGTTTCATATTTGGTCGACAGAAATTTCATTGTTAAATCTAAATGTATACGTTCGATCTCTGGGTTTTATAAGCCACTGAAGTCATGTAACGTTTTTAATATTCAACTCTGAAAGCTGGCCACTAGAAATCCATTAGGCTCTGATCGTCAGAAAGCTGCATTAAGCAAGTCTTTGACGAGGCTGACGAAGGGATCAAAGGACGTTTAACCAGTGGAGCTATAAAACGAAGGGAGCTCTCGTCTCCGGCGAAGTCGTGCCTGGGGAATCAATAAGCGGGAGTGGAAAAATGGATAGCACCTCCTGAGCTTGATGACACTGCTTGGATCAAGCGGAGCAGTGCAGTATTCACAAAAAAAGATTATAACGACACATCTCCACTTAACTAGAATAAATAAATCAAATATCTCCAGCTATTACCCCTGTCATCAGTATATGCCTCTTACTATCTTCAAAGTATCTTTCATATCAACGTATTCAAGAATCTGCTTTACATATTCTAATTGTTGACTTTCATTTCCCTCCACTTAAATACTAACAAAAGCTAATTTATTTATTTATTACTCTCGTTCCATTGATCCCTGTTGAGGAAAGACCTCTAGGATGTTAAACATGTCGTGGTTAATACAGACGCCTGAGACCGCTCATTATTCAGTGATTTTGGAAAACCATGGAAAACGGAAATATTAATCAACAGCACTTTCAGTTTAAGGTATAATTTATCAGAATACTAGCGGAGTTCCCGGCGTTGCCCGGTATAGTTGGCGTAGATTTACCCGTAAGTTATTTTTATTCCCGCAATGAGAAACATTTGTACAAAGATTCAGAAAATTCGCGCCAACGTTTTTCGGAATTAATGCAAATCTAGATTCACACGCCCACTACCAAGAAAGGGGTGGATTGAAGTTTATTTGCAAGTACACTATTTTCATTCGTCCGAAAAGATTCATGTGTATCAAGCTTCATTAATTTGGCAAAGAAATTGTATTACTACATTACTAAACAACGCTAGATTATGTTAGAAACTCGCATTTGATTCAATTGCGAGTGAATGGATATACGTTTTGCTCAAAACACCAGATACTTTAACTCTGCAGATACAAATCCAGAATAATATTATAGTATATAAATGATTTTATTCAAACAGAAGACTAATGTTGTTGGCCAGAGACAATTTAGTTGTAGGCCTACCGCCAGAGATCTGTTGTTTTCACTGCTATCTATAGCGTTTAAAAATTGAATATCCCGAATTAAAGCAAAGAATACTTCAAGTTAAGGCCATCTATGGCGTTTAAAATTTGAATATCACTCATTAAGGAAAAAATACTTCAAGTTTTGTTTAATGTGCAAAATAGTTATTATTGTAAAGTTATCTTATTGCTTTCATTATAGGCTATGGTCAGAGACATTATAATTGTGTGTTTAGTACGAAGTATGCTGCCTGCATATAGTAGTTCCGTCTGTGGTATTCCTCACCTTACGTTCGGCGTTATGTAACGTAAAAGCATAAGACATACCAAACAACTGAGTTGAAATTCTAAACTTCAAAACGGTGAAAACCCCATCGAAATCTTAGCAGTGGATTTCGATTTTTTTCTGGCACGAATATATCCGGTTTTCGTTTTATAGTTTATCAAAACATTATGATAGCTGTAAATCTAAATTCGTATTTTAGGGGAGTGTCTTCGAAACACAATTTTAATAGTCAACTGCGATTCGCAGGTCAGCGTGGAACGGAGGTGCATGTAAAATCTCGGTAACTATTAAACAATCGGTCTGGTGGCCAAGTGTTACGGCGTCTGACGAGATTGAAATGTGCCTGGTTCGAATCCTGGTCCCAGCTCAAATTTTAATAGGTTTTTAATTCAACCCTCACTTCCGTCACAACTTGCTGTGTAATACGACGTACGCCACAACGCTTCCATGGTTCGGATTTCACATTAAGATGTAGGTTCCCTCTACCCGGTAGGATTATCAGGATACGTCAGTTAGCTACGACAAGGGGTGCATTGCGCGGCGAATTGAAAACTCTTTCACCTAGCGACCGCACAACTGTTCGGGATCCCCCTACCAACAATGCCATACGATGATTTGATTTTGACTGTTTAACATTGGTTTCTGTGTAGTTTATCTGAGGTTAACTGCCCACGTATCTTCCAATAAAATAAATTTGACTCCTTTTTCGCCTGGAAACAAAGAAGCGGTTTTTAAATGTCTGTAACGTGTAATAAAGAAGTTTCTTGTTTGTTTGGCCTTTAAATAATGCCTGCATATTCCCAGCACAGAATTCAGAGTTTTTTTGCCATCGTAGAAGATATTCCAGGAATGTTCTTTAGGATAGGCGCATGAAGAATTTCATAATAGCTTCGGCGAATTCAGCTCGAGTTTACAGGCAGAATATTAGTCTCTGGAACGACAAAGGGGAATATTTTGAAGCTAACGCGGCTGAATGAGATAGATGTAAAATAAGAACATTGATATATAGTTTGGGAGTGGGATTCTCCTTTCAGCTAAGATGTAGCGGGATAAAAATGGATAAACGCAACCAGGAGTTTCCAGGAAGGAGTCTGACTCTTGGCAAACTAGTTACAGATAATAGAATACTGGGAATAGTGATCAAACGAACATCATGACAAGTTTTTCTGAGATTCAAAATAAAATAGCAGAGGCGAAATATTTCACTAGTTTCAAAGATTTACAGCTGGGGAAAAGTGACTGTTTACGGTTTATCGTCATAAGACATAATATTATTTAACAGTATTAAAACAAGAAAGGAAGTAAAACAGCTACGAGGGAATTTGGAATTAAAATCAAGTTCACGAGGGCGTCATTCACCGATGATAAATACAAAAAACCTTACTTGATGTATACTCGTATATCGAGATGAAAAACAAAGATTTTGTATGATATAATGATAGAAGAAGAATTGTTTGGTAAAGGCACAAAGTGCAAAAACTCGCTGATTTACCAAGACATTAAAACCACTGCCTACCGTGAGATTGAATTAATTGGATACGTCATCCGATATGGAAAGTATCTGAGCGGAGGATAGACGCATGGGGAATCTCTATACTGATGATAAATGTTAAAAATTACATAAGAGCCGCTTGGAACGGGCATTTCAGAAACCGCGATGCTGGTAGCCTGTTGGCGCGTTCTGTTATGAACATCTATGGAAAATGGTTGCAGTATGGTGAAACCACGAGTGGGCGATAAGGTGAGTGACGTCCACATCTCATCATAGAACTGGATGGTCGGAGTATTGATCTCTCTGTGAAGTAGGATAGGGGGTAATCTATGGCATACCTGACGATAGAGTACAGTGCTAGTGCAGGCTCAAGTGTTTCTGAGCACAACGGTCAGCGTACAATGTTGAATATGGGGATCTACATCACATGGCCGTACGTGTTACCCTGATAACCAAATAGAAACGTCTTGCCTGGTCGGATGAATCACGTTTCTAGTTTCATAAGTCGATGGTCGCGATTGGATACACCGTCTCCCAGGCGAACGCCTGCTCGAAATATGAACCAACACACAGTCACGAGTCGGTCGAGTCAGTATTATGCTATGGTGGGCATTCACTTGAGCTTTCATAGGACCCGTGCTAACGATCGAAGACACTTTAACAGTTGTGAAAATAATTTTGTGCCACTTGCATCCCTTCATGCTCCTTGTTTTACACTACCACGAAGCTGGATAACTTCAGTGTCACAATGCCAGAATCGTCCTCAAGTGGATTGAGGAGCACGGGAGAGAACTCACGTTGGCCATCAAGTTAGCCAGATCTCAACCGGATAGAACAGATCTGAATCGCTAGCTTCACGCCCACGAACCATCAGTTTGTACTTTAAGAAAATTGCGTCACATGTACGTAGCCATCTGGTGACAGATATCTCCGGAAATCTACAAAAGACTAGTAGAAACCACGCCATGCTGAACTGTTGCTGCGCTGGGTTTCAAATGCGGACCTACACGGTATTAAACAAGTGGTCATAAGATTTTGGCACATCATCGTATCTTGGCATAGTATTTGATAATAAACGCTAGTGGACATGACATAGTAAACAGGTTAATGTTTTCAAAATCCTGCACATATTCGAAAGAGTGATGAGAGTATTTACCAGGGATATGAGGGAACTGGTATGTGAAAGCTTGTTCAGTCCATTCCCTGAATAGACTTAAGCAGCGTTGGGCTCATATCAGTATTAAATATAGGAGTTGGAAGGGGTAAAAAAAAAAGGGCAAATAGATTTTTTTGTGGAAATTACCGTATAACAAAATTATTAACTGATAGATAGATAAAGGAGATATGCTGAGAGTCAAAAGAAGGCAGGAGGCGAGCAATGAGAATGATGAAAGTATATAACGCCTTTACTGACGGTAAGTCCCGGATGAACATTGATAGAATAATTATAAATACTGTGAGTAAAGGAAGCGATGATCATGAGATTGGTATCAGGCATAAAGGAGTGTAAAAAATTTATTTCGTAAGTAAGGATTCAGAGACTGTAATACCTGTGAATTACCGAGCCGAGGAATACGTTGAACAACTAACCTCAAACATTGAAGAATTTTAAGGGCTATCCAGGGAACCTGCCACTTAAGAAAACCCACGTCGTAAATAGAGTTGAATTATTTTTTATTCATTTGAACTGTTACTGTTACTTTACTGTTTCTGTTCTGTCGCCTTTGGTTGGAAGTCTCTTGATACGTAGTGCCAGTAGACTAAAGGTATAATAGGAGTTTTGATGAAACATGGGGTAGTAAAGTCGCTGTGACAACATTTTTTTGTCAGATATGTACGGAAAATCGATACTTGATGTCTCACTGGGAACTGATACTCCATTGTCGACAGTGCTGAGCACAAAAGAAGCTGCCACCTTTTACAATCGCTGTTTTCACCCCCTACACGTGAGTTTGTGATTTGTTAATTGTTCTATCGCTGACTATAATGTGTCGTATTTATGTTAGAATCGTCAAAGAAGTTGTTTGATAAACCGTCCAAAAATATCCTGACAAGACTAAGTACAAATTTCCCAAACACGCCGAAAAAAAAAAAAAAGATAGCTGATATTATTCTGCGTATTGAGGGTTTGTTCTTTCTGCAACACTTGCGTAAAGGATATCACAGTCTGAAAAGAATACCCACGCAGGGATAATATCAGAGGAAGTTGCTACAAGTATTAACTCAGCACATGGCAGAAAACAGCGACTTAATGCTCTGAAACATTTCTCGGAGATATTAATGGGCCACAAAAAAAAAGCACTGCTGCCGTCGCTGTTGCACAGCTCTTCGAAAATAAAACGAGACATAAAGTAACATGAGTTTACGATCTCTTTGAAAACCAGGTAATGTTTTGGCGAAAAAGATTTTCAAGTTTTACCTATACCACCACCCCTCTGTCTCAAACAGATATTACAACACATTATCAATAGTTATTCATTACTAGACTCAAACCGAGTGTGGTGTGCGAATCATAACGCTCTGGCCTCTCATTCGACAGGACGTGAGTTCGAATCCCCGTTCGGTCATTTTAATTAGTATGGTTAATCATATTGCCCTCGAAGAACCAAGTCGGTTATTAACTTTGCCACACCTATCAGTGATGACGGCGTCTTTTTAGATGATTCTGGAAGGCATTGTTATCAAGTCTAAGAATGAAACATGTAATGTTCTGATCAAATCTGCTGGATTTAATTAATTCCATTTTTTGAATTGCTTTTTTCGTCATTCAGATTACATCCATACAATTTCCTAACTCACCTGATAAACTATTATAGCTTCCTTACAAAGAAGCACAAACTCGTGTCATGCGACATTATCTGAGCGGTTCAACATAACCCTGTCTCGCGCCCAGCGAACACTCCATTCTATCCGCTCAGATGGCGAGGCCAAAGACTCCACTATACTAATCATAAAAGATAATAAACTAAAGATACAAATCTGTGGATACCCGGAAATATTACAACATATTAAAGACATTTATACAATTATGTAGGATACTTATAATTACAGTGGCGGATATACGAATTTTTCGAGCCGAGTCAAAAGCTTGAGACTGATGCCATTTCAAACATGAATTTGTCGTCCAGGTTACCGATAGGGGCAAAAA
Organism: Vandiemenella viatica; assembly: GCA_031002005.1. Taxonomy (NCBI): domain Eukaryota; kingdom Metazoa; phylum Arthropoda; class Insecta; order Orthoptera; family Morabidae; genus Vandiemenella; species Vandiemenella viatica. The sequence goes on from CM061919.1 coordinate 179,731,335, forward strand.
AAAGGTCGCCGCCACACGAATCTGCCATGATTTTGCCGCTCTCCCCCACCTCCCCCCCGAATTTGCCACCCGGGGCAAGCGCTCCGGTTTGACCCCTCCTAGATCCGGAACTGTGTAGTTATTTAAAAACAAAATAATAAGTATAATGAAACATAATTTGGTTGTTGTGATGATGTTACACTATCCAGATTTGGATTTTCCATGGTTTCCCCAAATAACAGCAGGTGAATGCCGAGATGGTTCCTTCCAAAGGCCATGGCCGAATTCGTTCCCTTTTTTTGTCCCAACCCTTTCCCGCCTTTAATGACTTCGACGAGATGTAAAACCACACAGAAAAAATTTAAAAACACTAGCCTGAAGGCCCGTCAAAAATGACGGTGTCCTGGAAACACGTTTTTGCGCAGTTGAAGTAAGTAGAATGATTAAAACAATAACGCTTAAAACAGTTCCTCGTTCCTTACGCTGTAGCAAAATGTTTCAGTAATAGTCCATGTTGTATTTCAATCAAACCACAAACTCAACTAATGCCCTCAGTATATAGCGTAAGTGAAAGCGTAGGAAATTAAAAATCTATCTCAACTTACGATATGGCGAGTATTCTTATTTTCAATCCCGGTCCAGGCCACATAGGGTGGAACTATTTTCATGAAGTAATGTTTTCATTGACATGGTGCTCGTGGAAACAACCTAAATTATTTTATATAAGTTATATTACTCATTACCTATGATGTAACATAAAATACCAATTGACATTCTAATCCAGGCCAAATTTCAATTTAACCAAAACTTCTGCTAATATTTATGCTCAAACATTAAGGCATTTATCTTACATATCTGTGTGTTTAATGAAGACATCTTCAACAAAGAAATATAAATAAATAAAAACGACTAATACACTGATTAGCCAGAACATTATTACTACCAACCTACTATCGATATAAACCCGTGCAGGCGATAGTAGCGTCACTTGACGAGGAATGACTGCTAGTCAGACACATGTACGGTGCATGCAGTATCAGTGAGCGCACTATCTGTGTTTAGAATGGAAACTATCTGAGTTTGACTGAGGGCAAATTGTGATGGCCCGGAGGCTCGGTACGAGCATGTCGGAAACTGCATGACTTGTCGGGTGTTCGAGGAGTGCTATGGTGAGTGTCTTCAACAAGTGGCGAAACCAAGGTACAGTAAAACCACGACCAAACGTCAAAGGCTTGGGCGATCGGCCCTCATTACAGATGTCGGACGTCTGGGCAGATTGCTAAAGCAGAACAGAAGACAAACTATAGCGGAACTAACATCAGATTTTAATGAGGGGCAGAGAACAAGTGTGCCTGAACACACAGAGCACCGAACACTTCTAACGATGGGCCTCTTACCTCTTCGTCGTAGGAGAGTTGAAAATCCGTAGTAAAGAAATATATGTTGTCAAGTAATAAACAGTTGAATCTAAATCTATGGAATAAATAAGAATCTTCAAAAACTAAAATAACACCATTTTAAAAGATACTGAGGAAGGTTCGCAGAAGTCCTTAGATCCTCTGTGCGATGCCTAATATTCAACTAGAAGTTAGATGCTTCAGATATATACTGGCGCATTAATACGGTTTCATGATTAAATTACCAGAGAGCTGACAGACTCTTGTTGAGACTTCCAGTATTCATAATCACATATTTAGAGGAAAATGAGTCGAAAGTACAAAATTCCTGATCACGTTGTTTATCAAATGACCTGGGACACTGCGGATTTACTACTACCGTAAAACGATGTTGGTCGTTATCCTCGTCATCATTCATTTTCACTCACAGTAATCTATCTTTAACGTTACTCACCACAGTTATTTATCTAACTAAATACTAAAGAACTAGAGGGGAAAGAATTGACCACCGGCATAGTACGCCTCAAGTGAGAGGCTTCCAAAACCACCTTCGGTCTAATTGATGAACTGCAAAACCAAGCATGGAGGGTGAGCGGTAACGCTCTGGCCTCGCATTTCAGATGATGCAGGTTCGAATCCTCGTCCGGCCATAAAGACTCAATGGTTACCTGAAATCACTCCAGGTGAATGCACGGGGGAGAAGAGGTTGGATCCTTCAAAAGGCCATGCCCGAATTTCTTCCCGTTCATTGATCCCGGGCCTTTCCTGTTTCTAATGATCTCGGCGTCGATGAGGCATAAGCCATGGGAAAAAAAATATATAAATATCTGCAATCCAACAAAGTTTCCTTGACAATTTTTTTTGGGGTGGGGGGGTGGGGGGTTGTCCGCTCTGCCTGTTGTTCAAAAATTATTAAGGAGTAACTGTTTTACAGTAAACGCCCGTGTCAAGGCATAGGAAATACCAACTATGACGAAATACGAAATACTACTTCTTCAATTAGTTCACCCTCAAAGGCACGGTAAAGGGAGAACACGTTTATTTACATTACTTGAAAGAGTAACTTGGTACAGGAATAATTTTCCTCATTTTACCAGAAACTAGTTTATTAAGTTGAAATGGTTTGCCGAACGGCTTATCAACCAATCACGAGTCTCTACCCGTGTTAATCTTATTTTCGAAGGTTTTGTCAGTTTACTAATATCATTATCAACGAAATTTATTTATGTAATACGCTTGTTGCAGCCTGAAAGCTTATGCAATAACATCAGTATCTATCTTGGTGTGAGCAGTCTAAGTCCTCCGTAACTGCACACACAGCGCTTCACAGAATAAAATCCAGATTTCAATGTTTAACTTGTTTCCTGTTCAAATACCCTGAAGTTGAAGACAAATACCGTCGCCGTCACAAAACGCTGCAAATATTTGAATTGTAAATCTGAGCTGCAAGCCGCCTCTAAGTCCTTGAGACCACACCCACAAGTGGAGTCATTACAGCTGTGTAAATTTTTGGAAAACCTATTTCTGTTTCCATTAATTGAACAAAGTATGCATAAGTGAATTAATATAAATAAATATTATTATTTTATTATGAGTGGCTGTAGTTACTCCAGAGTTCTTACTCCAATGGTAATTTCTAACGATGTAACGGATCTCCGCATCCAACTCCGCAAGTGTGAAACTTCTGCATGAAATTTTACCTTCACTTTCGCATCCGCACCTTTTAATGCGGAAATATGGCGGATGTTTTGCTTACATTGCAATATATATATATATGTTTCTTTGCACGAAAATCGCCTATCATCGATTAGCTACTAAAAACATGGTTATTTCCTTTCTTACGATACTATAATAAATGTAACAATGAACTGAAGGGTGTTGTTACCTATGATAAAAATATAATTTTTTTGATTTTTCCACATCCGCTTCCGCAAAACATCCTCATCCGCGGAAGTCAAGCACTGAAAATCTGCATCTGCATCCGTATAACGGAACGTCATTTAATTAAACATTATCAAAATCGTATAAGTTTCTTAGGTTTCACAGACCGAGCCTGGTGGTGTAACGGCTAGCGTTCTGGCGTCGCATTCGGGAGGACGTCGCCGGCGATTCGAATCCCCGTCCGGGCATCCAGATTTGGGTTTTCCATGGTTTCCCAAATCACTCTAGGCAAATGCCGTGATGCTTCCTTCAAAAGGCCATAGCCGAATTCCTTCCCATTCCTTGCCCCCCCCCTTCTTTCCCGTCTCTAAAGATCTCACTGTTAGAGAGACGTTAAGCAGATAAAAAATAAAAAAAAAGGTTTCACAGCAACCAGACGACAAGTTAGCACGTCCTGTTTGTTCCAGTTCAGGTTGCAAGATACACGTGCGGTGCTAATCACGCAAGCCAATACTTTACCAGCAAGCCAGAATACATGGACCACTCTCACTTCTTCACTGACGGGCAACAAGTTATCAGCTAGGCCTCGGAAAAGCTGGTCCTCTAACCTTACCATTCTCTGTTAGTTGTATACTGTAATGCTAAGCCTCATACCTATGTTCACCTCTCTATCCTCTACTTCATCAGCTGTAGTTGGTTTATGGTTTAGTACGGATTAAACGAGGTTTCCTGAAGAGATTGTTTGATTAGCAAGCTAAACCCTCGATGCTCATGTTTATTTAGTTGCACAAAAGAAGAAGAGGAACGAGAGCAGAAAACGCGAAGTACATGAAGATAGTCGGCGCAAGTCAAAGGTCATCGCAGGGAAAACCCCATAGAAACCACGTGTCAGCCATCCATACACACCCCACAATTACAACACCACGACATCCGCTTAGATGATCTCCGTTACAACCCTAATTATTTCCCTAGCACCTACTTTTGCAATAAGCAAATTTTTACTGTGATTATTTTACTGTATCTAATCATCCTCGGTACGTGGCCCCGTAGCGTATGAGCTAGACACCGAGGGTCACCTGTTAGAATCCGGCCTAGGGAATGGGTATTCATTGTAAGCGTTACGTGTTGTATTCATGGGTGTTTAAGGTGTGTATAGTGTGCTTCGTGGATTTCCCTTTACTTGCATAATTAGATAAACACTTGACGATACATTATTACACACAATGACCATATTAAAATATTGAAGTCGTAAGCGTGGCTAATTGGTCTAAAGCCATTAAGAATTCTTTCCTCCATAATTTACTGAGGTCTCTGAAAGCCTAATCTCCGAATGAAAACTTTTCAATTCCTTTTGCATAAAACCAAGAGTTAGTTAACGTTAATCGTGCATTCGAGAGGACGAGGATTCAAATTCCCGTCCTGGCATCCAGATTTGGGTTTTCCATGATTTCCCCAAAGCACTTCAGGCAATTTTCGGGATGCTTCTTTCAAAAGGCCTTGACCGAATGCCTTCCCGTTACTTCTCCTCAGTCATTTCCTTCCCGTAATGACCTCGATGTTGGCCAGGTGTAAAACCATAAACAAAAAAATAAGATCATCGTCAACCATCTTTCTACAAATAATTCCTAATATTTCACATAATGTCAGTCAAAATCCTATCCTATGAGTACTTAATTCACTTCATCCGCATCCTTTCCTCCAGCAATTCCAAATACAGCTTCTTTATCATAATATTGATTACGTTCTACTGTAATTTCGAAAAACAATTCTAGATGCCCTCCTTTGCACTCAATCCAACACCTGTATTTAATAGCCATAGCGTGGGCCGCATGCTACAACACCTTATTCAAGCAATGGTCTGGCTTAAGTTTTGTATCAAAGTTTCTCACATCACCGGTACAGCCTCTCAACACGCCCTCTCCAATAATGTGCGAGACATGTCCGCTTGAGTTAATAATTGACTTAAGTATCAAATTATCTGCCATGATATTCACTCTCATGCCTTCAACAAGCAATATTGTACTTAGTTTCAAGAAAATTATAATCATATTATCACACAGTGCTTACCGCACGGTAATCGCCAAACTCGACATAATGAGGAACAAGGAGCAAATGTTGATATCTTGACACCTGGCTACTGATTCACATTGATTGTTGTTTTTAGTCAATGTTAACCGGTTCCCACTTATAAGAACATTTGAAACAAACAGAACGAATAGAAAATTCTTGCTTATAACATCGACAGTTTAGAAAAAAAAAAAAAAAAAAAAAAAAAAAAAAAAAAAAAAAAAAAAAAAAAACTGTGTAACTCTCCCTCAGAAACCTTATACTTAATAATCCTCTGTATAACAACATAGACCTAAACATGGGCGCCGGGAGGGGGGTACAAGGGGGTGCACTTGCACCCCCCTGCATCAAAGAAAATACACAGAAAAAGATTAATAAACAAAAATTTATTATTAAACTTCATGTTTGAATAATAACTTAAAGCGCGTAGGTTGTTGTCCAATTTTGTTCAACGCCTTGTCAATAAACTCAGTACCCTTAGTTAATAAGTGTTATAATAAAGAAGATACAGATGCACCTCCCTTAAAGTAATCCTGCCGGCGCCCATGGACCTAAATTCTTTTTAGCTTCAGTTCGTGGCCAGTTACGGGCTGGAATCCCATCCCCCTAACCTTATCGTTACTTCAAAACAGTATTTGGAATATCTTCTTCAGCAACTCTGATCTGATGATAACCGCTACGCAAATTTAGGTTGCAGACTAAGTTATCATTTAATCGTGACGTGAATGACGTGTATCAGCAATTTCAGCGGAGTTTGATAACAATCTTTTGTTTTGGAAATCTGTCCCGTGAAGAGTTTTCTATAGTTGAAGATATTAAGTCAAGAAATGAGACTTAAACAAATGAATTATCCGCATACAAAAATGACAATAGCATTTTTGCTAGGGAAAGATTAATTAACGGTTGTGACAAGCTAGTTCTAGGTACAATACAACTGGTTTCAATTATTATCTCGTATATGATTCAGTATATGTAATAAGGAAGTGACACTTGGATAATAATAAAGAAAAAGAATTAAGAGTACACAGACGAGCTTATTAGGTCATCTTGAAGCAATTACTAAATAAAATTGGTAATTTATTAACGATAGGAAGGAGTAATTAGGAATAATAATTCTCAATGGAAAATAAAAGAGTATATGAATAAATAAAAAAAGCGTATGAATAAGGGGACTGACAATACACTGCATAAAACACTTAACAATAAAATTGATCGCCATGAATTGGTGATTACTCATTTCGGTTTTTTTATGTGTTGTAAATACTTTCCCTATCCAAACATGCAGAGGAACAGTAGATATGGTTTCGAACTTAACATTTCATTTACATACAGAAAAGAAACAAATACTAAGTACTTAAATGTTTAACATTTTATTTGCTAAAATTCGTGACTTCAATAATTTTTTCATAGTCAGATCCATTAGAGTACTTCCCGATACCATTTCCCAATCAGAAGTCCGAATGAGGGAGTTGGCCTACTCACACTTTATGGAGACCAAACATCCCCCGGGGCATAAATCTCAGATAAAACCTGGCATCCTCACCCTGCTATACACATCACCTGCCAGCATAATAAATATATATTGTTTCAATACTTTATTTAATGATTACTTTTTGAAATTACCATTTAAAAAAAAAAATCTCTTTTACATGTCCCCCTTTTCTTATTTTATTTAATTTCTTTCTCGCAACTAATATTTCCAGTGATATTATCGTAACCTCCCCCACAATTTCCAACGGTCAATTCCATCCTGCATGTGGCTTGTGAGAACTCAGTCATACGATTCTATTCTCTTGAGAAAGGAATGTCGCCAAATATTGTGTTCCTTTGTGTTTTTTAATTATATTTTTTTGTTATTGCTTCCCTCCTCCCTTCAACTTTGATGAGTATGGGGTATATTTTAGCTTTCCTTTTTCATTTTAATATTTTATTTAGGTACACAAGAGAGACTATTGCTCAGTACTTAACTTCAACACATGTTTCAGAGGAGGTTTACAGAAGTAGGAAAATATTGTTTACCGAACTTAACATTTTATTTAGTTACAATAAGAACTACTTTGATTCAATACGCTTCCTGCTGGTGAATCTAGATATCAATACGTGAAGTGAAAACTTCGGATCCCTTTTTAAGAATATTTTGCGCACGAAGGAGTGCGATGTTTGGCATAGTTAAAGTTTATATGGAGGAGAAATTCAGAAAGCTAAAATTTGCATATAATATGTGATAAAAATATATTAAATAAAATAAAACATTCATTGTTTACCATCAATTGTTGTTTTTATGGCAGCGACGCTTAGCGATTCTGCAAATATCTGTGGTCAAAAAGTAAAGAAAGAAATATAATAAGAATAGTTAATATATAAGAATACTTAATATATATGTTACAAGTAAATCATTAAATAAAAAAGAAATTCGGACGCGTGTGTGTGCGTGAAATCGGATCAGATAGGAGCCAACTATCTGACGTGTTTTCCCAGCACTAAGATACTCTGTGGTCTTTGGTCGGAGAAAACAGTCGCATAAAGTAGATATTATTCTTTAAATTTATAAAAGGAACATTTTGAAAAGGAATATTTTCTATATTACGGAGAATTCGACATCATAACGGATAATTTTAATTGACTTTAGTCTCGCCGAAGGTTTCTGCCAAAAAAGAAAAATTAAATTGGATTCGTAGTTAAAAAAGTGAGTACATTTTGTTATTCAAAAGGTTAAACTTTGGTTAAGACCCTTTTAATTTGTGAATTTCGGTAATTTCATTAAATTTTGTTTTCAACCTGATTTTCGCACCTACTTCCATTATGCCTCGACAAAGAACACTGACAGGTCGGTGTAAGAGACAAAGAAGAAGAAACGCCTATTTGCGTGAAATTCAAAATAATAATCTCCCAAATTTAAATAGTGAAAATAGTACACAAAATGATAAAATTATTTTGATGGATACATTTAAATGCCCACTAAACGTCATTCCAAGAAATTTTAATAGTTTCGAATTTACAATGCAGGTTTTGCAAAAGAAACTAATTAATTAATTAAATACGGTCGAATTTCAACCCCTGGGTGATCACTAGTCAAATCAAATACTCTTGTTGTTGACAAAACATACTTACAATGTCAGGTTAGGAGCCTACAAAAATTCCAATATTCGCGCTGTTATCGTCTCAACTCCCGGGCCAAAACTTCAGTGCTGAGGTACAAACTCGTCTGTTGGAAGCAAAGAGAATTTCCGTATTGCTGTGAGAGCATTACCTCAGCTGGTGCCTCGTGTTGGTACACTTGCCAGAGTCCACCCCGTCCGCAGACACGGAGAGCCCAGCCATCCATCCGCGTCACAAGCACCCGCGCTGCCCCCGCCTCACAGCCACCTGCCCCCGACAACAGGCGCGCCGGGGGCGGCAGTCGGGGGCCGTCCATCAATCTGCCGCCTCCCGAGGGAGTATCGCCCCGACTGATAAACTCGAAACGGAGTGACAGGAGCTGCGCACCAAAAAAAAAAATAAGACGTGGGAGATATGCGGGAAAAGCAGGTCTCCCTCCACATTTTTACAAGGTCCTACACAGAAAAAAAAGCAGAGTCCTCTCTACAGCCTTGAACTGTTCTAGAAACTAGTTGGTTCCTACACAGAAAAAAAAGCAGAGTCCTCTCTACAGCCTTGAACTGTTCTAGAAACTAGTTGGTTTTAATTAATTCTTGGAATTCTTGTCCCTTGTTACATATGTAACACGAGAATGCATGTAGGAAGTGAGCATATTGCTATTACGAAATGGTTCTTTGCAGAGGAAATACTGTTAGATAATGCGATGTTATTGGTTCTAATTGATTCCTGCTTTTACTCTCACTGTCATTGTTGCTGGCACCTATATGGTAGACGTGGAGCCCCACATTTCTTCCTGTGGTCTCTTCAATAGAAAAATTTTGATATTCTTGTGTTTTCATGCATCGCGGATAATCTACAGTTACTATTATTCTTTTATTTTAAAAAATTGTCAAGCAAGCTTACATTACCATTTTTTCATCCTCAAGGTATAGATCCCTTTCAGGGTTTCATAACCAAACGGCAAATATAGATCCCTTACAATTCCATCATGTCCGTCTGTCTGTATGTCACAACCTCGTAATAGTTGGCAGTGTTCTACGATTGGGCTGGCAATCGTCGTAACGAAACAATAAATCCGACAAAGTGATCCGAGTTCACAGTCCCTTTACTACATGTAGTTACAGTTCAAAGGAACTGAATACAATAGTCAAGTTCGTCAACAAAGCATACACAGTAGTTTATCAGGCACCTAATCAATACTCGTACCAGAGCTTCGTCTCGTCATGTCTGTTCTTCACAGACTCCGATGCTACCCCACAGCCACCCTCACATGCGAATGTAGGTAAGAAGAGAAGAAGTGGAAGCTTACCCCTCCATGGCGGTGGCCGTGGTGGCGTCACACCTCTAGCGATTGGCGCAATCTTTACTTTCTGTTGCCCGCTCTAGTGGTACGGCCGTGGATTCGCGCGTGTGATATGAAATGCTGCAGGACAACTCATCTCGATTGTGATTTAATTTGAAAGGGAAATTTATTTTTCTGACCATTAATCCAATCGGGAGACTGGTGCAGAATCTGAGCCTGGTGAATAAGCGGTTAACGCTTGGAATCACCATTCGTGAGGACGTAGATTCAATACCTCGTTCTACCATCCAGATTTCGGTTTTTCGTAGTTTCATGAAATGACAGGCGAATGACAGTTTCCATCTCGAAAGGGCATGGACGAATTCCTTCCTGCCCTTCCCCGCAATCCTCTACCGATTCTAATGAACCCTCAATTCAACGAATCGTAAAACCATAACACAAAATACTAAAAGTCCTACTCACATCTGCTCTATCATGATGTTTCTCAGCCACGGGATACGCGGCACCAGTTTGGAGAAACTCCTCTTTCACGAGGAGAGTAACTGTAGCCCTAAATGAGACAGACAAGAGGATGTCTCCACCACACTGCCATAAAGCTTTCTACTAGCTTGCGGGCATAGCCTCCAAAGCCATCTGAAGAATAGCTACAGAAACTGAAAGGCGAAAACAATTACTTACAATGACACCGACTTCATTATCATCCAAAGAACGTCAAAAAGAGCTTTGGGCAAAATCTATCACCAGGAATAATTTGGAAAAATGGACTAGAGAAACATGCAGCAGACTAGACTTTTCCATACACTACGGAGAAAGCCCTAAATTGACGCAGAACCTGTGTAACTGCAAATATAATCTGAAGAAATGGGATTACGTCCGAGGGGAAGAGCTGTGTGAATGTGGGGAAACTAGACGATCCCCGTACACTCTACGACTTGTTCATAACGAATTACGAGACCTTCCACGCTGCTGTTTCTTGGGCCTTTTGCGAGATATAATTGGCTGCCAATCTTGGTTATACGATAGAACTGTTCAATTTGTTTGTGTAATTGTATGTTGTATGTATGTATGTCCGTTTGGGCCAACTAGGACCACGTTAAGCCACTTTAGCCCTACAGGATACCTACAGTTTAACGTGAAATCCGAACCACGGAAGTGTTCTGGTTTACTTCACTTACATAGTAAGCTGTGCCAGAGATGAAGGTCTTGGAACAGGGGACATTTCGATCTCCAGTCAGATGCCTTAACCACTTAAATTTTACCTCTTAAACCAGTGTTTTTCAACCTGTGGGTCACCAAGCCATGCTTGGAGGGTTGCCAGGTAAATGTAAAAAAAAAAGGTTGTATGTCTTACAATACAATAAAAACATTTCAGTGAGGAGACTGTGCCTGTTTATTTTTAATTGTTTATTTTTTCATTAATTGTTTATTTTTTATCCGTCGAATCGTTGTTGTGTTTTTAAGATCCAAACAACGAAATCATTTTCTAATTGGAGCCTATTTCTCTTCTTTCTACCATATTTCAGGTATTTTTTTTCGGCTTTGATTTGCTTTCACCATTGCCATCACTGTGCGTATCTATTGAAAACACCATTTTATTTTCTCTCGCAGCGATGCTAGTCTGTACTGACACAACTGATTGCAATGAAAGAAATTGTTCCTGTGTGGTCGCTCACCCCAGTTCTCGCCTCCAGCGCCACCACCACGACAAAGAATATATCACTGTCCGACTATCTTGCACAGCATTTGATTTCTCGATCAGTAGTTAAAGTCTCGTCAGAAAGAAAATTAAATACGGTACGTTGTTTTTTAAATTACTGACATAGTTTTTTTGCTGAATTGGGGGTCACCAAAGTAATTTTTATGGACATGGTGTGCGTCGCCAATTCTTTTTTATTTTTTTTACTTGTAAAACGAAAAAAAACTGCCTTAAACTACATTAAACAGGTGCATAAATAATTACTAAACATTGTTTTAGGGTGCTTACGAGAAAAAAGACACAGAGATCTATTTATTTTAATTAGACTGAAGGTCTTGATACTTGACAATGGTGGCAGAGTTTGTGACCGAAACGTCGTGTTTGATCTATGGACTAACTTGGCTAGTTACCCGAGAAAACTTTATTCATTTATTTATTTTCCTATCCTTTCGAGAGTGGTTTCGTTGAACAGGAGCTGAATAGAGAAATCAATGTTATTTTTGAACATTTTTATTTTTTTTGAGTAAGCCGATGGCTTGAGCAGGATATTGACATAATCAGCGGAACACTTTGGTTCGAGTGCCCGACAATCACTTTTTGGATTTTTGTTCACTTCGTAGTCTGTCGGTGCTCAAAGTTGCTTTTGGGGAGCATAAATACTGAGTCCTGCTTCGCAACAACCTTCACTCCTGACGACAATCGTATGCGCCTATAATTGTATCTATTCATAAGAAATGTTGCAGTATATTGCAAGTAATACCTGCGCGGACACAACTATACTAGACTTCTGATAAATTACGGGGCAAGAGCACTGTATGTAAAAGGTACAAAAAGAAACCCCACACAGAAAATATTTAACGTCTGTTGGAGATAGAAGTGACTCATATTCAAAGCAAATTGTGTGCAGAGGTAGCTGAAGGTATGCATAAAAAATTATGAATTCTGTTTGTGCAGGATTATTAATAAATATATTTTTGTGGTTGTAAAGTTCTTTGTTTTTAGAATCCTGCTTACAGAAGTTCGTCCAGTCATCGAGTTTATAACTACGAGTAACTTTCAATTCTGGTATAGAAACATACTGGATAAAACATCATCGTGCTGAACAGTGAGAGGTATAAACTAAGTCAATTCCGTGGAATCTGCATTCTGGAAATACATCTTTAAATCCAACACACCGTACTGGTGGGATATAAAGGGATTTGCATTCGGGAGAGCGCGGGTTTGAATACTGCCATCTATATTTGGACTTTCCATGGTTTCCCCAAATCACTCCAGGGCGAATGCCGGGACGCTTCCTTCAAAAGAACATGGCCGGATCCCTTCCCGTTCATTATCCACAGTCCTTTGTCGCTTCTAATGACCTTGACGTCGACGAGGCGTAAAGCAGCAGAAAAAGAGTGTTATGATAAAATTTCATGACGTCTATAAAGGTTACCACATTTGAAGAAAAGGAAGTAAAAGAACTAAATTTTGTCTGTTAGCTCAGTGCCTCGATTGAGGTCTAATAATCCCATGTTGGAATCCCGTATTGGCTGGGATATTCTGAGGCACTTTCATCTATTTCATCTTTGGCAGAGATTATTTCTTTGTGTCAACTGCGCTTCGACGTTGCGTTGGTTCAGATTCCACGTAGAATTGCCTAATTAGGTGAACCTAAAAATTAGAGAAGGATTATGTAGCCGGTCATGAAATTAATATTTATGCTACGGAAATTATTTTAATATACTTTTCAATTGCGGATGGTACGACAAGAATATATTTGACTTGTGAAAAATCGAATAAAGCCCTCACCTCTAGAACATATTTTCTTCTTTAGAAAATTTCAGAATTATCGGAAGCGCAATTCCCCCGGCGAGAGCATGCACCTGGACCTCTGGTGGAGGTATTCCGCAACCTCGTCACACACCCAGCGACTCTTTACTTCCGGTGCAGCACCCAATGTCGCCAATAAAAATGTAATATCCTGTCGCGACGCGCAGGACCAAGGGGAAAGAGCGGAAGGCACTATACGTCCCTTCCGAAAGACTGCCTCAAAACCAGTCACAACTGCGAAAATTCCCCCTTCACATTGGTTCTATTTTCTCTTTATGTTATGATCTATAAAGCACTGAATTTGATCAAATCTTTGTTTATTTTTTTTCTTAAATCAGTATATACGGTCAACAGTTCCAGAACCTGAAAAACTTTGCTACGGTGCTTCCGGTTCAAATTTTTTTACTTTACTGCTTGAGAATGGTGGTGTAACTTTTTATTGGCCGTTATCAGTGGCTCGACTAATTTCATGCAATCTTCCGTCCCTTCCTGTCTTTTGCTAACCTTTTCACCTCAACATAACCCTTAAAGCTCACGTTCTCAACTATCTCCTTCATATATTCTAATCGTTGTCTTCTTCTGCAGTTCTTACCTTCGACTGTTCCCTCCACTAACATGTTAACCAATCCTGCATGTCTCAAAATATGACTTACAATCGTCTCTCTTCTTCCTGTACGACTCACACACCCGAGCATTTTCTGCAAAATTACTTTATTTTGCAGTTTTGGTGAAGTTTTTGTCTTTTGACATTTCCTTCAATGTTACAAGATGCGTTTCATTACTGTTGGTGTGTCTTTGTTTTCGCTCTGAGATATTTTAATTGTCTGTCACTATTGACAGGGGCCTTTTGTGCTTGTCAAACGTGGTCGAGTACTGTCCCAAATTGGCTATGATGGGATTCAGTGATTTTCTGGCGGCTCTGTAGAATGTTCTTGTTACTTTGAGGATTCGCTCCGAGAGTAATGGTATCCCTGCGGCTTCATGCAAGGGGGCTGTAGGGAACCGGCATGGCACATGTAGTGCACGCCGAAGTGCGCAGTTTTGCATTATTTGCAGCCGTTTGATGCTAGTCTTGGAAGCATACCCCCACACTGGGCATGCATACTCAAGGATTGGGCGTACGAGACTGCAATAGATGTTGACGCCGGTGCTGGCTGACAAGGCACTGTCCCTGTTCAGCAGGGGGTAGAGTTCTTGAAGCCTAGTTGCCACTTTCCTTCTTACCTCTTGCGTGTGTCTTTGCCACGTCAGGCGAGAGTCAAGGACTACGCCGAGGTATTTAACTGTAGGTGACCATACGATATCTTCCCCGTTGAGGTGCAGGTTTGGTGTATGGTTTCTCTCCCGATCACGCTTCCCCAGGCGTCTCGTGAATAATATTGCCTGCGTCTTGGCGGTGTTAAGCAAGATCCTCCATCTCCTGGCCCAAGCTTCTGTTTGTTGAAGGACCTCCTGGAGCCTCCTAATTGCTGCGACCTTGCACCTGTGTGCGGTGAAGAATGCCGTGTCGTCGGCGTAGAGGGCTGTGCGAACTGTGGCAGGGGCTGGTATGTCGGCAGTGTATAGGTTGTATAACACTGGGCCGAGTACCGACCCCTGTGGTACACCGGCGTTGATGGGTCTACGAGATGATATGCCGCTGCCGACTCGTACTTGGAAGGATCTCCCAGAAATGTAGCTTTTGATGAGCTTTACCAGAGGGCCGGGGATGCCCTGTGTGTAAAGCTTGAATAACAGCCCACTGTGCCAAACTGAATCGAACGCACGGGCCACGTCCAGAAGAACTAGCGGGCAATAACCTCTGTGGTTATAGGCCGCGGTCACACGCTCGACGATTCTCATGATTTGCTGTGTTGCAGAGTGACCCCTTTGGAATCCAAATTGATAATCAGGGATTATATGCTCCCTGTTAATGTGGGCCTCCAGTCTCTTGAGTACAAGTCGTTCTAGTACCTTACTAATTGACGAAAGCAAACAGATTGGTCGATAATTTTGGGGGAAGAGGGTGTTTTTCCCCGGCTTTGGTACTGCAACCACCGTGGCCCGTTTCCAACAGCGAGGGAAGAGCTGGCTGCTTATGATAATGTTGAATATATCAGTGATGTGGTCGACGACTTGTTGGGGAAGATTTTTCAATAGTTGGTTACTAATATTGTCGATCCCAGGAGCCTTCCTAGGATGAAGCCGGTTTATAATGCTGCGAACTTCTTCAGGTGTTTATTTCGTCTATGGTGTAGTCTTCATCATCAACTGAGAGGAATCTGGTCAGTCGACGACGGATGTCCGCAATTTCATCCTCATCATAGTCCTGAGCGGATCTGAATTGCCGCTCAAAATGATCTGCCAGTGCATTTGCTTTGTCCTGGTCGCTAAACACTATGCCCCTTTCACCGTGCAGCGGTGGTATTTTTGTTTTCCTCTTGGTGAAACGCCTTGTTTCTTTCCATAAGGTACCGTCACTAATTTGGAGGGTGGCTAAGCGTGCGGACCATTCTCTGTTGCGGTGATCTTAGATCGCCGCCTTCAGCTCTCGCTGCAGCCGATTGAGTAGGCGTCTGGTGTCGGGACGTCTGGTTAGGTGCCATTCTCTGGCAACTCTGTTTTTGTGTCGGATCTGCGCCAATAGGTGTGGAGGTAGTTGGCGCGATTGACTTCTGTCGACCGCTGGAGGCGTGGCTCTGTTTGCAGTGTCTAAGATGGTTTTTGTGACCTGTTTGATGGCTGACTCAAGGTTCATGGCGTCAATAGGTCGCAGTCTTATCATGGATTCCGCTACATCTGCTCGGAAGCTGTCCCAGTTGGTTGATTTGGAATTGGGAGGATTTATAGTGGCTGGTCTCCAGGGGCCGAGGTCGATTTCAATTATGACCGGCGAGTGGTCTGAGGATAGCCTGTTCATCGTGGTGGTGGAGACGTAACCAGTGATTCCTCGTGTCATAACGATGTCCAGGACGTCCGGTCTACCACCATTCCAAGGATGATGTGTAGGCTGCTCTGGTCCCCAGACTAGTAGGTTGTGCCGACGTGCAATTCTGTGTAGTTGCTGCCCTGCAGTGTTGGTCACTCTGGAGTTCCAGTCAGTGTGTTTAGAATTTAAGTCTCCCCCTATGAGGAGTTTGCCTCGAAAGTTTAATATTTGGGTGAAGTCATCTTCGATTAGTCTTCTGCTCGGTGGTCTGTAGGCAGAGACCACCGTGACTGGCCCGCTACTGGTTTGCACCTCGATAGCCTTTGTTTCCAGCTGCTCTGTCTGGGGCGAAAGCAGCTCATGATGAGGGATGCCGTGTTTGATGTAAATTGCAACACCGCCTCCGGCTGTTGGTCGATCTTGCCGGTAGCAGCAGTAGTTGGCAACTGTGGCTCTGAGGCCATGTTTGAGATGTGTCTCAGACACGAGGCATATGTCTATATCCTCGTCTCGTAGAAATTGTCTGAACTCACCAATTTGTGAGTGGATGCCGTCAGCATTCCAAATGCACATGGTTAGTCCTTGTATATGCGTTCTAGCCATTGTGGGGAGAAAGGTTGCCAGGGTTGTCGGTTGTTAGGGCCGTCTTAACTGCGGTTGCTATGTCCGCGGCTAGTTGGTCGAATTTAGTGAGAAGCGTTGTCACCATGTTGAAAAGGTTGCCTACTATTGTTAGCATTTGGTCCATCGTCCCTCCATTCGCAGAATCAGAAGAATTTCTGTTGTGGTTACAATTTTGGCATTGTTGGCCAGGTTTGGGATGGCTGCTCTTGTTGGCTGCAGGTTTTTTGTTTCCCTTGGGTTGACTTTGACCAGTGACGGCTTCAGCAAAGGAGGTGATTTCCGAGTGGTCGATTGGCATTTGTGCCTCACTCTTCTTGCTTCCTTTTTGCTGGCCTTTGCCATTCTTCTGAGGTGGGTTCTGGCGTTAATCTTATCTTCTCGTTGGCGCCTGTGTTGGTTGGTAGCTGATGATTCCTGGGCAGGTGTTTCTTCCGCCTTCTTCTCTGCGTTCGTCTTCTTCTGCTCCTTGTTTGTCTGGGTAGAGGTGACACCCCGTTGTCTATCTCGGGCGCGTTTGAACGCTGGACACCCCTTATAGCTCGCGACATGGCTGCCTTTGCAGTTAGCGCATGTCGGGGCGTTTTCACCCTTCCTCATGGTGCAAGCGTTGGACAGGTGCGCCCCTGCGCACTTGACGCACACTGGGGGCATGTTGCAATGTCTCGCAACATGCCCCAGGGCCTGACAATTATAACATTGAACTGGGCCATTGGAGGACCTCAATTTTTCTACTTTAATCCGTAGGGACATCAGTACTTCCAGTTCAAACACTTTCCTGTTTTGAGGCCGATCTGGAAGCACCACAAGGAAAAGAGGCATTACTTCAGAGCCGCCAGGTCTCTTTAGTTGTGTTACTGTTCTTATGTCGAGTCCCAGCTCCTCTAATTCTTCCTTGATATCTTCCGGTGGCATGTTCGAGGGCATGCCACGGACGACGATCTTCAGTAACTTTTCCGCCGCGGACGGGAATGTATAATAAGGTATTTTCCTCCGCTGCAGCACTGCGGTGACGTCCAGGTAATCTTCAGTGTTGGATAATGTCAGTTTGACTTTATCTCCACCGGCGGACTTGGCTTGGAAAGGCCGCCCGTTCAGTGTTCCTTTCACCATCTGGTACAGTTCCTTGTATGTGTTGGGGTACTGTACCACGATGGGCGGGATCTGCTGTTTGGAGCTCTGCTGCTGCTGTTGTTGTTGCTGCTGCTGCTGATGCGGCTGCTGTTGTTGCTGCTGCGGCTTCTGTTGTTGCTGCTGTTGTTGCTGCTGGTGTTGCTGCCGTAGCTGCTTTTGTTGCTGCTGGAGCTTCTGCTGTGGCTGTGTTTGTTGCTGCTGCTGTTGTTGTTGATGATGCTGCTCTGGTTCTTCCTGGATCAGCACGTCATATGGGTTGCTGAGTTCAATTCTGCCAGGGTCTAGAGTAGGCGGAGGTTTACAGGTGCGACGCGCCTCCGTGAACCCTGCACCGTTTGTTTGGTCCCCAGCTGAACTTGTTTTTCTGTTCTTGTTCGTGGATTTACCGCGAAACGGGAAAGTGGCGGATGGTTCCGGGAAACTGAAGGCACCGATGACTTTCTTCTTTCCCGCCTTCTTGTCTTTGCTGGTCGTGGCGAACTGCGACACAGGGATGCTGAGTTTACTATGGCTGGCTCTCTTCTCACTCCTCGACATCTTCGCTTTACCACCGAGGAGCGGTGAGGTGCATCGCTTAGTTGCGCGGGAGTCAAGTCCGTGGGCAGGCCCGGTTGTCGATTGCGTTGTGTGGATGGTCCCAGTAGTATCCATATTCGAATCCGAGTTCGGTTGCCAGGTTGTCGTACCATCTTGCGTAGCCGTCCTATTCATATCCGTTGCCAAGTCCGTTTCCGTTAGCCGGGTCGTCAACGTGGCCGCTACTGCCGCCGGCAAAGCCGAGTGCGGTGGGGCACTCGGCCCGCCTGGCGCGACAGCGCGGCGAGCACTTTCCTCATCGCACATCCTCACTCAGCGAATGCCAACTCGGAACTGACTGGCCCTGTACGACTCTTCCACATACTTCTTTCCTCACCAATCATTTCCAAAATTCTTCATTTCGTACTTTATCCGTCCAATTAATTTTTAGTATCCTTTTATAGCACTACATTTCAAATGCCTCCATTTTCCTTCTGTTTGGTATTCCTAATGTTCATCCTTTGCTGCTATAGGTGCTGTGCTCCACACATAGAGTATTAAAAAGTTCTTTCTGTGTGGTATGAGATTTCTATAATGTTGTTATAATACCAGTGTTGGAAAGGGTACAGAGTAGGGTAGCAAGAATTGTTTGTTAAAATTTCCTTAGAAATCAATTTGTAAACGTGATGATAAAGTGAAGGGTTGGTATTCATTGGCAATGGTGTCGGTATGCATATTGGCAGGAAAATTAAAAGTCGTACTGATTTCAAGCATAAGGAAGCAGGAAAGTTTTCGTTTTAGATAAGGCAGTCAGAAACTTGGGGAAAAAATACAGAGAAACAGGCGGTATAAATTAACTCAAACACTTAAATAATTTTAAATATAAATTGGTGAAAAGTGAAGAACGTGTGTAGGGAAATTCCCAGTGGAGCATGTGCTACTTTGCATTTGAAATTAGATTATGAAATTAAATTAATGTAAGACTCTGAAGACTAAAGACAAAGTTTGTAATTGGTTTGCTGAAAATATGAGCCACAGCAATTAGCCGACAGAAAATATAATTGCGTGATACAATGCTAATACCATCAAGCTAAATTTCACTAATCTACGTGATCTTTAACAATCTCCAGTCCGAGAAAAGATGTTGAACTAATTCTAGCTGCTTTTTTTTTAGGTTCATGACGCTAGGGCTAGGTATAACTGGGTGCTGTAGGCATCAGAGTACCTCTCCGCCCTAAAGAAGCGGGACTAGTGCAAGGAGATCGGTCATGGCGTTTTCAAAGGATTCATACCGGCATTCGTCTGAAGTGACTCCGGGAAACCACGGTAAACCGCAATCTGGATGGTAAACGTACCCTGACCAGGGACCCCGCGACCACAAAGGCGGCCTAGTGCGTATAGGTCAACCTTACTGAAACTAGCTGTAACGTTTGATCTCCTACTGTACAGCAACCGCTCCATCAGGGAGGTTCAAGAGCCCAAGGAACTACCCGCCATGCAGGTAGTTCCACATAACCATATATTAGCAGGACAGTGCCCAGCCAAATGTGGCGAGGAATGTGCAAGCTTTCTTATATGAACCACGGGGACCTATGCTTCCCTGGCCTTCATGTTCACCAGACATGTCGCCCATCGTACTTGTCTGCGATACGGTAAGTTGACAACTTATTTGTTCAGATCGTCCTGCAACCACTGTCCATACTTTGTGGACAGTGCTGCGAGCCACTTGGTTTTGAATATCCGTAGATGGCCGCTAAAATTTCCGTATATTTGGTACAAAAATTCGGAGACTCGCTAACTGTAAGATCCAAACAATAATTATTGAAGGGAGAGTCAAGATTAAGAAGGTCTTCAATATTACAAAAATAATATTCTACATTGAAAGTAAGAAACCTCTATGGACAATACATCGTCAGTTTCATTACTGCTGTTGCTATGCCTAGTAATTTTTATTTTCCCCTACTGACCTGCATTTTCTTTGTTGACATTAAATTTAGCATATCTTCTGTAACAGGAAATGTTAAAAACTACGAGCCCTTTTATTCTCGGATATCGGTTAAGCCTTCTCGGAAGCCACTGCTTTGTAAGCCGTGCCAACGAGCGTATCACCATGCATAAAATGTGCGCCGATTGTTTTGTGTTATGGTCTTTTAAGATCTATAAAAATTGTAGCCAAACAAAATATGAGCTTTATTTCAATCGTTGGTTCACACGAGCGGTTACAAGGAAACGATTCACGGTTATTGACAATTCTATAATGCATTAACACCAACGCTCAAAGTTTAACAAAACACCGATATAAGGAAAAATCAACAAATGATAAAAAAAAATGTCAAAAATCCGTAGATATTTGAACAAAATCCTAAAATCCTAACTTTTCATAAAAATCCCTGGCAGCACTGTTTGTGTACGCGGATACTGACCGCGTGGCAGTGTGTTTCCTCCCAGTATATCCAGGTTCTCTCTTGCCGGCCTCGGTAGCGTAGGGGTTAGAGTGCTAGCTCCACGTACCGAATGTCGCCGGTTCGAGTCCGGCCGAGGGCATGGGTGTTTAGTGTTGTGTCTGTGAATGTCTTGTCCGTGTCGTAGTGTCCTTGTGTCAATACTTTATAGCAACAAATCACATTGAGCTGGCTGTATGGCCCAGTAGCCGAATGCCATTAAAAAAAAAGTTCTCTCTTATTCCGTGCCACAGCGTCTAGTAGCTCTGATTACAGCACAGTACATGTTCAGTTCTGTAATTCTAATCAATTGTGTACTATAATTTCCCTAATTTGTAGAAAAAATTTCTTTGTATTCGCATGTCTTCATCTTCGTGTTCCAAATTACACAGACAATAATAGTGTATGATATGTAAGAATAACATGACACAGTTTGGTGGGTTACTTTTTAAGTCATGCCTGATAGTTTATTTGCATGTTGATAGAATAGCTGAGAGTGTATGATGTGTACCATTTTTCTACCCAGTCAACTGTCTAATACACGAAACATAACATACATTTGGAGTCCAGCTCTTATCAAAATCCCCCACTTGACAGCCAAAGTAAAGTTCATAACACTGTTTCACAAGTCGCGTAAAATTTTGCCTCTGAGACTGGAAGGTCAGCTCACCACAAATATAGCAGAAATTATCTGGATGACTTACACACTTTCGTGGCATGATGAAAGAATAAAATACAACAAAACGTACACGAAACACTTATAAACAAAAAGGAAGGAAATATTTCACTAGCGATATTCGTGCTAACAAGCTCGCAGTCACATTTCACCATGCCAGATTAACAGGTCTGCGCATGTCAAAACATGAATTAAACTGCACAGTCATGTCTCTTGGTGGTTCAGCATGATATTACATATACATAATTTCGTTATTTATATGTAATATACGTATATACGTATTAAATAAGGTAAAGGTTGCTGTGACAGGTCAAAGAGAATGCTGAAATCAAATTTTGAAAAGTAGCTGTCACAAAAAAACTGTGCCTGATGGAAAAATTCTGATTACATATCTGAATTCAGTATGAAAAAATGCACCAGATTCTCTAATCAGATTTCTTGTGAAAAAAACCTTGTCGACCAGTGTAACAGAACCGATATTTGTTTCTAGAAATTACTGTTCAACATAATCAGTGATTGATATGATAAACTGGTTTGGGAATCAATCGAAGACGGAAGGTGGATGAAGAGAGTAGCTTATGTGTGTAGGCATTTACAGTATTCCTCGGAGAAGGGACGCTGGGGGGACCAAGCAACATGACCCATAAATGGTCACAGCACATCAAGAAAGATGAAATGAGAAAGTTATGAAGTTAGTGTTAAAGGTATTACCGAAAGATACGCTAAAGAATTTTTTTTCCCCCGAACATCGATATTATTTAAACAGTTGGTCGTAAAATTAAAAACTTGTTGTACAGGTAGATGCTGCAGAACATTAGCAATTAAAATTAATAAAATGTTAGATTAATGTATGGCTCTAGATATTACGCACTGAAACGTAAGTTGATTTCGGTGAGCTGATAACAACAATTGAGCAGCCTGCAGCGTATTGCGCAAACCATATTCGTATAAGATACCGAAACATCACTTAATAGTCATAACTATAAACGATGAGGAACATTAGTTATTGAGCCCCACTAAATCCACAACAAAATAGTGTACTAAAAAATACTTACAGTGTAAACGTCAAATTTCGGCTACGAAATATCTGGGTATCTTCATCTGTTCTGTCGCGTAATATGTGTCCGTCTTTTCATTTTCTGTACACACAAAATCGCCGGTGCAGAAATTTCAATTCAAGATGTTTTTCCTGCTCTTGTTTTTAAGAGTTCTTTTGTCAATCAAGGTAGGAAAATACTGAAGATACTGACTTCAATAATGGTTTTACGTTCCGTAATAGTTTGAGGAAGTTCCAATTATTACATCAGGGGAAAAAAAATATTGTACACTTCATCATTGGTGCAAGGTAGGTTCATTTGTCGACATTTTCTAGCTAACGTTAGATCTGTAAGCTTATTTTTAAGAGCTATAAATATTTTTTTTTACAATCATAAATAACCCAATACGTACTGTGATAGAATATTTCTGTCGCATTATATTTTTGTTCCGATTAAACGGTGGTTTGTGCGACATTTTGTTATAATCAAGGAGGAAAGCAGTTTTCCTAAAATAACGAACCAAATTTTTAGCCGGCGTCTGTGAGGTTTTTCGGTGTAACTTCTTTAGGATTATTAGTGCTTTAGATCGTCTATACTATGTTCGACAGGAAAGGCGTGTCAAGGTCACTCTGCTCTATCCCCACTCCGCTGCCCCAGCCCCTACAGGCGAAGAGGAAACAGCTGCCGCGCATGCGCAAAACATCATCATCACGTATGTGGTACAATATGTTGCATCTAATTTGATGATTTCTTCAGTAAAATCGAACATTTTAACTATTTATCGTGACGAAAATGAGTGAATCGTATGTCATAGAAATTTCGTGTTTACCAACTACAATTTCATATGTTAATAAATATAAAAATTATTTACATATCAATGAATAAAACTTACTGCTCCCAATCATTATTTTTAGTTTTAAAAGTTGCGCAAGACATTTCGACGATTAAATCCAATTTTTAGATGTCTTTCCAAGTGGAAGTTATTTCTCTAAACACGTCGTTTAAATTTTGAAATGAAAGTGATATTTACTTGAAGCGATAGTTTCTGGTTACAGAAATCGTTGATGAGACCATCATTGCGTTTAGAGTGTTGCCAAATAAACTTCCTTGCGTGATTTTGATTTACCCACCTCTCGTCAAGGTAGATTACAGGTCGAAGAGGATGTTGCTTCCTTAAATAGTGCATTTTTCTTAAAAATGAGGCCCTTGCTGCAACAATGTCTGTTCATTCCATCAGAAAACGTCTAGCGTCATTACATTTTCTGTATATGAAGTCGACTGCTTTTAATAACTTATACGCCTCCAGTGTAGTTAATTTTCTCTTTCGGTACCAATTTTCGTAAGGTAGGGTTTTCACCTCGGTCATAAAATTATAGAACGGAACGTCGAATGACATCTTTCTGAAAGTCATCCGTCTCCGTGACCAGTTTTTCTGGGTGAATGTTTTTCTTTGGAGAAGAAAAGGATGACCCTGGAACAGTCAGCTGCGCTTCGCTACATTTAATTTTTTTAAATTTAATTGCAATGGAGCACACACACACTCCGGTGGCAATTTCCCTACACACCCATCTTCCCCCTATCCTGCACCCACCTACATTTGCCCTCTACAAATTTTAACTTTAAATTCTTTTAATGTTTTCGGTAAGTGATTCATCATTCCCCTTGGTAACTCATTCCAATCCCTGACACCCTTACCTAAAAAAGAAAATCCTCCCACACCCTTGTGCCTGAAATCAAGTGCCAGCTTGTGGTCATGGTCATCTTTTTCCCTTCCATAAACTACTTTTCGTAACACGCTATACTGTTCGTAACGATACGCCACACGCCTCTGCCGTCATTTTTAGCGGTTCCTTAAAAAGTATATTAACTTTCTCTTCTGAGTTTTCTAACGTCTTAAAAATTATACACATAAAAAATAATTGTTTTTGACTGTCGCCTAAAGTAACAACTATCTGACGCCATTTCACTTACAGGGTTTTATAACGGTGTATCGGAATAAACACGACAATGCGGTGACAAACGACAATGCCTGTAAGCAGCGGTCTGCTCGGAGGGGAAGGCATCTGGAGGGGGTGGTGAGGTGAGGCGCGGGGCGAGGGGCACATGACCTTGGCGCGCCAGATGAGAGCGAACGTAGTATAGTAGGTTTGTTGCGTAGTTGGATTAAAGCCTTTATGACTAGCTCGGTGAGTAGCTTCCGTTAGGTGACTTATTGCGCCGTCAATTTGTTCCGCTCTGCCTATTCTAGAGGTGGTTCTGATCAACTTTCCAAGTTCTTTCGTGTAGGCCTATATATCTCAGCCCATTTGTTTTGTTATATGGTGTTGTTTGGTGCTATGGTCATCAAGTTATTTATTTAGTCTGAGAACTCAATTACAGTAACATGCATGGATATGCTTTGTTGTTAAAATGATTTATGTTGTGAATTCGCAGGTAGAATGTTATTAACGCAGACCCAGTGACATTTAGATTAAGTTCTCCTGCCACTTGAATTAGTTAATTGCCATTTAGGTGCTGGATGTCCCAGTTGTAATTTTCTCTAGATGTTCCCACAGAAGTTAAAAATTTGACTTCAGGTGTGGTACCGCTGCTATAAGTATGTAGCTCCCGTTTTGGTTTCTGCAACTTCATTTATTTTAAACCGTTTATTATTAATTAATTAGAACCGCCTCTCAGGACACAGGTACTGTCTCTGACACACAGATTGTTTTATTTCTACATAAAAATAAAATTGGTGCAGACAACTCTTATACTATAGATGTAGCATTTCTGCTGCGAGAGATTTATATATATTTTTGTGTTCTGACGCCACGAAATACCCTGAATGTTTTGTGCACGATAGGAGTATGACACCTAAAGGTTTCGTTGTTGCAGCACCCAGCTGTAATGACTGTTTCCTTAATGTAAAACTTCGATTTTCAGTTTTAATTTCAATTTGTTTTTAATCTTACTACTGTTTTCTTTTAATTTCATGTTTCTGGCTGCATGGAGGAAATTCTAGTCTCTTTACGGGAGAGGGTGATGAGAGTATGTGCTAAAGAAGTTAGGAAATTGGGTTACAAATCTTCGGTCAGGCCATTGGTTGAATATGTTGGTGTAGTTTGGGACCCACATTTTGGTTATCAAATACAGGAGATGGAGAATGTGCAAAGAAGAGCAGCTAGATTTGTTTGTGCAAATTATCGCAGGACCCAGTCAGTAAATGATATGATAAAGGAGCTGGATTGGGAGTCATTGGAGGAGAATGAAGAGACTGCTGGGAATGTACAAGGCATATGTTGGTGATGGGGATGGAGAAATATTGGTCGAAGAATTATTATTGTGCATGGAAAGAGAAAGGAGACCATGAGCACAAGCTGGCGCTCGATTTCATGCATAAGGTTGAGGGAAAATTTTCTTTTGTTGATAAGGATGTCAGGGATTCGAACAAATTACCAAGTGATGAATAATTTACCAAAAACCCTTAAGGAATTTAAAATTAAAATTTGTAAATTGAAAACATAAATGGGGAAGGAATTCTACAGTCCAAAAAAAAAAAAAAAATAATAATATAAAAAGGGATAATTAGATGAGTAGGGGAATTGCCACCGGAGCATTATTGCCATCGCAATTAAAATTGGTAATAATAATAATATAATATTTTTAAAAACCTATAAAAAAAAAGTTTAATATAAACAAGAAATTCGAAGGCTACTGTCGAAATAATTTCTGCTGTTCTGTACTTCTATTTTGAGATGAGGTTGGTATCCGTGCAATGTTTCACTAAGTCACACTTTACACAACGTAGAAGATTCCAGTCGTCGCCCGCGAAATTTAAGGGTTGCCACTTGACAGACCCTATGATTCTTCCGTTATCGATTGGTGTGACTAGAATTTTGATATAAACAATAGATTCAGAGCTTCAGTATCGAAGTTCAACCTCAGATTTTGTTACTTTCAGGCGCCATATGTTATAATGGAACGGGCGGAAAGCTAAAACTCGCTCTCCGGTCCATGAAACTAAAGTTTATTAAGTGCTTCCCTTAAAATTAAACTATAACCACGTTCCTCTTTTATGTGAAAACTGTGAAGTTGTCTAACATTCGCCACAAGAATAATAACATCGCAAGGAGATCAACACGAAACGTACATAATCTTACGGATAACCTTCTGCCGCTTCCATCATTATAGAAACAAACATTCCGGTTGGCGACAGTTTTGTCACCTCAAAGAAGAAAAACAGTTAAATGGTAGGTGAAAAATAATAATGACTGCAAATACTGTGCATGTTTATATAAAAAAAATTTAAAAACAAGTTAGTTACGAAAATTGTGTTGTTAAAACCTCATCTCTAAAGATTATTTTCTCCGCTAGGAAAACACTAAATTACCCTTAGCCAAATTCCATTTGCATGAACGTGGAGCAGGACCTCAAGTCAAACGAATCTTCCGGTGCAGCGATTAATGTCGCCAGTGTAAATGTAGTATGGTGCAGCTGGCCTGGTACGCGTACCCGTTGCTTCCCCCGGTCACTCTTAAAGAGTGGCGAAACGCGCCTCGCCTCACCATGCGCGCATTGGCGGGCAGTTCTTCAGAAGGCCTAATTCCGCAGCGAGAGCGTCTGTGGGGTAGTCTGTAAAAACTGGTGGCATCTGTCAGAAGGATTAATGAGCGTAAGCTCGAGTGCCCCTGCTGAGCATCCTCATATATACCTGGGGACGATGATGGGTGCCTTGGGAAAGACTAGAGCCAAACACCACCCACAAACTTTTGTTTTATCCTTATAACTTGTTTCTAAACCCGTCAAAAATAACAGGTTGAACTAAGAGTTTTTTGAAGTTTACTATAACATAGACTGTATCTGAAACATCTACATCGAATATGCAAACCTTGCAAGCCCGTCAAAAAATAATATATTGAACGAAATGTTTTGGCAGTTTATTTCCTCGCAGTTGTTTAAGTAAATATAATTACTATTAAATAACGCCCATAACATTAAAGCCTCGGACTGCAACAAGCAAGTGTGTTGCGTCCGCTGCGGCGGGAACCACAGCAATCTGGTATGCTCACGTCCGCGAGAAGCATCGCCGAGATGTGCTAACTGTGGTTCTGACCACGCCGCCAGCTATGGGGGATGTCCTGTAAAGAGAAAGCTCCAAGCCGCCATCGGAAGACGTCAACATCAACCCAGCCACACCCAAACAGCCGAAGGACCGGGTGACCTACAGAAAAGGACGTCAAGCTGCAGCAAAAACCATCCGCCGACCGACATAAGTGACCAGCGCGTGCATCAATGCTGCAACCATGAGCCAAAACATGAAAATCAGTTGGGGAAAATCGTCCAGTTGCTAACGCAGTTTATAACGGCGATAATCTCAAACTGACCATACGAACCCAGTAGGGGGTTTTATTATAAGGACGCCTACGGTGTCTATAGCCATTTTTCCCCCCAAAGTGAAAATAAAATGTGTCCCCGAAACAACACCCAACTGACACCCAGAAGTTATAGTACCAAACGTAGTGGTATTTCAGCAACAGCCATTGAGGCAGCAAAAAAAAAAAAAAAAAAAAAAAAATAAAAAAAAATAGTGACATGTAATGGCGATATCTTAGGACGGAGAATATAAGAAAAGGTCTACGTCGACTAAACGTAGATAAACAAAAGAAACTAATAATTAAATGTTGATTTGAACGCAACAGATACCTTTCAGTGTTCCCGCAATTTATTTCTTCGCGATTTTTTCAACTAAATGGAACTGTTATTAAATAATGCCCATAAACTCAATTTTGCGTTAACATCTCTGGCCGCTATTAGTTTGGTAACGATATCCATACGCGTTACGTCAGCGCTACGACCAGTATGACACAGTCAACACAGTAGCCTATTGTATCGATAGGTAGTGGACACATCAAGTAGTGTATCGGTTAAAATATTCCATATGCTGATATCAAACTTTGCTTACGTTTAAGAAGTCGTCGACAACTAATCTACACTATCCGCATACTAGTAGCGCCACCAACAACACAGCAGAAAATTTTAGTGTTTACATTATATGTTTGAACAATTATATTTTTAATGTGCACTAAATTGTTGATATTGATAATTTTGAAAACGGCTAATTACTATTATTGCGAAACAGATCTCAAAACACAAATTAGAAAAAATAAACTTTTTTCAGGAAAAAAGTACTTCTAATTATTTTAATACTAAGCAATTACAAATTATCTCAAAAGAAGGAACTACTTCTCGTAAACAGACATTAACCGTTTTCGATAAGTAGAGTTTGAAAAAACAGAACATGTATATAGATCGTTTAAATACAGCCACATCCATCAAACGCCCAACTTCAATCACCAGTAGTTGATGTGGAAAAGAAAATTAGTGTACATTGTGACATTCTTACTGCTCCCCAATGATTTAATTAATTCATGTTTGTAAATATCATAATACTGCGTTACAGTTTGATTAATCTCCGGGTAAGGTGTACGAGATGTGTGAGAAAAGTTACGAGATTGGTAACAGTGAGAGTGATCTGGCAACGCTGTGTCTACCGGTCTGTGATAGACCGGTTTGTTCATCCCTTCCACATGCTCAGTCCGAGTTTCAACTCCGTTCAGCCAACAGATTATTTTTTACAACGCCCTCAGTGAAGTTATGTTTTTGTTGTGTGTTACTAGAATGGAGCATCGGAATTTAGAGCAACGTTGTGCAATCAAGTTTTGTGTTAAACTTGGGGAATACGCGAGTGTAACCTTTGAAAAGTTGAAACAGGCCCATGGGTAATGGTTTATGGGCGCGGAGCTAGAAGTTGATAGCATTCCATACATGTTCTATCTGCTTTAGATCTGGTAAACATTCAGGTATTCCGCTGCTGTCATTGTGCCTCCCATCGCTATGACTGATCCCTTGGAAGCCCAGGTGAACTTCCCCCGTATGGCAGTACTGTCCTCACCGGTCCGCGTCCGTAGCGAAGTGTAGGTTTCGAGAAGCCGTTCGCCTGGAAGGCGAAGTATCCTGACAGAACCAGTAACATGGTGTAACAAGGAATGTGGTTTATCCCTACAGGAGATACGTATCCATTGATTTATGGTCCAATATCGATGATATCGTGCCTACTGTAATTTACGATATCGTTAGTTCAACATCGGTACACGTAGGGACCATCTGCAGCGGAACTCCATGTTCAACAATGTGCGTTGAACACTTGTGCCTGCACCAGCATTGTACTCTGCCGTCAGATCTGTCACAAATCACCCTACAGACTGCGCAAGCATCCGGCCTCCACGTTCTGTGAGGAACCCCGGATTTTAACTATCCTGGTCACCGATTCATGGTTCCACCATCCTTCAACAACTTTCCATAGATGCTCAGTACAGTAGCACGCGAACGGCCGACCAGCTTCGCCGTATACAAAATGCCCGTACCCAGGCGCTGGCCCATAACAATCTGTTGTGTCAGTGGATTTTTTTTTCCGATTTGCCACAAGATTCGTGGCGAGAATGGCTCCCTATGCGTCTCCTTTCCGCTTGTATACTCTCCTTGCTGCATGATATACCTGCATCTTCACCAGATGACATACAATCATTCGGTGACCGTGGGCATAATGTTTTAGGTCATCAGTGTAGGATAGAATGACTCTCAATATCACGTGTCGGGCTGGTTGTTAAATTGGAAAGGCGTAACAACGTCTATTTGAGAGCCAAAAACTGACCGGGTTTAATCAGTAACCTGTCAGCAGTTAATATAAACCATCAAAGAATATTGTTCCGTGTAGCGAAGATTTTGAAAGTGGTCTGGTGGCTCAGTGGTTAAGGCGTCTGAAGTGTCCGGTTCGAATCCCTGCCTCGTTGGGGATTTTCATAAGCTCTTAACCCGACCTTCACCTCTGGCACAGTTTGCTGCGTAATGTGAAGTATGTCAGAACGCTTCCGTGGCTCTAATTTCATGTTAAACTGTAGGTTACCTTTATTTGGTAGGATTGCCGGGTTAGGTTAGGGTGGCTACGGCAGATGTGGAATGCGCAGCCAATAGAAACCTTGTCACCAGATCATTATGACCACTCGGAGTTATGTATATACATTCATTTTGAATATGGCCTTTTCTGCAATAAATCAAGTTTTATTGCAGTATTGTTTTATGAGTGCGTCATTACAATACCCACACCGGTATTATGTTTTAGTCAATGATTATTTTCTATTGACCATGTGAGCTGCTCCAAACTATTTCAGTGGCAGAGTCGATCAACAACTCAGCCCTAAATTTGCTGTATATGTTTCGGAGTGTATGTGTCGATAACCACTAAAGCAATTCTGTTTAACGTTGAATTATAAATGAGTCAAATTAATCACATAAATTAACTCGTTAAGTTGATACCTCTAAAATAAGTTAATAGATTCATTTAATTTTTGAGAATGTTCAGATAATTATTTACAATAAAGATTAATAACGTGATATCATCTACAACCAAAAAATTGAGAGGTATTATATCTCTAATCACAATTATGTTAAATTATCGGTGAATCCAGTTCAAAACGTTTATTACTAACAATAAATGTTTAACAAATCCAATGTCTAATTAATTTGTAATGATAGAAAAGCAACTAAAACTGGAGAGCAAAAAAAAAACTCTAAATTCTTTCTAGTGGTACAGTATAAATCAAAACTTTTTTTTAGGAGATTCGGCGAAAGTAGCTCCACGATACTATGTCAAATGAATGTATGATATTTACGTGTAAAATTTTCCATTGAATAAAATAGATTATGTCATTCTTTTAATTTTATTTGCCAAATCATAAATTCCGCATCAAATGCTATGGTTTTTCTTTAATCAGTAGGAGAATACATATCACTGTAATTTATGAAACTAATTTCGGATCACTTATTTAGGAGGAGTAAAATTTTTTATGATTTCTGGGCATAAATTAGTGCAAATCGTGGACCCGCAAGAAACCAGATTTTATTTGCAACCGGCGAATGTCATTCTTTTTAAATTTATTAACGATTATTAAAACACCTATAGTAATTGTTTATAAACTGAAGATTCTGCAGATTTCACAATTCGATCATATTTGTGGTAGTAAGAACTATAATAAAAGACTAAGATTGGTGGGTGAACAGATAACGCTATGGCGTGGGTTCGAATCCCCGTCCTGCGTTCCAGATTTGAGTTTTCCATGGTATCCCCAAATGACTCCAGGCGAATGCCGGGATAATTTCCTCAAAAGGCCATAGCTGAATTCCTTCCCGTTCCTTTTTCCCATCCTTTCCAGTAAAGCCATAAGAAAAAACTTCATTATTACAAATTTCTGCCTTAAATGCATCAGAAGTTATGAGCCTATGGCACACGGACCAACGAGTGATCCAATAATAGTTCTCTCTTTCACAAAGTTACGAAACCGTTAACTATAGGTTCCCAAACTGGGGAGGGGGAGGAGGGGGAGTGGTGCAAAGACATGTTAAGGGTGTGAGGTAGCTTCACCACTTGTCTGCATGTTACACCGTCAAACATTTTATGTCTCTTTCACCGCCTCTTACAGTTGAAAACATTTATTCTAACATCAAATACTTACTACTTAGTTTCCTCTGAGACAACATGGTTAGTGCTGAGAAGTTGCAACTCTGAAAATGTAAAATATTGGCAGTGCCCAGTAATTACTCAACGCAGTACAGTAAAAAAAAATGCTGCTGACAAATAAGGTTTTAACAAAATGGATAAATCATCGTTTAGTATCAAGTACTACAAAGTGTACCCACCTGTTTCAAGCGTCCATAAATCGCGTAGCTCCATTTTGGTCTCCTGTGACCCCTCCCCCCTTACTCCCTCGTAACCCGTCGTGGCATTTGCCTCTCCCCTCCTCTTCCGCGTGGCACGTACCTTTTTCCCTATTGACTGCAAAAGACATTTTGTACCGTTTTCTCTTGTCAAACTATCGTGAATTACATACAGAGATAAATGACCGAAATAAATATCCATATGCTGTTTTGTGTTCTGAACCTTATTTTAATTGTGACCAGTTATGAAAAGCTACGTGGTTGGGTTCGGAGATCCCACCCCCTCATGTAGCCAAGTGTAGCTTGCCGACCGACCCCTCCCCCAATAGACCGAGCAACGTAGGTTAAATAAACCAATTCTCGTGAAATTAAAAAAAAAAAAAAATCGATTTGGACACCCCCACATCAAACTTCCACTGTACTTCCCGTGGTCCTAGAAACAGGTATTTGGTACACATACATGGTTTCATTCCCAAATAATAAGTCTAATATTACTGATTTTTCCCGAATTTTTTAAATGGAAACCCAAAACATAAAAAAAATAATCTGGCTCATATTTGTACTTGTTCAGTGACAAAAAGATATGAGATATTGTTCTGAGTTAAGTCTACACTTTGCAATGTGTATTCAATTTACTTTCTGGAAAATAATTATTTCTGTTGATGTTATAGATCGTTTATTTAGAATAAACACAATTCTGGTGTCTTGGTAATTATGCGTACCATATTTTAGTATATTAGATAAATACGTTAAACTATTTCTTTATCAATATTATACATACGTAATGACATAATGGCTACGTCACCAGAATTTTGTTTAATCCAGCTAAATTATCTATAATACTAACAGAAACGATTCTTTTTCAGAAGATGAAGTGAATGCACATTGTAAAGAGTAGACTTGGCTCAGAACAGAGTCTTACAATTTTTTCCCGTGGAACAAGCACAGTACTTGCCTATCTTTCACAAGAATTGTTTTTGCGGGATAAGACTTACCAACACTGTCACACTGAGGAAAGCTGCGTAGAACCATCCCAGTTCATCTCCATGGGACGTTACTCTGAAGATGTAAATCCTTCTACACTAAACATCTAGAGCCAAATATTGGGTATGGCAAGTTCTTTGACTTTGACGGAAAGGATTCATAAGTATTATGTTTTTAAGAGTGGGGAAAATGAAGATATCAAGCGTCGCCAACATACAACATTACATCTCCCCAAAGAGCCAGAAAAGTTTTTCCCTCCCTTCGGACAATACGGCTCGTCAACTTGGAGATACTTCGAGCAGGGTGCGGTGGTGGTTACTGATCCCTGAAGTTAATAGCAGCCTAGCTTAGTGGGCGTCCATTAACTACGTGAGGTGAAATAGGGGAGGGGGGTCCGGCGATATCGCACGAAACCCCACCAAGGGGGAAGGGGGTCAACGGAAATCTCACGTGAGGTTTTGAAATTCTTGAGGGATGGTAGAGCTAAAAAAAAAACGATCTACAAATGACGCGAATGTCGATTATAAAGGGGGGGGGGGGTATACGATAAGGAACGACGTGGAAACCGACCTTCGGGGGGACATAACCACCCTTGGAAGCATGAGAACTCAAAAAAAAAGTCTCAAAAAACTACGAGATCGATTAGCAGTCTTCGTCAAAATCTCACGTCATTTTAGGGCGGAGCGGTCCGAACAGATCTTACCAAATTTCACCAGAAAGAAGGGAGGGGGGGGGGGGTCCGGGATTCCTGGAAAACACCTCACGTAATTAACGGAAGCCCCCTTACGCATAGCCGTCCCTTGGAAGAATTTGACAATTTTTGCAATAGTTGTACGACAATAATTTTACTCAATTCCAATAGTTCACTGTTTGAAACACGGCGTGATTGTCATGATATGCTTTTGCGGTCCGTTTTGCGAAATGTACCTCGCGGCCTGTAACCTTGTCGCTCTTGATTGATTCTTACCAGAAAAGACAGACTCCACTTCAATGAAATTTAAATTTCGAGCATTTGAATTACAAAAGGAATCGAAGACCTACATGTATGATTCATGAGAGTTCGCTTCCTCCCCACGATTCCATTTGTGACGTCGAACAGGAAATATCACACAACTTTCGGCAATCATGATCTTTGACAATCGAGCTTCTCGGAATGAAGATAAATCGTGCTTCTAAAAACATCTATCAACATTTTTAATTCCATCAGATCAAGATTTTGAGAAATTTTGCAAAAATTTTGTAAACATTTGTGTTATTAATACAGAAATTACTAGGATTTTAGGGATTACAATGCTTTCCCGAAATAACGATAGTGAATGAGGGAATGGTTACTTCAAAAGGTCATGGTCGAAATACTCCTGCTCTTGCCCAGGTCTTCTTCCGAGGCTGAGGAGGCATATAGCTGTAAGCAAAGAATAAATAAAAATGGTATTGTTGAAAAAGTGGAGTGTGGAGAAAGGTGCAGCGTTTGAAACTATTCGTAAAAAGAAACAATCCATTTCTACACAAGAAAGGAGGATCTTTAACTAAATTAATATTTTTCTTTGTTTAAATGTTGTAATTAATAACGAAGCATTAAATTACTGTCCCTATACAAAAATCACTGCAGTTTCCAGGTTTTGCTCCGAGGTAGGAGTAACAAGGAGTACCATATTGGACAGGAGTGGCTATTGTTTCAGGTTTCTAGTCTTCTTTAAAATGAGGACAAACACTGTAAGAACCAACACGTCTTTATCACCGTCTACCCCAGAGCGACCACAATGAGCGCATTCTCCAATCGCATAAGAAATGAGTCATTCTTCACAACACCCGAATACGTACCGAAGTGTTTCCTACTGAAGGAAAGCGACTTCTTGACCACAAAGTTACGATCAGCAAAATTTAATTACTATTATTAATGTTTAATTTTAAGATCAGTTGGGTTCCAGGGATTCTTTTGGGGTGATCCCTATTATGAGGGAGTGTGGAGAAAGGTGCGGCGTTTGAAACTATTCGTAAAAAGAAACAACCCATTTCTACACAAGAAAGGAGGATCTTTAACTAAAGTTATGAGAATCCTAAAGTTATGAGAATCAATTTTATAATAATTCTGAATTACTTAATAATCAGAATACCTAACCAAATCAAATGACGTATTATAAGCCTGAAGAGGATATAGTGAAAATAAGGTTCACAATTGATGCCAATATTAACTGATAAAATTTAACGTTTCATTTTACAAAAAACAAACAATCATTAATTAAAAAAATAAAAATACAGTACAAATCATTGATCATAAAGTTTGTGAGGAGAGCAAGATTTATAAACTCAGGGCGTTGCAAAAGTTTCTGTTTCCGGAATCATGGTTACCACAGTATTGGAGTCGTGTTATTAAGACGGGTTCACTGCATGAACCGCAGGCGTTGCTGGGCAGCTGTAGTTTCTCTTGAGGCAGGCAGTACCAGAGTACCTTTCTTATTCATCGTTGCCGCCCACGAAAAGTCTGTTGCTGATTCTGTCAATCTCATAAATAGGCGGGGAATTCTCTTCCGTTCATTTGCTCCCATATGAAACATACAGTTAACAACAGTATTAATAAATTGCCGGTTGGTTCTGCCCCGACTGTGGCCATGGTCCACACTGTTGGTTCTTGGAAATCCTCCAGGCACCGCCTTTTGCCTTACGCTGCTTTTCCTACTAATAGGAAATCGTCATTACGATAAAATTCTGAGGAGTTTCGCCTCTGCATGTTTAATTAGGAGGTAGTAAATTGTCAGTTCGGCGTGGCCTCAACGGTGACTCAGCGTCCCATTAGTGTCTGACAATATGGCGTGCGAGTTTTGACGCCGCCATCCGAACTGGCTAAAAATAGACTATGCCAACGCGCACACAACACAAGTAGTGACAATACTAGCGATTAAGTTCCTGCCGCGTCTGCTCTGTTAGTGTCCCATTGTGTTATTTATTTTGTTTTACAGTTGACTTCAGACCACTCCTCTTGACACGTAAAGGGGGGTTCCCACGAAGATTAGTTTTGTAGGCCGCGCCACATCAGCCGAAGTGTACGGGTCAGCACGCCCCACAGGCTAGCCCTGACCGCCTCCCCACCACCTTGCCTAATGTCGTTTCAGTTACCCGGGTGTTTGAGCTTTACCGGCCGGGCGACGGATAGAGGCGCGCCGTCCCTGTAAGCACAGGCGAGACCTTTCCCACGGCCCACTCTTGGTAGCTGGACCGGCCCGGCCGGCAAATGTGCTGGCCGTGGGAAGCCACCTTTAAGCCGCATTCCCACGACGTCTCGTAACGAAGACGGGACGGGACGGGACCTCATTAGCCGAAGTGTAGGGACGAGCGCGCGCCGCAGGTTAGCCCTCGCTTACCTCGCCGCCAGCTCCCCACCACGTTGCCTAGTTTCGTTTGGCACAGTACACTTTACAGCAACAGAAGGGGTACGCACCGCTGCTGCAAACCGATGACAACAGCGCACCGCTACACACGCCTGTGATGTTTACCGTCATAGAGTGGGTAGTTGCGTCTCGTCCCCGCTAGCAGCGGCGGTCCCGTTCCCATGGCGTGTTGTTGAGTATTCGTCCCGTCCCGCCTTCGTTACAAAACGTCGTGGGAACGCGGCTTTAGACACTTTGTGAAGGATACCTGGGCTTCCCTAAGTGGGCCTGCTTGGTGATGGGGAGACATTGGAATGCACAGCAAGAAGAGGAGTGCGGGGAGGGGGGGGAGAAGATAGTGGGCTTTGGAGGAGTGCTGCTTTTGAATGTGTTTACGATGTCTGATACAAAAGTACTGTCCTAATGTAAAGTTGAATCCTCTGTCGTTTCATCGATGTTTCCGAACTTACATAAATTCTGAATGCAAGAACTGACACTCTCGGCTGTCGGCAGAGCTGGATAAACTGAGGACCCTTAGTTCATAGGACCATACGAAGGATTTTGGTTCCTTCCACTCATCGGTGCTTCCCTGGAGAGGACGCAATCATAGCGTAACTTGTGCATTACAGGTTTCTTCAATATTTGAAGATACCTCTTCCGGGGGCGTCCATAAATTACGTGAATTGAAATTGGGGGGGGGGGTCTACGAAAATCTCACGTGAGGTTTTTGAAAAATTGTTTGACTGTAGAGCTAAAAAAAAAGTCTACAATTGAGGTGAAAGGTCTCAAAAAGTTGCGAGGCCGATTGGTAGGGGGGGGGGGGGGGTCTCATGGACCAGAATCTCACCAGAGAAGGGTGGGGAGGAGCGTAGATCCGGAAAAACACCTCACGTAATTTATGGATATCCCCTCAAGTCCCACACGATCTTTCGACACAAATTGTTGGAGAGTATATAACGCACCGGACTGCCATCAAACTGTATTGAAATAAAGTAAGTAATACAAGGTATAACATGAATCTATGTCCGAGGACATTTTGTTTTTGTTTGTACTTGACTAAAATCACTGAGCATATTTTTTCGCTCTCTTCCTGAAACGTTTGCGAGAATAACCGTACATCAACTAGATTTACTTTCATCCTTATTTTAAACCATTTCGTTCTCCTGTTGGTTATATAGCGTGACAATTAACCAATCCAAACACTCACTGAGATGGGAAAAGGTACTGTATCAAAAATAATTATAATAATATTCTCCATGTATATCTACAGTTATGATTTCACGTTGTATAATTCATACACACCAAAGAAACACAGAAAGGCAAAATCTTCCAGTTTGATACAGGGGGTATTGAATTGCCCTTGTAGCACAGTAATATACACGCATCTGATAGACAAAAACCCTTTTTGCATCCAGACAATCTAACTTAAAACAGATCAAAAACAAAACGATTATATTTCGTAGCTAATACTATGATAATAACATTACAAACGTTGGTAAAACATGTACCGGTTTTACTATCTGTGATATTAACCTTAAATAAACCGCGAAGTACTTTGTGACACATTTAGTAGCCTAAATTTCTGTTCTAAAATAAATGGTAATTTCGTATATAATTGGTCCTCTTATTGGTTTAATTTTATTTTCCTCAGCACAATATACTGTAAAAGTTTTTATACAATTAAATTTTGAATTGCTGTTTACATTTTCTTAACATTAAGTTTTCAACGCTCATCATATCTATTAATTCTAAAAAAAAAAACTTTTGTCGCGAGCCATCTTTCTCCTTTCGTACTCAACTAAAATCGGTACAGTAGAACTCCAATAATCCGAATCGCTGATTATCCGAATCGCTTTTTTAATTAAAACGGAAACGTACTGCGATTCAAAAAATAATGATTCTTCCTACATACCACATGAAACTTCTCACTGTCAAGAGGATGAGCGACTTTGCTGCTAGAAAACAGATGAATACAGTCAAACAGCTTACTTTGACCGAGATGTTCAGCAAGCAATTACTTTTATTTACAGTACAGTACGTACATTGTACTAATGTACAGCACTTATAGCTACGCTTAACATGTATAAGTGTTGCCTTTTCATTTAATAAATTATAAGCTCTTTTCTTTTAAATATAGTTTCTTCTCCCATCTTCAACATACATACAGTAAATAATTAAAATAGACCCTTTTTCAGAAAAATCCAATTATCCGAATTTTTGATTATCCGAATGGGGTCCTGTCCCAGTTGATTCGGATGATTGGAGTTCTACTGTAAATGAGATGCCATTTTAAAAATTAAGTTATTCGTTTTGCTAACATCATTAATTAAGTGTATAAACTGCTCTCGGGTGACTAGCCGAGTCAAGAGTGCGTTTTCACCAGAAGATGGCGGCAATGAATCAAGTCGCCGAAATATCGTGTGAAAACGCACTCTTGACTCGGCTAGTCACCCGAGAGCAGTTTATACATTCTCAACGCCGAGAAAGACTTCGTTCTTATATATCATTAATTAAGACAGAAATTTTTCGAATTTTTACCTGAAAATTGCAAAATTATGAACAATGAAGGTCACGGATATGCGATAGTTCAGAGTCAAGCTGCTAGGCTTCGCTGGCATCGTTAAGGGATGACCTATTACCGGTAGATAGCAGCACCACATATCACAGTGATTTTCTGGTATTTTTGTTTCTGTTAGGGAAACATTTAATCATTTCAAATTGTTTCGTAAGTCGTTATAAGTGTTTCGATACCTACCAATTTTAGTTGATAAACATTTGCTACAAATAATCCCACTGCAAACCATCAACCTCGATATTCTTTGAATATAATTCGTGATATTTTCGCACGGGTCACTTATAAACATGATACTCAAATCTTACTAGTTTAAGTATCAATAAATTTTTTGATTTCTTTTCACTACTGTAGCCCATATTTTTTTCATTTTTCAGGTTGCTAGTGCTCAGTATACACGCCAGTGGAGCTGCGAGTGTACTCAGGATGCTGTAGCTACTGTTGATGGCGATGTGTAACAGGAAGGTTATCCATTACGGAACAGCGGTCGGAGCGCCGCGGAGGCAAAACCGCGGCAAGTGGTTAATCATGTTCGCGTCACGAGCATGAATCACCGTGCTCAAAGGGAACTAAATCACGCTTCCCGGGATCCTGCTCCAAAGCTTTGACCCACTCGTTTGCGGACGGCCTGTTCGAATTCCTGCTCCGACCGTCCGCCTGTGACTGCATCGCCCAGACGTGTGTTACTGTATCACTGCACCCGTTCTGACAGTGTCGAATTCTGTGAGCAAGTGTTAGTAATGTGCGACGTGACATTATACTCAATACACACAACATCACACAGAATCTATCATTTCAGATTAGTCTCCATAATAATCTTCGTACCTTTCCAGCTGACGGAGTAGGTATTTCCGAACAATTTGGCGATATTCATTTCTGTCTTGATCATTTTTTTCTCTCTTCTTATCTAGCCAACAATCTCCATTTTTCTGCACATCCTTAACCTGGCTCAACCGTATCCCTCTAGGACGGCAAACTGGTCTCATACTTCCATAGTGTTCGAGATGTTTAGATTTAGATACAACCAATGCTCTCTTCTCCTCAAAATTCTAACAACGGATACACTTTCTAAAATAGTTCTGTTCTGCTCTCCCAATTACATTGCCCTTTGTTGCTAATTCAAATCTGTATAGATTCTTCTTCTTTGTATTTTGAGTCATTTATTGGAAATTTAATGCAGATTTTTTAAAGTATTTTTCCTGTTGTACTTTTTAGTAGTCAGATTTTTCTCAAGCAGTGTTCTCATTTTGAAGAAGAGCGGTCAGGTGGCTCAGTGGTTCAGGTATCAGACTCGGGATCGAAAGGTCCCCAGTTCGAATCCCTGTCTCGGCGGGGATTTTCAGTGGGTCTTAACCCGACCTTCACCTTTGGTACATTTTGCTGTGTAATGTGAACTACGACGGAACGCTTCCGTGATTCCCCTGTACCCGGTAGGACTACCGGTTTAGGTAAAGGCGGCTTCGACAGGGGAGCAGTGCGCAGCCAATAAAAACTCTGTCACCATGTCTTTACGACCACATGGAATTATTATTATTATTTTGAAGTAGCTTAAGTCATAGTTGACTCTTTTCATTCTTAATGTATGCAAATTTGATTTCTTATTAAAAAACTGAGATTATTTGAAAAATTACAATTGTAATTTAAAAACCACAATTTCAGCTAAGGTTATGGTTAAATTGTAATAAAGTCCTGAACCATAATGACAAGTGACATCCTGGGATTTGATTAGATTAGATTAAGTGCGTTCACTTTGATTCAATGTGAGAACAGCCTCGGTGATGCGGAACAGAACATACAGTTAACAACAACTAATAACCGGATAGTTACTTTAAAACACAATAGAAGGATAAATTTCCATTGCAATTTGTAAATACATATTATTGATTGTTTGTATCAACTTTGTACTAGTTATAACATTAAAGTTCGTCTTGTAATTATTAGAATCTTTTGCGTGAATTAAATATTAAAAAAGTGTAGTTTTTTCTTTAATTACTGGTCTAAGGATAAGAACCTTTACCCCAAACATAAACTTTTTACATCTTTGGTCCATCCATTTTTTGGTATTAGATGGAAGAGTAATGATTGTTACATGAAAACACCACTTTTACGTGTTGGTACACTACAAGAGATATTTCCTGAAGCATGCATGTCAAAACTTAAGACGGGAGAGTTTCCGTGGGCTCGGTACTAAACCATAGTCGTGTGACAACTTCGTGGTGTATATCCACGTATAATTTCCCTCTCGTGATTAATGTACCTTTCCATTCTACACTCGACTCTGTTTAATTTGTCACAGTCAAATTCGAGATGGATTTAAAGATAACCCTGTCTCAGTTTTTTCTTATCCAGCTCAGCTGCTGGTTCTTTACCCTTGCAGCAAGCCACATTGACCCTTCACCCAGACCAGAACTACTGGTTTGTTACTATGACGCAAAATCTGTGACTGCTTTAACGATTTTTTTGGTTATCACTTTTGTTAAGGTAGTGATGGGTGAATTTTAATAAGAAATGCTGAATGGGAATCGGATAATATAATTGTACTAGCTGTTGCCCGCGACTTCATACGCGCGAACTTACAACTTAATTGCTGGAACTGGATATAGATAGCTGTAATTTATATAAAAAGTGACCCAAAAGCACATAGTAGGGATACTTTGGCGGGGAAGCCATCACCATAGCATTCTACCGTCGAACCCGTCTCATGTTGATAACCAACTTACAACATGTTTAAAAAAAGCAACAAACTAGGGGACTCCTATCACAGTTTCTCATGCAGATTTTTTTTTTTTTTTTTTTTTTTTGCGGTTTAAAATTAGCCATTTTATGAGGACATCTTATGTCAATACTATTTTTTACACAACGTTTTTGATTTTTCTGTCTTTTGATAAGATTATACACAAAATTATTGCAAGGGAAACAAAGTCTGAGAGCCCGATATCATATTACACAGACACACGCTATCCGTCTGTCTGTCAGCTTTCACTTAGTTTTCAAAATTCCATGACTAATATGTTATTTACCCGTAAAAAAGTATCCTGTGTCGTTCCTAATGATATATAGTATCTCCTTGTCAAATTTAATCAAGGTTCGTCTAGCCGTTTAGTACTGAAAATGTAACAAACAGACAGAGTTACCTTCACAATCATAATATTATATGCAATGTTGTTGTAGGCCATTTTTCCGCAGTTGCTCAGTAAATTAATTAATAAAATGACGCCAATGCAACTGTAATATGTATGTTTATTGTCGTACGCGCAAGCAGGTACTGAATGACCACATAAACTTAACAAACCAAA
The DNA here is from genome assembly GCA_031002005.1 of Vandiemenella viatica. Classification (NCBI taxonomy): domain Eukaryota; kingdom Metazoa; phylum Arthropoda; class Insecta; order Orthoptera; family Morabidae; genus Vandiemenella; species Vandiemenella viatica. The sequence goes on from CM061919.1 coordinate 179,773,869, forward strand.
CACTGTTCAAACTGGTAAACATACAATAACCCTACAGTAAAACCTAACAAATACACGCACTCACACACTTACATAAAATTAGAAATAAAATCTCCCACGCAATTTCAAATCTAGCGCCGTCAGCGCATCACCACCTTTGACAGTAAGAAAATAAGATGGCCACCGAAAACAAGCGAATTGTAGAAGACGCAATGTTCATATCCTGTACACAACAGCAAAGACAAATGGCTGTAATGGAAACATGCTTTGGAGATAAAGCAATGATGTGTGGCTACTATCCTGAAATCCACTAATGTAAATAGTAAGTGTAAATAATAAGAAAATGTATCAATTTAGCGTTATGTCAAATAAGTTTGTAAACTTAATGTAAATTTTAAAATAGATTCGTCGCTGATGATGCCTCGAGGAGAGGCGAAACGCGTACGACAATAAACATACATATTACAGTTGCATTGGCGTCATTTTATTAATTAATAATATTATATTGCTAGGTTCCCAGCATATTTAGAGCTTCTAGTGTAGAATTTTTTCGCAGCTTGACTTTATGGGAGCCAACAGCGCCCGCAGCAGTGCGAATTCTTCCTTTTATCACTGATCAAAATCAGTGATCAGTAGCAAAGAGAATTGAGCGTGCCCCTCCGACGGCCTTTTTCAGTCCTGTTTAATCAGCCGGTCGTTGCTCGGGGATCACTGTGTATCGTCCATTTGCAGCGGATTTCAACTGCAGCAGATATTCCACTGTGGGTTCTCTCTTTGGGTCAGGCGGTATCGTTTGTGTAACACCAGAAACGAGAGAGAGAGAGAGAACAGGGGTGAAGGAAGAGATGAGCTCTTGCAAAAACAGTCCCCGCTGTTCTGGAAACATGAAATTGACAATTATCGGTCTGTTTGTCATTCCGTGGACAGCCACTTGCCGTTCGATTCCGAGCAGTGCGATCGGAAACTCCAACTTTGAGGGCGAGAAAATAAAACTGTGCCACTGGAAAAAAAACATGTTTCTGAGACTTAACCGAAGTGCTACATCCTACTGATATCTAAGCCGCTTCTGATAAAATTTTTGTAAATGCAAGAAGCGACTGAAACCCGTGATGAGGGGAACATCTGGTAGCCACGGACGAAGGGTAACCACGGGCATTTAAAGTTCTAACAAACCAACCACGCTGCCCCGGTAGAACTTTATTGTAAATATGCACCCTGTTGTGTAAAAACAAATACAAACTGAGCTGCGGCTTGGGCGCCCAGTGAGTTCCACACCAGTGTTTGTTTTGTTCCAGGAGCGACGATTCTGTCAAAATTATTGAACATGATGCGTCCACCAAAAAAAAAACCCTAAAGTCGAAATCTTAACATCTGCACCATGTAAAAAATGTGGAGAGGACGTGAAAAAAAAGTATAGGCAGTAAAAAGGGCGAAGCGAAAAAAATAAAAAGGTAGAGGACCCTACAAATACGATTAATACAAAGAAAAGTATTCAAAGTCTTTCCGAAGCAAATCAAGTAAAACAGATCGCATGCATCGTACATGGAGAAATTTTTGAAGAAGACAGGGTTCAGTTCTATGTAGCAAAGACAGGGCCTATAAAGATTGTATTTGTATAGATTATTCAGATGTCCAATATTTCTGTGATTTTTGTAAGGTCAAACAACGATTTATTATTGTGTCAGGGGCTACTCGACAACTTTGGTGTTGTCAAAAAAAGAAGGCAAAAGTGTTTTCAATTTAATTCGTTAACAAAAAAAATGATTTCTAACTTCTACTTAATATGTCTGCAGACGTTTCAAGTTCAATTTTAAGATTAAAATAAAGACAGAAAATATGTTTGTTTTATTTTTATTTGCTGTTAATTTTAAGTGTCCAGGGCTACCCGAACTTCCCCTATTAAATCGGAGCGATAGATTAAGTTCAACCTAATGCTGCGCTTTTACTATTTTCTGCAGAAACAAGTTTAATTGAAGGCCTGAATATATAGCTACGTGTAATATTTTGTCCAGGCGCCTTCATAGGACACCGTACACAATAATCGTGCGAATTTTCGATTCCCACATACAATCAGGACTGCCAGAAGACATTTCAACTTCTTTTTTGCTAATTCGAAATCATTAAAGGCGATCTTACACAGCCAATCGTATAGGTTATGCAGCGTCGTTTTTGTGATGCTGTATAGTGCATTCCTTAGGATTCGTTACTGTCAATTTTTGTTCCCCCTGAATAATTATCCACGAAAGCGATAAGCCGTGAATTTCCAGCGACATGAAGCAATTGGTAATAGTTTTATCTCTCTTTTCAGGTTCCAATGATATTGTTCGTGTTTCGTGGCGCTTTCTAGACAGTGCTTTTATGAAAGAAGGTGATCGATAGAGTGTATTAGCCCCACTGGGAGGGTTACGCAAGCGCAAGAAACTGAGATTCGTTTCTCAGCACGAGAACTAAAGGAGGCATAAACTAAGTTGTATCGTAGAGCCATTTAATATAGCTAGATGTGATTATTCTAGCAATTCCGAAACCAACGGTTGGATTCTCTGAGAAAAAGTACTTGGTTGTAAAACGGCCAGAATTAGGATTTTTGACAGGTTAAATCGTTATGCGAATGTGGAGGAAATGTTTCTTTAGACTAGCATGTTCCTTATGTTGCCTTTGCTATAGGTGTAGTCCATATTATCCATAACTACGCTAGGTACTATAGTTACGACCAACCCACCAGGCGTGCAAAGAAGAACAAACAGCTAGATTTGTTTGTGGAAATTACCGCAGATTTTTTTTTTTTTTTTTTTTTGACTTATGGTTTTACGCTTTGTCGACGTGGGGGTCATTACAGGCACGTTGGGATTGGGGACTAGGAACGGGAAGGAATTCGGTCATGGCCTTTTGAAGGAAGCCTGGAGTGATTTGGGAAACCATGGGAAACCCAAATCTTGATGCCCAGACGGGGATTCGAACCTGCGTTCTCCCGAATGCGAGGCCAGAGCACTAACCGTTCACCCACCACGCTCGGTAATTATCGCAGACCCAGTCAGTAACTGATATCGTAAAGGGAGCGTCCATAAAGCACGTAGCTCCATTTTGGCTTCCTGTGAATCTCCTTCCTCCCCCTCCCCTCGTAGCCTGACGTGGCATTTGTATCAACCCCCTCCCTTCCCCCAACCCCCCACTTCCCCTCCCCCTATACGCATAGAGCCTAGCTTTTTCCCTATTGAGTCCAGAAGACATTTTGTACTGTTTGTCTCTTGTCAGACTATCGTTACATACGTAGATAATTAAATGACGGAAATAAATATTTACATGCTTTTGTGTATTCTGAAACTCATTTTAAATGTAATAAATAATAAGAATTAAAAGCTACGTTGCCTGGCTCGTAACCCCTCCTCTCCCACGTAGCTTTCCAGCCAACCCCCCCCCCCCCTCCCCCACCCCTCTAGATCAAGCCACGTAGTTCATGGACGCTCACAAAGGAGCTGGATTGGGAGTGACTGTAAGACAAGGAGAGTGTGAAGAGTGTGCTGGGAATGTACAAGGCAAATGTTGGCGATGGGGCTTGGAGGGATATTAGTCGAAGAATTAGGAATAGTGCATGGAAGCGGAAAGATGATCATGACCACAAAATAGCATTCGATTTCATGCATAAGGCAGTGGGAAAAATTTCTTTCGTTGCTAAGGGTGTCGGAGATTTGAACAAATTACCAAGTGTTGAATAATTTACCATTAAAATTGAATGAATTTAAAATTAAAATTTGTAAATCGCAAAAGTAGATGGGAGAGGAATTTAATAATATTATATAAGATAATTAAAAAATAAGATAAAAAGGGGTAATCAGATGTAAGGGAATTGCCACCGAAGCGTGTGTTCCGTCGCAATTAAATTAATAATAATAGTCTGCTCCTGTAATTCGTCGTTGTCTTTCATCTGACACAAGGGCTGAGTGATCCAAGAAAATGGTTCAGGCATTCAGTTTCCAGAAATGCATAAGTGATCTAACATCTGAAATCTCTAACTCTTGAGCCATATATAAATTACAACAGTACGTCGCATCTAATAGCAATACCTTTACCGTGTTACACAATGTCTAAACTGTTGTCAGCTAAATGGATCTTCAAACCTATAATTGATTTTTACTCGATATGTGCTAATTTGGAGTGATCTGGTAGTTCAGTAGATAAGAATCTTCCTTCAGATTCCAAGGCTCAACTCCCAGTGTCAGTATTATTTAAATGGTATTCTTTATTCATGTAATTGGGCCAGTATGCTCCGTAGCAAGTATTCAGAGTTAAATTATACGTCCAGCCACAACAAAAGTGGAATGCACGGCATATTGAAACTTGGTTATCAGATCGGAAGGCAACACGATCTTACTAGGTCAAAGCAAATTCAATAAATGAAAAATAAACCCAAAAATTGTTCTATCCACAATTACTCTAATTCTAATCTTAGAACAGGTAATTTTTTGTGATACTTTTTACTTTAAATAAGAAGTGATTAGTATATTATTTGTATTTTAAGTAATAATGCTCTATGTAGCTATATTTTGAGGTTGGATAAATCTTCCTTTTTTTCAGAGGCAAGTTGAATGTACTGCAAACTGAATTGCTTAAAGTTTTCCGTAGTTACATAATATATCTTAGTTGTTACAAAAATACCTGCAAGAAAACAATTACATTAAAAATAATATCTGATAGAAAAAAACCGAAAATTTGAATCAAGAGAAGATGTAATAAAAATTTATTCCATACTTTGCTTATTTCTTTCTCGATATTTTGATTAATTTTAAATATACTCGTTCGCTTCCATCATTTCCGAATATAGAAATATATTTTGTAACGTAAATGAGGTCTTTCTTCTATGGGAGAATATGAATTCAAATCGCGCACGTGGGGCAAAGACGTGCTTTATTCTTTGTAGCATATGTTACATTTCTTTTCCTGCATAATAAGTAGCTACAATTTTTTTAAAAAAAAATCACTGAGTAAGTCCAATCAAATCATATTTCCATTACGTGCATAATTTTATTATCTTTACGGGTTTCCGACAATCCCCGGGTGGAACATTACATTCCTAATGGAATTAATTTTGCTTATGGCTTTACGTCTCACCGCCATCGAAGTCATTGGAGCGCGGGGAGACTGGGGGCTAGGAACGGGAAGGAACTCCGCCATAGCATTTTGGAGGAACCATCCTGGCTTTCACCTTGAGTGATTTGTGGAAAACGAATAAAACCGAAATCTGCATGGCCCGACGAGGATTCGAACCTGCCTCCTCCCGAATAGGAGGCCAGAGCTTTTTTGCACACCACAGAGCTGGGTGAAAGTTTTCTATTTGATCCTACGTTTTGAATGCAACTAAGGTATTTCAATAAAGAAGAAAAATTAAGAGCATCGTACGTTAATACGAGACAAAACTTTGAGAACTTACAGATTGCTGGGGCATTGATCCACATTAGGTCTCCTACACGGACCTAAATTTAAAATTAAAAAATTACAAATAAAAACGTGTCCCCACCATCTGGTTGTCTCCATGTGACGTATAAGGTTCTCTCATTTTTACATTACGTATTTTCCAAATAGCTGGACAAGGATTTGGTTTCGCGCACTTCGTGAGAGCACCATCGACCCATTAAATGGTTGTTTTAAATATTATTATAATTAAACCGCACATGTGCCATCTAAAAGAAACACAATTGGTAAGTAAAGGGAATGTGTTGCGGCATATATGAAAATGTTTATTAACCAAAACTTAAATTTATTTTATGCCACTCATACGTAGATTTCACTTAGTGGCCCTATTACAAATTTCAAAACATGTTCTAATGTCATTTAAATTAAAAAAAAATTGCCTTTCAATGGCTTTTTCTAAAATCAATTCAGGCTTGTAACAGTATAGTTCTTTTACATAGAACATTTAAATATTAACATTCCTGATGCATTACTGCTCGTTAGTGGCAGAATTGTAAGAGTTAATTCTTTTTCTTGTTAATCTAAACAAGTTTCAAGAAAATTGGTCGTACTGAGGAAGCATCTGCTTGAGGAGATTTCGAGATTGCTGTAAATCGAACCCAGGCACCAAGCAGTTGGTACGATTTGACAACTTCTCATAGCATCCAAATAAAGTTCCATTTGTTACGTACGGTCTAATGAAGCCGCTGCCCATAACCCGCCAAGCCACAAAATCACCATCTACTACTCAATACTCACTCTTGAATCACAAACACTTCGATAGGCATCCATTTTGAAATGCAGCACTCTGGTCACAGGAATGGTCAGTTACATTTACTATTCTTTGATATTAATATCCATAAACCAGGTAAACCTTCGCATGACGGATTTCAATTAAGAAGACTGGCCTTAGATGAATATATGAAGACTAGAATTACTACATCATATCTCAGACATTTTATTAAATCTTCAAATATCAAAACAAATTATTTTATTACTAGCCTCAACGCCCGTTAAAAATAACGAATTGAACGGAGTTTTTTTGCAAGTCATATATTCCCAGTTACTGAATTGTTACAAAATGACTCCCGATGGAATTTCTCGTGCCTTACGCTCTGGCAAAAAGTTACTTTTCACCCTTGTTCAGATTGCATTTGTACCTAACCACAAAATCCACCAATACCCTCCGCTAGAAAATTAAAGCTTGTGTCACACGCGAATTAACACATTAATTGTACCGCATGTTAGGGACATCAAATATCGCGATATAAACTTGACTCAAAATCTTCACGAATTCTTACATCTTTGTTTTTCGTGATTAGGATCCATATTACAACGTTTGAACGGTTTACATAGTTACAAGCAGCTGAAATATGGCGTCAGTGAAAGCAAAGGAAATTAAAAATGGATCTTAACGCTATGCCGCATAATATTAATTTTAATCGTGGTCTAGACCGCATTGATCGCGGTCGGTGTAGAACTTATATACGTGTTAAGAATTTACCGAAATAACCTAAATTGAAGGAATATAAATGAATAAAAAGGAACTGATGATATTAACATGTTAATTTAAACGCAATACATATTTTTATTTTAGAGTTCTAGCAACTCATATCTTCGTAGATGCTTTATACTATTTAGTTAATAACTAAACAGAACTGTTGTTAAATAAACCTCATCACCTCTTCAACTCATCAAATAACCTGGCCGTGGTGAAGGCTGATTTCGTGACAGACACAGTGACCAAGATTAGCGTCTTATTAGCATAGATTTTAAACTTTATCAGATTACTAACATCGTATTATGGAACACAGGGTGTACTGTAGAGAGTTGTTTGCGGTGGACAATTTACTCTCATCTCGACGGTATTAACGAAGGCAGCAAGCTGCGAAATGCAGACCTGCACACCTAGGCTGGGACAGTTGCAGCAGATGGCGACACCGGGTTTCACCAAGGCCGACCACTATTGGCGAACAGATCCCATCCCTGTGGTGGCGCTAACGGCAATCTGTGTAGCAGCCTCGTCCCAGTGTTCTTCCAAATACTCGGCACAACCGCCCAGGCCGAAATAATGAGACGTAGTCCTATTGCACCGCTCAGCTGGCGTTTCGTTGGGAGCTTCCTCTGAGCCAAAAACGTGTTTACGCGGGAAGTCATCAACTCCCCATTGGGTCACGTGCAAGAAGAAGTCAACATTTAGTTTCCAATAACAGAAATTGTGTCAGTGTTTGGTTTAAACATTCGCCTCTTTTCTTATGGTCTGAAGAATTACGTATATCCTAGTCAGACTTTCCTTTTGAAGGGACCACTGGTTTTCCTCGATCTCGATAGATATTTTAGCCCACGTCATTATCATTAAAATGCTTAAAATAAATAATATTTTTGCAGCGCAGTGTAATGCTACAACTTTATACGGAAGTGTCCTTGGGATTTTCACAGAGTATTTATTTATTTGATTACTTATTTTTAAAAGAAGAAGAAGTAAAAGGCTGATCAATGAAACTGTATGTTCAATCTGTTATAGGGATACGATACAAAAGTACTTTTAATCTACGAAATCTTTGTTTTTCCTCCACCATATATGTTAATAGTTACACTTTCTTAATTTTTTTGTTGTGCCTAAAGCCCCCGAACGCCTCAAACAATTGCACATGCTAGTCCCCTGTCCGCTATATTGCAGGCTATGTTTCATCGGAATAGGTCAGTTTAATTTCAGATATTTATATCAGCAAATTGACAGCCTGGTGCTCCTTCCGCGGAGACGAATTTTTATCTCTAAGCACGGAAAGGACTCTTAAGCCTTACAGAAAACTCCCAACTCGTTTCAACAATAAGAGGCAATCGTTAGCTACTACATCGTAAAGAAAAGAATTATACATGGAAACAGTATGCTAGTCGCGAGCTTTTAATTCAAATTGATTATAAATGCTTAATCGAGATGCATTCATCACAAATTTAAACATCGCCATTTCATAGATATTTAAAATTAATTAACCAGTGGTTAAATATTACTGTGTCATTTTCAAAACATATTTCAATAAATGTTAATGTGTTCTCTTGTTAAATTATATGCAAGATAGCAATGCTTACAGTAGCTCGTGGTGTTATTTCGGGAAATGTTTCATTAGACAGCAATTTTTAAAAAAAAAAAAAAAAAGAATCTGCACACACTTGTAGAAAACTGTTTGTATTATTCCTTTTTTTTTGTGGTTATTATTGTCTGGTGTAACTAAGGTAAATCTTTGTTTTGGTATTCGTGTTTCGTTTTATTAAATGCCCTACGGTGGCTTAAAGTAATTGATGTACATTGTTTTCAATACGGAATTACCATGTTTTTGTAACATAATTATATTTTAGCTACTTTACCTACTGTTTTCATTTGATTAATGTGAAACAAACATCAGATAAATACCTGGCAGTAATGGTAAATGAGCCATGTAGAATGAACAATTAATTAAATAATAGGCAACGCAAATGTCTTAGTTGTCTTAGAAAGACGAATTTTAAAAGACTTTAACTAAATACCTATTAGTTCAGCTGCCAAGAGTACTGTATGTCTGAGAGGGGACGGTGTCAGAACGAAAGCGCTGAGAATTCGTTTCATATTGCCAGCGGAAGTTACAATTCACTCAGACTTCCTGATATTAAAGATAAGATTACTTAATTGAGATTTGGTGCACATGCCTTCCAACAACCTAATTTTCGGCTACAACTAGGAATCTAGGAAAGCTTTTTTTTTTTTTGTAACAGTTTAACGTCCCTTTTTAACAACGTGGTCTTTAGAGACGGGAAAGGATGGGGGCAAGGAATGGGAAGGAATTCGGCCATGGCCTTTTGAAGGAAGCATCCCGGCATTCACCTGGAGTGATTTGGGGAAACCATGGAAAACCCAAATCTGGATGCCCGGACGGGGATTCGAACCGCCGTCCTCCCGAATGCGAGGCCAGAACGCTATCCGTTACACCACCACGCTCGGTCTAGGAATGCAATTTTACCACTACTACAAGGCAATCTATGCCACCCCATTGTACTTGAAGTGTATAGCAACGATGGAGTTGTGTATGAAGGATGTATAACAGTTCGGGGTTACATGTTCCCGATATTATCAAGGATAAATTTTTATGCGTGTATCAGAGGATAAAATACCACGTTAAAACTGTTAAATACTGATATTATAGACGTATATTATTTTAATAACGTGTAATATCAGAATAATTTGTTGAATGATAAAATAGTAATTCTTGTAGGTATTAAAGCACAGGTTCTATTAACATTTTCACGGATACTGCAAGTTTCAGGATTAACAATATTGTATTGTGACGTGTTGTTGGGAGAGCCTTAATTTATTCATGATTTTCGTTTTTTTTTTTTTTTTTTTTTACTGTCTCAGATAAAGAAATATTAAAAATTATTTCAAATGAGAAATGGTGCATAAATTATTAATATTTAAAAATCATAACGACACATGGAAAACTAGGATGCCATACACCGAGCGTGGTGGGTGAGTGGTTAACGCTCTGACCTCGAATCCTCGTCCGGTGATCCAGATTTGGGTTTCAATGGTTTCCCCAAATCACTCCAGGCGAATTCCGGGATGCTTCATTCAAAAAGGCCATGGCCGAATTCCTTTCAGTTCCTTGTCCCCCGTCCCATCCCGCCTCTAATAACTACGATGTCGACGAGGCGTAAAGCCATAAGTAAAAAAAAGGGATAAGCAACGGAATGGAACTCGACCATGGCCTTTTGTAGGGAGCACCCCGGCATTCGCATGGAGTGATTTGGGGAAACCATGAAAACCCAAATCTGGATGCCCGGACGGGGATTCGAACCAGCGTCCTCCCGAATGCGAGGCCAGAGCGTTAACCGCTCACCCATCACGCTCGGACCCTTCTCCCAATCTCTTTCCTTTTCTAATCACTTCGAGGTCGACGAGGCATAAAGCCATAAATACTAAAAAGAAAATGCCATAACCGAACAATTTATTCTTATGTGGTGTACGTTTCATATATGTTCAATTTAACTTTAGCATTAATTTAACAACAAAGACAGACATTTTAATGACACCATCACGGTTGTTCTGAATATGAACTTAATAAGCAAAGGAGATAAATTAGAAAGGAAACTATTATTTCCGAAAGCAATGTGACATTTGAGACTTTCAAACAAAATTAATGAAATTAAAAAAAAACAAAAAAACAAAAAAACACTAAATGCACGGCGTTGATTTTATAAACAAAGAGTTATTTGAAATATAATGCTCCGGCTAAAACTCATTATTGTTCGGCAACACCTCGATCTCCATTCGCACTATCTCAAGTCACACTTGTGCCAGTGTTGGCATAAACACTTATGACTCTGTACTGGTCACCTCTTGGCTGCTGCCAGCTCGTCTCAATGACCTCTCGCCTCAAGAGCCATCGGTGGAGCCCTGTACAGACGGTCCTTCAGACTCCGCAGACCCTGGGTTCCAGTCCCCATCTCTCCACGCGGGTAGCCAGGTCCACTCCCGCTTCATCTAGACCCCTGCCGTCTCCAGATACGTCCAGACATGAACAAATGTTTTAAATTAAATAGTAACTAAATCTAACTAATTTTGCTATTGGAGGGTCACAATCATGCATTCCTCACAAATGATCTCTCTTCACTCAGACTTATTCTGATTGCGTGAGGGCTTTCCCTCCTTGTTCACATTTCATAGAATTACAAATATCGGACTTCTCTGTCTAACAGATAGTCTGCCCTTGTCTCGCGTGTTTACGCGAAAAACAGCTTTTCTAGCGTTTCCCTCGCTTTCTCATTGTTCGTGAGAAATCGAATCTGCACTTGAGCACATAATATGATTCGACATAAAGAATTCTTGACAGGTTGTCAGGCACCTTAAATCTTTGCCACTCTGAGCTCTGTGTGTACCAATTCGACATAGTCCATCCACCGATGTTTATTGAGACGAGAATACTATTGACCAAAAGAACTGTCTGACATAATGTGGCCTGGCGAGGGTTGTTGTCTTTAGCTCACTGAAGAACCCTTACGTAATACTATTTTTCACGCAGACCACCGCTTAATGAATTAAACTGTATTGCACGTACATTAATAAAGTAATTGTGATGTTATCATAACATTACAATATAGAGGTCCAAATAGACGTGACGGAAATCTTTAACCCTTAAAACCCCCCATTTTTCCCCTAGTATTATTTTGGAGAACCAACTAAATATATCTATAATAGCCGAAAGGGGGAAGGAATCACGTGGGCAGGACATTATCTACCAGCAGAAGCCCCGAAAAGGGAAGAATGGGAATATTCTAAGGCTTAGGTTGACTAGACAAAGAATCAGCAGATATTCCCCGTGCGCCATTTCTCTAGAAACCAAAATTACTTTACGCAGAGTATACAGGAAGCAATACGAGAGTGTCAATATTCTTAATCTTTGACAGTCGCCCTAGATTAAACTAAACGTGTTACCCTAATGTTACACGGGAATACTATGCCGCAGTGAAAATATAGAGTAACCATCGGTTGCTGCCTTGTACTGTATCTAAGTTGGAAAAACAGCCGCAAAGATGGATCCATAGGCACAATCAGGTGTTGGAGCTCCTCTGAAGTAACAGATGCTTCGTAGAAAACTGAGCCAAATCTTCGAATTTTAAACAAACTATTCAATACGTAATACCAAATTAACCATGCGTTAGAAGCGGAGAAGTTAATCTTCAAAATGGTAACGCAATCATCTATTTTGGTTACGTGTGAAGGAAGAAAAAGGGTTTGTCACGAAAAATCACCTTCTAGAATTAATAAGTAGCATTAGAATGACGTTATCATTTTAGTAGCATACGAGTTTTGCAATATTCAGTTGAATTGGTTTCGTGTTCCGCATTCAGTCCTTTAATTTCTATTCTGAAATATTTGCCATTTAATAATATTATATATATTATATGATGTATCAGTCTTGAATGGAGCTTTTTACCTTAAATTAGGGTAAAACTTAGCTAGTCTAACAAACTATAACGTATCTATCTTAAGAGAAGAATTCACAGTCACTGGAAATCAGGGATTGAATAGTTTAGACAGCGTACATCAGGCAGTAAATTTTTTACGAGTTCCAGAAAACTTTCATCACTCAAGACAACTATATGTTCAGGATGGGAAGCAGGTAGAATAGTTCTCTTTCAGAGTGTAATAGTAACTCGGAGTTCAGGTTTTTTAACTAAATATTGAGCGATTTCCAATTCTAATGAGGGTATATAATGTATTTTTCGTGTCCTAGAAGAGACCTTGACCACTGGAAGCAAGTACTGCCTTATTCAGGAGGACAATAACTCGTCACGGCTATTTTCTTTGCCACTTCATGTAACGAATAATCCTTATTTTGAAATAAAATCGAGAGAAGATCAATTCTTCTAAGTATTGAAGACTTGTACCACATATAAAACAACTGATAAACCACAAACAAGGCAACACTACTCCACAAAAACGATAAACTAGGTTTGAAATCAATTAAGAGATATATGTATAAATGTAAGCTTTAATAATAATACATCTTAGTCAGAACACCTGCTGAATGTATGCTCTTGTAAGCCAAATACCAAGTCTATATCTATACCTTTTTTATTCGGCCACCAAGACCCAGGTGGACACTGGCCACTTGCGTAAACAGGTGGCCAATGTGAATCATGAGAGGACTGGAGAAACTGAGTTCATACTCGAAGATTAACTGGCCCTACTAGGCCCGGCGTACTATTGGAGTAAACTCTGCATGGGCAACTGTCTGTGTAGCTTTGTGTTTTATGTATAATAAGTGTATTTTTTGTGTATGAAACATATACTTTCTGAGGAAGAGATTGGAGAGTCCCAGCATTTGCTAGACAACTGCGTGAAACCGCCTAAAAAGCACAATCAGGACGGCCGGTACGCGAGTGGCCCGGACTCGTGCCCGGTCACGTTGTATTTTCCCGATCACGTGTGCGACTCATTAGGGAGCGTCCATTAATTACGTGAGCTGGAATGGTGGCCGCAGGGGACGTCCGGAAAAATCTCACCAAATCTTATTTAAAGAGAGGGGGAAGGGGGGGGAAGGAGAATGTCGATAAAAATCTCATGTCAACTTTTTATTTCAGATTGTTACCCTTCAAAGAGCAATAGAGTTAAAAAAAAAAAAAAGGGAGATCTTCAAAATTACAGGATCAATCTTATGTTAGGGGAAAGGGGAGTCCCACCAGATCTCACCAAAATCTCATCAAGGGGAAGGGAAACAAAATTTAAGAAAAAATACCTCACATAATCAATGGACGCTCTCACAAAGCACTGAGCCACACTGGCGTGCATCTGTACTATATTATAAAATTATAGAATTTTATCAGTACAAGAAATTTATTTTAAATGGATTATTTTCAATGAATAATACTGTTTACAGAGACGGCTAAAACCGGAAAAAAAAAAAAAAAAAATTGTCTGCGAGACCGTGCGTCAAGCACTAAATAATGAGCGCGCTTTGACAAAACTTCTCACAGAGACAACTTATTTCATGTGTTAATGTATATGTACTAGACTTGCAACGAATTGTATATTCGGTCGTACGCCGAATATCGAATATTCTGCAGACTTCCTGGCCGAATATGGTCTCCTGTATTTGATTCCCAAAATATAGGTCCAAAACTACATCACTAAATTCAACCAATGTTCTGACCAAAGTTTTGTAGGCCAGACCCCCTAACATCTCTGGTGCATCCTCTCGTCACCCTCTCCAGTAATTGTAACCATTACTGCCACCTGCCCTATGTGCTCTGCCCAGTTGAATTTACAGTATTATCAAACAGTACGCCAAGATATTTATACTTCAAGCCTTCAACAAGCACTTGGATCCTCGAAATTGTAGACCTATTTCGTTAACTTTGGGAAAGGAAGCATACGCTCCGTTTTCTAGGTCGAAATATAAAACAGTATAGACAGTAAGCTAAACTGATTGCAAACAAAGCACTAGGGCGACCTTCCTTAGAGTAATTACTTTCCTTCTATATGCGGTCTCCCACCAAAGCCAGTTGAAAGAAGCGATGGAGAAGGTCCAAAAAAAAAGCCGCCCAGGTATATATAGCTGGAGCGAAAGAGTAAGTATAGTGTTGAAGGAGTTGGGCTGGGACAACATAGGCGTTGCTCTCGTCAGAAGCTAATTGAAATTGTACTGCCAGAAACATTCATATCCATCAGTAACAGTGAAAATGAGAGAAATCAGAGCCAGAACCGATACTTTTCAACAGCAATGTTTCACTCCGAAAATTAAGAAGGATTTATAAAGCGAGAATACCTAGAATCCGACAGGAATAGATCCTGAGAAACCGCTTCGGCCATACTGATTTCGGTTTTCCTAGATCGGTACAGTGAATGCCGATATGGTTCCTCAAGAGAGCTTATGGGTGCTTTCTGACACAGCCAGTATATCCCTTCCTATTCATAAATGATTACACATTACGATAGTTGCAACACACCCTCCACCATCCATTTTATAGTGAATCGCAAAGAAGTAGTAATAATTATAGTAGTAAGTCGTTTACAAAGGGTTTCAGCTAGCTTCGGTAGTTTATAGTAGGACTTTTAATAATATATATTTTTTGATATATATTAGGACTTAACAATATATCGAAATATCGATATTATTTTTTAAATAATATCGATATTTGTGAGTGATATTTTTTAGGAATATATATCGATACTGAAATCTGGATATCGGAATCAATATTTAAAAAAATAAGTTATCATTTTTCGTTTGCTCTGGATGACAATATGTCCTTCAAATTTCTGTTTCGCATAGAGATCAGCAAGCTTAAGTAAATGTTACTACGTTTCTATAATTAATTTTGACGTTATAGGTACCCAGTCCATGCAGATGATGACAACACTAAAGGAAAGGCATCGCTCGCCCAGTACGAGTGGAATGGGAGCCCATTGTTTGAAATGAGCATTGTTAGGGAAGTCCAACTTTAAATTGGCGTGTTAGCATGAATAGTGGGAAGTATAAATAACAAATAGAAGCTAATTAGAAAGCAAGAAAATTAAGAATACTCAGAATAAGCTATCAACATACAAAACTAAATGAAATACTGTAGCCCAAAAAAAAAAAAATTATGAAAAAAGTTATGTAACTTGGCCATGACAGCTAAATTTCTACCTAAATAAATTCCTCAACTGTATTGCTTATCAATCTTAAAAATACATAAAAAAATTCATCGAACCTCTTTCTAGTTTTATATTTTTTTTTTTTTTAAATCTACAAACAATCACATCACCAAGAGAAATCATTCGTAAGTGAAAACTTGGTTAAGAACAATATCACACATTTATTTATCAGTGGACAGCCTTATTTTTACAAGATTTGTTTTTATGTAATTGCATTTATGAAATTGTCTATATATCGATATTTTTTACGATATATGGACAGCCGATATTGATACTCTTTAAAATATCGATATATCTAAAATCCGATACTTTTAAAATATCAACAGCCCGGTATATATACACTTATGACTGATATTTTTAGTACAATACATCGATTAAAATTTAGATATTGGCTTTCATATTTTTTTAAAATATGTTATCATTTTCCAATTTACTAGTAGGTTATTTACATTACGTTATCTTTTTTCCACTCGTTATACCACTTATAAATTTATTAAGACGAAATATTAAACAAAGAAAACCATCTAGTACTACTGAATGGTAGGTACAAAGCGATTTGCTGGAAAGTTTAAATGACAGATTTGTGTCTTTAGAGAATAATTTTGTTTTTCTCCAAAGCAGCCATCTTGCATCCTTGATTCTAAAAATTGTATCTTGGTTAAATACTAGTTATTTACGATATAATATAAATCTGAAACAAGACATTAATGTTAACTGATGTGAAAGTATTTCACATTATGTAATGGATTCCCTAGGTATAGCATAAGAAATAACTTGACATCTTCTTTCGTCGCAGTTTTTTAACAAATTGTGACAGTCAGATTCAATAGTTATTAAATTACAATTGTATTACCTTTTTTTTTTAATTCGCTGCCTCTACGGCTGTTGTTGAAGTACCACTACCTTTGGTAGTATAACTTCTGGGTGTCAGTTGGGTGTTGTTTTGGGGACACATTTTTATTTCACTTTTGGGGGAAAATGGCTATGGACGCCGTAGGCGTCCTTATATTAAAACCCCCTACTGGGATCGTATTGTCAGTTGGGGATCATCACCGTAATAAGCTGCGTTAGCAACTGGACGATTTTCCCCAACTGATTTTCACGTTTTGGTTCATGGGTGCAGCATTGATGCACGCGCTGGTCACTTTTGTTGGTCGGCGGATGGTTTTTGCCGCGGCTTGACGCCCTTTTCTGTGGGACGCCCGGTCCTTCGACTGTTCGGGCATGGCTGGATTGATGTTGACGTCTTCCGATGGCGGCTTGGAGCCTTCTCTTCACAGGACATCCCCCGTAGCTGGCGGCGTGGTCAGAACCGCAGTTAGCACATCTCGGCGTTGCTTCTCTCGGACGTGAGCATACCAGGTTGCTGTGGTTCCCGCCGCAGCGGACGCAACACACTTGCTTGTTGCAGTCCGAGGCCTTGTGTCCAAATCCTTGGCAGCGGAAGCATTGTTGTATTGCTGCCATCGGTTCCCTCCTCTTTGGTTGATTTTTGAAGTTCCGTCGGCTCCTGTTCGTGTCTTGGTTGCTGGCCAGGTCGATGTGCTTGGCTTTTGTGAGCACGTTCCTGCCTGGTGCTGGGCGTGTGGTGGAATTTCTGTCTTGAGGTGTTTCGATGGAGTCTTCTGGAGATGATTCTGCGTGTATGGTTATTGCTGCGTGCTTAGTATTCGCTTGGGAGTCCATTCTGTATTTTATATTCCTAGATTCTAGGAATTTCTTGACGTCTTCGAGATCTTCTTGGCTCATACAGGTGACAAGCAGTTGAGTTGGCGATGAACATGCATGCGCCATTATTGTCTCTTCCTGATGGGATTCTCTTGATGCGGGACGTTTCTGATCGTCGTGACTGCTGTCCTGTAGCTTGGTTGAGTTTGGTTGTTGCTCGATGTTCTCACGGTTAGATGAAGCCAGTGTGTCTTGCTCCATCGCTGGTTCTACGTTGCTGCTTGAGTTTCGGTGACGGATGTAGAGCGTTCGATGAAGATCGTCGAAATACTCATCCTCCTTGAAGTTCTTGGAAAATACGAGAGGTAGTTGAACATATCGGGACCAATCTTCCTTTTCCGAGATGATGGGCTTGGCGTTAGGTGCATTCGCTGGATCCGAGAGTGTTTGCATCAGTTTCCTGAAGTTCTTGCTAGGGATTTCCCATACAAAAAGTTTCTTCCCTGTTTATACTCGGAGTTGCACGTGGAGCGGGATATCCTCGGCATAGTAAAACTTCTCCCACTTTTCCGGTGTGAGCAGTCTGAAATTGTACTTGTTGCCTCCACCCTCACAGTGGAAATAAATTACAGTCTCGATGTTTTTGAAGTGGTTGACATCGACTATTGCGGATGTCGGCGTTGACCATGTCATCCACGATGAGTCTTCCGCTTGAGACATTTCCGACCAGGATTCGTCTTGGTGAATCGAAGAGGGAGTGTCGTACGCGGCGGGCCTTCCGCCGGCGTTATCTTCCGACTGCTGGTGCGGAGTACTTGCTACCGGAAGCATAGGCTCATTGACCCTGCCTGACCGTGGAGCATCATGGCGGCTCCGTGTGCCAGGTGGTAGCGTGGTGCAGCCCTCCCCCAGTGGGAGGCCACTCGAAACCGTCCGCTCCCCGTGGTTGCACGATGGTGTCTGGGCGCCGGAGCTGCGTGCTGCTGAAAGCACAGGCTGCTCAGGTGGTGCGCCCTTGCGGCGCGCCGCAGCACCAGGCTTAGGCTCCCCTCCGTTCGGAGAACCAGCCTTACCCGCGGACTGATGCGGAGCGCTGGCTGCAGGCCGTAGCTGTCGAGGCGTCCGTGAGGCATCCCGGTGGTGCGCAGGCGAGACTGGTAGTCGCTTCTTCCCCATGTTCTCGAAGTCGCCAGGCTATGAGGTCACTGGAAGGCAATCACAATTGTATTACCATCCCAAAATAAGTTAAAACGCTACATTTCATCAGTCTCTCGCAGTTGCATGTCACTAATGTCAACAATTGTATTACTATCCCAGGAAACTTATTTATTAAAGACATTAGTGACATGCAACTGCGAGAGACTGATGAAATGTAGCGTTTTAACTTATTTTATTACTTTCTTAAAACAGCACAATTTCTTGTAATGGATATAAGCGAAATCTGAATTACTATTCTATTCGTTCCCTAATATAGTGTAAAGGGGATTGTAATGGCAGCACAAATAATTTTGAAGTTCTCTGTGTGTGTTTTCTTTCCTTTATTTACCGTTTAAATGGTCAGATACACCAGGAAAATTTCGTTGGACATGATAAAAGGACTTATTTGTTTTGTTTTTCACGAACAGAAATCGGCGAAGATTGTGAAAGAAAGCCGTTGATACTGAGGTCTCTATTCTGTGTACATGAAACAGAATTTGTTTCATAATAGTTTTATCCCACTATTGCATTTCTGGCAAAACTTCCCTCCATCTGGTAATCTTTGATTATTTTTCCTTTATAACATTCAAATAGCTGTCACCTGTATGAGTTAATCGAAATTATTATAAAGAATACATTGGAACGTCAGCAAACTGTTGGGCATGACAACAGTAAAAATTACGGTCCATGAGATTACACAAAGAATCATGAAAACGCAGATAATGGAAGTGTGGAAAATAAAGAATGATATTCCGATTCTGGCAAGTTTCTAGAGCCACATTAAAATATTTGAACTGTTTTGTAAAAGACTGTTGCTTGGAGAACATCTAAACGCAAAATTATTTATTTTATCATTTAGCCCACTAGGGAGCGCGTGAAACCATTAATTTTCATTGTCCTTCTTATTCTTCTCGCTGTTCTTCTTATCTTCCCAAAACTCCTCATCCTTCCGCTGTGGGCTTGACGTCACTCTTGTCCCCAATCATTTCTCAGTTTTAGATTTTTTGTTGCTGGGATCTTTGGGGAAAATTTATGTGACGTGATCAATTGTCTATATACAGGGTGTCCAGAAAAGGACTCCCTGATTTCAAAATTAAATATCTCGAAAACAAAGATCGATAGAGGAATGCAGTAAACGGTATGTTTATTGTGACAGCTGTAAGAAGTGTATACAGCAGTGTGAAATAATAGTTACAAAAGCTGCTAACAGATGGCGCTGCAATCGCCATACGTAATGCCTAAATAGTGATCAGAAGCTCAGGGCGATCAGTTCCACCATTGAAAGGTGCCAATGGTGAACATTTTGAAAACATTGTGATGTGATTGTTTGCAAAGATTGTTTTCATACGATTATTTCACTTATGTATGCTGATATGAGCGTACAGCGCCATCTGTTAGCAGCTTTTGTAACTATTATTTCACACTGCTGTATACACTTCTTACAGCTGTCACAATAAACATACCGATTACTGCATTCCTCTATCGATCTTTGTTTTAGAGATATTTAATTTTGAAATCAGGAAGTCCTTTTCTGGACACCCTGTATTATACTGCGAGTATGTCAGTGGGTCTAGGCTGATTTCTGCGAGGTCCTTCTGGGTTTCTATAAACCAGCGTGTTTCGGTTTGTTAGGGTCCGTTGGCGATGTGGAAAATTTTCTTGGTCAGACGTGAGTCATAATGGAGGTCAAAGTATAAGTCGAAGACGAGATCATTGTTCTGATCATTTAACCTTTTTAGTTGTATCAGACGTAACTTATAAACTTCTTAACAGATATTAACGGGGTTATCGCTGTTTGAAACCTTAGATTTATTATCATCACTGTTCCTTAACTAGGGACAGAGCAGAAAATTAAAATCTGGTCAAAACATAAATAAAGAAAAACTCGTGACATTATCCTAAAATCATCTACCGGGTAATCAGTCTTTAAACCCTATAGATGGTGGTAGTGCAGCAAAAATGCCCGGTTACTAAATACTGATGGGATATGAGAAAACTACGTAAGTTAATAATGATAATTTACAGATCCACGACAAAAGATCGAGAGCTATTCTGGTACTTATGTACAAAGTCACGAGAAAGATTTTGTAGAAAATAACTATCCTGCTGTGATATAATCATCTGATATACCCCCAGTCGGGTCCGACAAACATTTGGATTATAAAATTTTCGTGGGTAGCAAAGTCTAATTCCATCTTCCTGCGACTGAACTACGATTATGGTTTTAACTAAGTAATATGGCCCTCAGCAATTCGATAAAAGAGGGCATTGTAAACATGTTGTCTAGATTCAGTCGATCGTTTCGTTGTTTTGACTTCTTCCATAATTTAAAAAAATAAAGGCCCGTGCTACAATTCGCGCAGTGAATAAATAACTAAATGTTTAATTCAGAGAAAGTACCGGAGTTAACCCCCGGGCCTAAGGGACCCAAAATCCAGGCTGCGTCCGGCAGCCACGTTTCGTCGAAGCACAGTGGCAGAAGCATTTCCACAACAGGTGAGAGCGGCGGCGAGGCGGCCCGTTTTATTCATATCTGGGCACGAGGCGGAAGCATAAAACACGAGGCAGCAATCCTTCCCAGCCACTCTTCCAGCTGGCACACTCCAAAACACGCGTCCGCCCGCACAAAGCGCTGCCAGGGATCAGAATACAATCTCCCTGCAGCCCACGGGCGACAGGATCGCTGAAACCAGAGATCGCTGCCAACATTGCACACATAAATTTGACTTGTTTTAGATATTTCCTTTGTGCTGGTTCTGATGAGCTGTATTTCAGCATTCTTTCCTCTATACATCCAACCGATAACAATGTCCGGTTAACCTTCAATGAAAATCGTTGACCTATTGGTCAGTAATTTTCAATATGTTAATCACAATCTAGATATGTTGGCAACTAAACTTTTTTTGCTAGATTTACACCTCATCACTAAAGACGAGAAAGGGCTAGGGGTAAGGAATGGGAAGAATTCGGCTATTGTTTTTTGAAGGAAGCATCCCGACATCGCCTGGAGTGATTTCGGGAAACCATGGAAAACCAAAAACTTGTTCCCCCGACGGGGATTAGAACCGCTTCCCCCCGAACGGTAAGTTGCTTGTTCACTGGACCATCAATTTCAAAATTTCTTCTTCTTCTTTCCGATAAGGTTTCTAGAACCACGTTCCAATTTCAATTTTTCATCATTTGTTGTTTTTTCTTCCGTTCAATCCAATATTCCTTCTACATTTCACCATGTTTCCTCCTTCTCTCCTCAAACCACTTCGGAGCTCATTTCTTTCATCTTCTGCCTTTCTTTCTAAAGATCTCGCTTCCCATAAATTCTTCTTCTCCTATATTATTTGTTTCCAAAACTCGTGAATTCAGCTGGTTGTTGATTTCGTTTCCCCAAAGGTTTTTTTTTTAAATGCTTAACGGCTCTTAACATCGAGGTCTTTAGAGACGGGAAAGGATGGGGGGACAAGGAATGGGAAGGAATGAATTCGGCCATGGCCTTTTGAAGGAAGCATCCCGGCATTTGCCTGGAGTGATTTGGGAAACCATGAAAACCCAAATCTGGATGCCCGGATGGGGATTCGAACCGGCGTCCTCCCGAATGCGAGGCGAGAACGCTAACCGTTACACCACCACGCTCGGTTCCCCAAAGGTAATTGAGTATATTTTTCGTTAGTCTGTTATCATTCATTCTGTGGATATGTCCAAAAAACAGCAATCTCCTTTTTCTGATTGATTCTGTTATATTTTCTATGTTCTGGTATATTTCCTTATTACTTCTTAATTTCCACAGTTGTTTTAGCTGGACCCAAGATTTTAAATCAGAATGCTTTGATAGGGTGAAAACACGATCAAAATTTTCCCAATAGTTTTTGCGAGAAGCAGATATATAATGGTACGCTGGATAAAATACGCCTTAGCACCACCATATACTACCGGGGCCGACTACTTTTCGAACATGTTGTTGAAGGGAATTTACATCATGTTGGAGACTATTGGGTCAGTATGCTTCCGTTCAGTGTCCCAGTTTACAAATGTTCATGCTGCTAAACTGAAGCAAAATATTATTTTAAGCGAGTTTCATTTGTGACGAATGGGGCAAAACATACACGGCCTGCATGTGACGTTAATACCTCCGCCAGCGATAATTCCTGTTTTTCGTGGTAATGAGCCTAATTCATGAGCGGGACGAGTGGAGCGTGAAGCACAAAATGTAAATGTTAGCGTACAATTGATCATTAGGCTCCAAATCCGAGGTGGGACCAAATAAACGCGATCCACACACATCGCAGTGCCGAAACGACGAAACTCATTAACGATCAAAAATTCCGACACATCTGTGTGTTGTTAGGTAGCGATATTGAATATCCTCTTTACACAATATAAACTCGTAATGTGTAAAACACTCAGAACAGCGAGTCTATGCATTCACACAGGCTGGGTTGTGTCATTCGTCCAATCAGGTATAATTTACTCAGTACGATTGAAGCATAAATTCTTTAAAGCCGTCAGGGGGCTACTTTCCTCCATGTACGAGTATATCCGACTTTATGCGCTGGCCAGATCTGTTTGTAAATTTCACGAACTTTTTAAATAGAATTTTTGTTTATATTCTCGCAGAATTTAACTTTCAATTTGCAAGTATATACATAGGATTCTAACGAAAAATTCCATTAATCTCTGCTCCATCAAGCAAATAAAAAAAATCAGAAAACAAAGGTTGAGTGAGGGGCTTTAAGGAATACCTTTTAAAAAAAAAAAAAAAAAAAAAAAAAAAACTGCTTAACGTCTCTTAACAGCGAGGTCTTTAGAGACGGGAAAGGATGGGAGGAGCAAGGAATGGGAAGGAATTCGGCCATGGCCTTTTGAAGGAAGCATCCTGGCATTCACCAGGAGTGATTTGGGGAAACCATGGAAAACCCAAATCTGGATGCCCGGACGGGGATTCGAACCGCCGTCCTCCCGAATGCATAGCCAGAACGCTAACAGTTACACCACCACCCTCGGTTTAAGTAAAACCGACGATTCTTACGAAAATCGTGATACAAGCAAAACAGTTCACTTACCTTGCATATGAATTAAATGTAGACACAGAAATTGTTCCACCGCTTGTCACTCTATCAGAAGGAACATCAGAACTTTTTTTGTCTTACGCCTCTTCGAGGTCATTATTGGCGGGAAAGGATGAGAACAAGGAACGGGAAGTAATTCGGTCATGATGTTTTGAAGGAAGCATCCCGGCATTTGCCTAGACTGACTGCGGAAACCTTGAAAAACCCAAGTCTGGGACGGGCATTCAAACCGGCGTCCTCCCAAATGAGAGGCCAGAGCATTACTGCTCATCCAATACGCTCGGTAAACTGCAGAAAAATTTAAAAGAAAACTAAGATTAGTTTTTTCAAAATTTTACGTCTCATCGACGTCATGAGATTCGGTAAACGACTGGAGTAAAGAAACAGGAAGTATTTTGGCGACGATCTTTTGAATAAATCATCCTGGGATTCGCCTGAAGTGGTTTGGAGAAATCATGGAAAATCGACGGGGATTCGAACCTGGACCCTTCCGAATGCTAAACCAGAGCGTTACCACTTAACCACCATGCTCGGTAGCCAGGTCAGGTTCTACATAGTAGCTACAAGGTCAGTCTTGCTGTAGGGGAGTGAAATTTGGCTGACACCCAACGGGATGAAGGTAGAATGGATGAAGCATATATTAGTTTCTAAGTAGCTATCTAGAAAAGATCTGCAAATATTATATTTACACTGTAATATCCCGGCACAAACAGGTACAATGGAATCCCGTATATTTATAAGATATACTCCTATATATCAACCCAGAGGAAATAAAGAAGATGGACATCCTGGTACACGAAGCCAAAATAGGTCCTCAATAACCGACAGAAGAAGACTCGCCTAGAAGCTACACCGGAATTTCTGGCACGAAAACTTTTATTGCTCGAACGTGGTAAGGAATCATAAAAAAAAAACTATTTCGATGAGCTGAAAATGAAATGTTACTATTTTTTGTGAGAGTTAGAGCAACAATTACATCAGTTGAATTTGTTTATCAAAGTCCTTCTCTATGAATTCAGCTATATCCCCCATACTCTTTTCCTTCTTTTCAATTTTAAATTAGATCAATTACAAATATTACAAGTCCAATCAAACAAAATATAAACACTTAAAAAAAACAGAGAATCACTTCATATCTTATCGCTTACCGTTCAACCAGTTTGTGTATTATTTAGACCAGCGGTTCCCAATTTCCTTTTGGCCACGGAACTCTAATTGATCATAAATTTTTTGGCGGATCCCAATTTTTATAAACGTAAGCTGAAAAACCAGTCTCACATCAGTAAATCGTCACAAACTGAATCAGAACCATGACAGCCTTCTCGCGGCGCCGTTATAATTCTTTTCAACTAACATTTTATTTAATTCTTGGATGGAACACGGAACCCTTGTGACCCTTCCACGGAACCCCAAGGTTCCGCGGACTACCATTTGGGAACCTCGGGTTTAGGCTACGTCTTCATCCACCACTATTAAATTTCAGTCAGTTCACTTCGTTTCGGACATTATACCCTTTGTCTGCTCAGCGAGAGCTAATTTCTTCAATCAATCTTCCGGGTCTTTTGGTTGCTTGTCTCCATTCACCAGCCGTAAAGTTTCATTGATTGGAAATCCAGTCACGGTCAAAATATGAGGGAATCTTTTAAAAATATATTATTTCGGTGAGATAAAAAATGAAATGTAACTGTTTATTTATTGCGTGTTTGATGATAGTAACTTTGGTGGAAGAAAATGTTTTCTTCCACTCCGGCAGCGATAAGGCTCGCGTTCCTCTTACGATCTGCTGTGCAATACGAGTAATTCAGGTTACGCTGTCCACCTCAAATAATAAAAGTCGTTTAACATTTATTAATTAACAAGTATTGCCGTTTCCAACAAACATTGCCATCAATTTGAATGTTTTACATATCCCGCAGATTGCCATAAACTCATATCGAGAACATTTTAAATGCTTTCCTGTCACTACGGTAATACGTTTCTTCGGCTTGGATAACAGAACAGTTCTTAATTCGCCGACAATATCGCTCAACGTTGACCATGATCTTTCGCTAATCTTATACGGCAAACTTTCTTTAACTGACGCTTTCATAATTTGTCTCTTTCACATATGCTACCTAATTCCTTCTTAACCCTCTTTGTTAAATCATATTAATCACCAACGTAATGAAAAGTGATAACTTTGTGGAAACCGCGCATAAAGACTATTGCACAAATCACATCCACATATCACGATGGCTTTTTTTTAACTGCTTAACGTCTCTTAACAGCGAGGTCTTTAGAGACGGGAAAGGATGGGGGTCAAGGAATGGGAAGGAATTCGGCCATGGCCCTTTGAAGGAAGCATTCCGGAATTTGCCTGGAGTGATGTGGGAAACCATGTAAAACCCAAATCCGGATGCCCGGACGGGGATTCGAACCGGCGTCCTCCCGAATGCGAAGCCAGAACGCTAACCGTTACACCACCACGCTTGGTACCACGATGACAGCAGTTTCTCGCATGATAAAACTTATAGAATAACTCTTTCCTTGATTCTTAAGTAAATGTTATACTTTCGCCGATACCAACGTCATAACTGCATCAGTGTCAAACGTTTTCAGTGACTGCTGCCTTTCCACCCCTCCAAATAATCAACCGACAAACCATTTCACCACTGTCTCGCTCATTATGGCACATCTCTGAACTTTCTATATTCTGCAGCATAGACTGCCTGACAAATACAATTAAGGCACCCAGAGGAAGAGGGGAAAACGAAATGAAACTTCACGGGCTGATGGGTTATGTGATGTTTTTTCAGATATCACAAAATCGAATCAACTTTACTAAGAACCTAGAAATTTGAGCCCATGTATCAGTATGAAGTTGCACCCCCTCTGGGTGCATGCATTGATTCGACTAGGAAGGGTGTCATAGAACCGTTGTATCCTCTCCTGAGGCTAGCTGGTCCACAACTGTTCTAACTGGTCCTTGATATCCTGGATAACTAGCGCTGCGATAGAGTTTACATCCGAGATGGTCCGACAAAGTTGTAACGGGGACATGTCTGAGCCTCTTGCTGGCCACGGGAGAACCTCAACATCACGCAGACAGTTCAGATAGGCACGTGCCGTGTGTGGATGAAAATTGTTCTGTTGAAAAATGGCACCATGATACTGTCGCATGAGTATGCCACACCGTAATCAACGCATGAGGAAGTAGGATGTCCGTGATCTACCGTTGTACCGTCGGAGTTCCCTCAATCACTACCAACTGTGACCTGAAGTCACAACCAATGGCTCCCCGCACCATGACGCCAAGAGTAATACCAATGTGCCTCTCCAAAACATTGGGAGAGAGGGACCTCTTTCTAGATCTTCGCCATACTCGCTGACGATGGTCATCCCAGGTAGTGCAGAACCGCGATTCATCGCTGAACACAATGCGACGTCATTCGTCAGCATTCCAGTCGCTCTGCGTGGTCTGTAGTTATTTTACAGCTATATAACGATTCGTTAGAGAATTACTGATACATTTCTCTGTTTGTTGTTTACAGTTATGTAAAGACGTATTAAGCGAACTACTGATTCATTTATTTCTCTGTTTGTGCTTCTGGCGAGGTGTAAAGAAAATGCTAATTTATTGTTTCTACTTATTAAGTTCATTGATAGTCATTAGTCTGCTGTTGTGATAATCTGCATCTTCCCCTAATATTTATTGATACTGACTAAAATTTCAAAGAAGAAGTGTGTTAAAACCAGTGTTCAATCATAAACTGTGTATTTGGATGATCAGTGCACCAAATAACATACCTATTAAATAATTTAATGGATTTGTCTATTTTGAAGCCGTTACATGTGATCAATACTGATAATATTGCAGAAATTTGGTAGTGTATTATTGAACTGTTACTGTAAACAGTTCTACACTTAGCCACTCCTTACTCAGTTAACGGAAGCTAGGCCCCGGTGGGTGAGTGGTTAACATTCAGATCTGGTATTCTAGAGAACTTCTGAAAGAGGCCGCACGTTATATGTTGTCAAAATATAATGTAACAATCACTCACTTTATGGTCTGTGTAGTTACCAAAAAATAAAGTATCTTGTTCTCGTGGCGTTTACTTGTGCCTACCTGGAAAGCATCAAGTAATTTACAACATACAATGTTCTCTCTCTTCGGCGGTGGTCACTTCAAACCTTCTCTGAAATATATAAAAGGTTAGAAGGGTATCTCAAAACTACTAAATGATAGATTAAATGATTTTCTTTCAAGTATTTAATGCACAGCTTTCCTTAAATTTTGTTAGACCCACCGACCGGTATATTATTTAAATTTCTATCAGAAGATTCCTTGCACAACAGATTTTTCACCAGGTAAATAATTTCTTCTTCTCCAAAAAATCAGAAGACAGTTCTGCTACGACCGCAAATAATCTCTTGAATTTCTTAATACTTTCCGCTACCAATCCCTAACCATTTCTTTGAACATCACACAAATTGCGCAACATTGGAAATTTACGATTTCAAATTTCTAAAGTTCCTATCAATTTCTTGCACACTTGTTGCACAATTATAAATTATAAAATAAATATTTGATGCCTGATATACAACTTCTAAACTGGAACAGAATTTAAAACATTGGAATAGACGTTGCAAATTTTAACAATTGCGCAACCGCTAAGTGTCGACTAATAAGAAATTTCGCTGGTATTATTATTGCTTCCCTAACCTGACACACTTTATGTAAACTTAGCTCTTGCTAGTTTCGACGAAAAAACCAATTTGAGTGATTATACTAAAATCCTCACTTTCGATTAATAACAAAAATAAAATACCAGACGACTCACTTACTCCCCGAACAAAAACAAAAGACCAACTCAGACGGTTACCGCAAACACCTAGAAGTCACCCACTGCCACACAAATTTATACTCTGCTCTGGACCGAAGGTCCGACTGCGATGAAGACTGGTGACGAAAAAGCGCCACGCTCGGTGGTGTCTCGCCCTTTTATACTGACGCTGGTTTTTGATGCAACACTTACCAAGACGCCAGGATTGTGTCGCAATACCTGTGGCTACGCGTGGATCCTAATATTACACCACGCTCGGAATTCATAATTTTTATAATAAAACTCAGACAAATGTCTTAGAATACACTCTGTAAAGCTCTAGAACCGTCACAAACTCTAGCTCAATCCTCGGTCTAGCAATTCAGATTTAAGTTTTCCATGGTTCCAGAAAATATTACGGTTAAATCGTTCTTTCTAAATGCCATCGCTGATTCAGCCAAGTTTGTTGCCCCAATCATCTCCTATAACGACCTGTATGGTGAAGCACACCAAGGTCAGATTTAAAACAAAAGAAATAAATAACAGAAACTAGCACATCACTTCTGACACGCCTAAAAATCAAGATGTGGTCACTTAGGAAATCAACAAGGTATAAAGGAACCTTTTGTCGAATTTAAGGAATTGGCAATTACACCTCAGGAACTGTTTTCAGTTTTTGTGAGACCAGGATTAACAAATGCGGTTGTGTGGGTACTAATCTTATTTCATACAACGTTATAATTGTATGTTAACTATGAAATTATTAATTAATAAACTATAAATAATTTAAAAATGTGAATCACACACATTTTCCGAAAATCCAAGGAAAAATCAGTGATTAATTTTAAAAAGCGTGTTCACTTCTACTTCCTCCATAAGCGTCATCGCCAGCAATATTATCAATGCGAACGTAGCTCTGTCTCTCTGTCTGTTTGTTACGTTTTCACAACTAAACGGCCAAAAGCGATCATGATGAAAACTGAGAAGCAAGTACTATGTATGTATCATAAGGAAGGATAGAGTATACTTTTTTTCGGGGTAAATAACACACTTTGTAATGAAATTTTGAAAACTACTAGAACGGTGGCAGACAAGCTGATAGCGTGTGTAGGTCTCTGTAATGTTTTATCAGTCGTTCATGCGTTGTTTCTCTCGCAGTTAGTTTGTAAAACACCTTTTACGCAATTTACAGCTTTCTATACCAATTATTTTATATGATGATGCTATTAATACGTACCGCTAGTGAATATTGTTACCCAACTGCTGAGCCCTGTGTTGGCTGCACCAGAGACACCACAGCTTCTGCGAGAAGGCAATCTGTTATCTATGCCGACGGGGAGCTGGCACTGTATAGTGGTCCCGGTAACACAACCCTGATTGAGTTTGTGTGGGCCCTGACCGAGCCCCTTGGATACCTGCCAACCCGCCAAGCACTAACCCACTACTCCGACGTCTGGGCTGCTTCGGCTCCGTCCGTGTTTCACTCCCTGTGACATCTTACGGGAAAGCAACGTTCTCCAGGCCACCTGTATGGTGGTTCATTTCAGGGTGGGAAATACTTCGTACAAGTCAGTTTAAAACTAAGCGGGAACAAGAAAAAATATCAGCATGAACTTGTTTCAAATCTGGTTATTGTTAACCAATGTCACGGGTTCAATTTTCCGTCGCGCCATCCAGATTTCGGTTTCCAGAAAACACTCCAGGCGAACGCTGGGATGGAATCTTTCAAAGTCCATGAACGAATTCCTTCAATTCACTATCTAGCTTCTAATAACCTTGACGTCAACGAGGCGAAAAGCCATAAAAAAAAAGAAGTCAGTAGTTACTGACCTCTATAAAGTGCTTATTTACAATTGAGATTATTAAGGGCAATTTGTTTTTTTAATTTTGAAAATCCGTTAACGATTGTAAGTTATTCATGAGATTTCGTACTCCGTACATAAAATTAAATTCAATAACAGTTACGAGGTCTGTTCACAAAATAGTCGAGCCTTATTTTGTTAACGTTCTGTCAAAGATCTACGACTTTTTCGAGTGAGGCTAAGCTCATTTTGAAATATCCTTCAATGTGTGCGACAAATTTGTTTTAACACCATTGGTTACAAAGCGGTATGCTTTCAGCACTGATTTTAATTCTTGGAAGGAAAAAAAAAAGTCATAGGAAGTCAGGACGTGAGGAGAACAGTCTTCTGATTTTTGATACTTGAAGGATGGAAAGGGTAGTAGAAGAGATAGTAGGTGAAGATCAGTTTGGGTTTAGGAAAAATCGTGGTACAAGGGAAACAATTCTGTCTTTAAGATTAATACTCGAAGGGCGGATCAAGAAAAACAAACATACTTTTATGGCATTTTTTCATTTAGAAAAAGCTTTTGATAATGTTAGGTGGGACAAGATGTTCAAAATTTTAAAGAAATCAGGTCTAAAGTATCGAGATAGAAGAATACTCTATAAACTATATAAGAATCATGTGGCTATAATAAAAGTAGAGAATCACGAGAGACATGCATCAGTTAAAAAGGGTGTGAGACAAGGTTGTAGTCTATCCCCGTTAATATTTAACTTGTATGTAGAAGAAGCAATGAAGAAAGTCAAAGAAAAATTTCCATGTGGCATGAGTTTTCAGGGAGAAAAAATCAGTATGCTACGATTTGCTGATGACATTGTCTTGTTAGCAGAGAGGGCTGAGGATATTGAGATGTTGTTGAATGGCATGAACAAAGTACTGAAGGAAGATTTTGGACTGAATATAAATCAAAGTAAGACAAAAGTGATGAAATGTAGTAGAAATGATACCAATACTAGCAGATTAAATACAAAAATAGGATCGGATGCAATAGGAGAAGTGAAAGCAAAATTACAACCGATGGCCGAAGTAGGAATGATGTTAAAAGCAGAATAGCACTAGCAAAAAGAGCCTTCATGAAAAAGAGAAACCTTTTAGTTTCAAATATTGATCTTGGAATTAGAAAGAACTTTTTAAAACTCTATGTGTGGAGCACAGCACTTTACGGTAGCGAAACATGGACTTTAGGAATACCGGAAAGAAAGAAACTTGAAGCATTTGAAATGTGATGCTACAGAAGAATGCTGAAAATTAGGTGGACAGACAAAGTAAGAAATGAACGAGTTTTGGAAATGATGGGTGAGAAAAGAAGTTTATAGAAGAAGCTTACAGGAAGAAGAGACAGGCTGGTAGGTCATATTTTGAGACATGCTGGATTGGTTAATTTGTTAGTGGAGGGAACAGTCGATGGTAAGAACTGTAGAGAAAGACAGAGATTAGAATATATGAAGCAGATAATTGAGGACGTGGGTTGTAAGGGGTATGTAGAAATGAAGAGGTTAGCACAGGATAGGAAAGGATGGAGGATTGCATCAAACCAGTCTAAAGACTGACGACAGCAAAAAAAAAAAATTGGCGAATTGGCGAGGGTGAGTGAAACGCAGTGTCGTGGTGCTAGGACCATGAGTTGTCTCTTCACAACGTTGGTCTCTTTGCAAAACTCTTGTATAATGCTGACGGTTGACTGTTTGACCTTCAGGCAAAAAAGTTGCAAACAATTTTCTGAACAAAAGTTTTTTTAACTGAGGTAATTCGTAAAACTGCTATAGGTTCAAAACCTTTTTTGGCCTACCGCCCCTTTTTAGAAAAAAAACACTCACCGCTCCGTTTTCAGAAAAAATAAAACGTCAACTCCCCTTCCTATAATAAAGAATGTAACTCATAGTCCTCATTTTAAAACTCGTAAAGAGACTTTTCGAAACAGTGACTCGATCATACTCTTCTTAGGTGAAGTGCACAATTTCATACATAGAAAAACAAGGACAGACTTTTAAAACTGATATTGCCAATATTGGTATATTTTTCACATTTTGACTAACAAATACATATTTTGAAAAATATTATTAATTAGAAGCTTCAGCTCGGTATAATGAAACTGATTTTTTCTATATTTGGTGTCTTATTTGTCATCATCAATCTTAAATCACCGGGTTCCAGTATTCACAACATGTTTCTTTTCTTATCTTATGCTAAATTCTACAATACAATTAAAAACAATATACGAACATGGAATTGCGATTAAAGATTTCTTTTTATACAGCCCGGACATAGTCCTATAAAGCAGGGCGGCTGCGGTTGGTCCTCAACGCTTCCTAAATTTGCCTTGGACCATAAACGCTCCCCTTGAACTGTTCAACGTCCACCGGTGGGCGTTACAGTCCCCGTTGCGAACCACTGGTCTAAAGCATCACGTCCTTAAGCTTCATTTATATACTCAAACGTTTCCGTAATTTTTTCACTAGTTTCAAATAATCCTTTACGTGGCATCGTTTCTCGCGCAAATCACCACGAACGCTGAAATAGCTTGCACTCCAACAGCAACAACACGAGAAATATCAGCAATGCGTAAAAAGGTTATTTTGGAGATTATGAGAAAAGCAGTGCTGCCAACTACACGTCACTAAGAAACCCATTTCAATGTAATTAAAAACATTATTTTCCTCTCAGACCTTGCATATCTTTGGTGATAGTGTGACAACTGGAGCATTCCATTACAATATAGAGGGATATGTCAGCATTCCATGTGGATTAAATACAAAATGCGATGCTTACTCAATTTAACACATTTAACAATTAGTTGCGATCAAATTTTAAGATATGTCCACATTACAAACACAACGGCGTAATTTGAATGTTAGGGCAGATGGTGTTTTACATACCACTATATAAGAAGATGCGTATGACCGCCTTCTTGTCACACTGTGAAAATTAAGATCCAGATGTCGCGAAAATCGTTCAAATATTGCAGTTCTTCCTGGGAGCAGTAATTGTATACATTATAGAAGGCTTGTTCAACAACTTTCCTATTTTAGTTCCGGAAAAGAAAAAACACGAACGGATGTTTAGTATTGAGAATTTTGATGTTAAGTAAACCTAATGTTTCCTGTAAAAGAAGCGCAGTTCATCTATTCATCGGGATCTGCATACTCTCAAAACAGTTAGAATTACGTGTACTTCATCTTCGGTTTTGTATTAACTACTTCCTTATTTATTGGCTGCGATAAAAAAACTACAAATTCAGCATATTAATAATAACGTAAGTTAACTGCATGTTAATAATAAAGAACAGTTCTACAATAATTCTACAGTTGTTTCATAAATTGCCTATTGACTTTTTTTCCTGATCGTCACTTTCCGGTAACTCTCCAATTCTTTCTATCCAAGGTAATCACATCTCTTCATACTCATTACATCTTTCTAAGTATACTCTATTTTTGTCTTCTTGTACAGATCATTCCTTCGAGAGGGATTTCCAACTTTTAAAACGTGACCTATCATCCTCTCTCTTCCTCCAGTGTGATTCTTCTAGAAACCTCTCTCCTCACTCCTCTCTTCGAAGATGGTTTATTGTTTTATCTGTCAGCTTCGGCACCCCTCTCTAGCTTCTTATATCGAAAATTACATCGGCCTTCTTTCTGATATTCTATTAATTTCATATTTCTTTTCCATAAAGTGCTCCATACTATACAGTTTCAGAAAAAATCTTTCTGTATTCTACACCAATGACTGAAATCAAAATAGCCTTCTTTTTGAGAATATTTTTCGCTAGTATCACTCTGGTTTTGACGTCATTCTTACTTCGGCCAACCAAAAGCGAAGGACAAGTTAATCACATTTGAAATCTACAGATGGTGTGGGGATTCGAATTTCTGACTTTTGGATCGTTACACCTTGACATGGAGCTCTTATAGCTATAACTCTGCTTTTCTATTATTTGAGCTTTACGGCGCGTTGATAGTGTGGTCATCAGAGCCGAGATAGTATGTATGGCAAGGTAATTGTACAACGTCCTTATTCAGTGCTGCCAGGCTCTTGGCTTTGAATATCCGTAGATGGCTGCTAAAATTTCCGTAGATTCGGTACAAAAATCCGGAGACTCGCTAACTGAAAGACTGAAACAATAATGATTGAAGATACAGTCAAAATTAAGAATACTTTTTATTTCAAGGTCTTTAAAATTATAAAAATAATATTCTACATTGGAAGTAAGTAATATCTTTAAACATATTTTATACATCGTCACTTTCATCCTGCTGCTATGCCTAGTAGTTGTTATTTTTTTTATTTGTTCCTAGTGACCATACATTTTCTTTGTTGACACTAAATTTTGGATATCTTCTGTAACAAGAAATGTTAAAAACTGCGATCCCTTTGATTCTGGGATATTGGTTAATCCTTCTCGGACGGCACTGTTTTGTAAGCCGTACCAACGAGCGTGTCACCGTGTATAAAGAGTGCGCCGGTAGTTTTGTGTTATGGTCTTTTAAGAGCTATAAAAATTGTAACCAAACAAAATATGAGCTATATTTCAATCGTTGGTTCACACGAGCGGTTACAAGGAAACTAAACACAGTTATTGACAATTCTGTAATGCATTAACACTACACGCTTCAAGTTTAACAAAACACCAATATAAGGAAAAATAAAAAAATAGATTTTAAAAAAGTGTAAAAAATCCGTAGATATTTAGCAAAATCCGAAAATCCTATCTTTTAATAAAAATCCGTAGATCTACGGATAAATCCCTAGAAATGGCGGCACTGTTTAAGAAATGGTTCCGGCTATCTCCGGGGTTGGTTTCGATAAACAATAGAAATCTGGATTGTTGGACCTGAATTCGAATCCCGGTATGTTTGTAAAAAAAAATGGAGCCATAGAAAAGAATCTATGAAGTTTGTTATTTATTCCACACAGCATAATTTTCCTCTCGGGGAGTTACATGAAATAAACCTCTCCGTCGAACAAACGTTCCGCAGACTTGGTGGGGACTGCGAAGTCAGACTTGCGTAATGCTGGCTGAGGCTCCAACTCGCGGCCCAACTTTTCAGCCGCATCCGTCCGGTAGTTTTCGTGCTTAATTTGCGGTGCGCAACCGACCGTGTTCTCGGGGCTTCCGCCAGCGAAATGATTCGTGGCCTCTCTCGGCACAGGTCGACTTCAGAGACCCGCGAATGAAAGCCGCCACCGCGACTGGAACACATTCACTGAAAGAGATTCCCCGTGGTAGAAAGTACCAGATGCAAAGCTAAACCGAGATGAACTCGTAAGGACTCAGGCAAAGTGGAATCACGAGAAGTATACGAGTAGAAGACATAATATTTTGTTAAATAGTAGATCACCCGTGCGAAAATGTCGCGAATGAAATACTATGAATAGCGATGTTGGTGGTTTGTAGTAGGTTGAAAGAAAAACCAGCTCATTTGTAGCAATATCTTTTTTAAGCCGCGTTCCCACGATCTCTTGTAACGAAGGCGAGACGGGACGGGACCTCATTAGCCGTAGTGTAGGGACGACCGCGGGCCGCAGGTTAGTCCTAGCTTACGTCGCCGTCACCTCCCCACCACGTTGCCTAGTGTCGTTTGGCACAGAGCACTTTACAGCAATAGAAGGGGTGCGCACCGCTGTTGCAAACCGATGGCAACAGCGCACCGCTACACACGCCTGTGATGTTTACCGACACAGAGTGGGTAGCTGCGTCTCGTCTCCGCTAGCAGAGGCGGCCCTGTTCCCATGGCGTGTGGTCGAGTATTCGTCCCGTCCCGTCCCGTCTCGCCTTCGTTACAAGAGATCGTGGGAACGCACCTTTATAGCTACCTGATGTAAGCTATCCTGCAGCCCTGTACTTTTTTACGTAAATACCTGAATCTATCCCTTCCAGGATGACGAAATGTCACAGACTTTAACGGAATACTACTAAGTTGAACAAAGCAAACACAGTATATCGATACATCTTTGATATATTGGGGTTGCTATCTACTTTTAATGCAATTATAGCCCGTGAGAAAATTTCGGAAAAGAATATAGGAATTGTATAGCAAAACACAAATGTTTCCTTAACAGTAAAATTTGCCTGTAAATCTCCTTGTTGTAGGAAATATACCCAGTTTACCGACATTTCTCTGATGTGTGATGCTGTTATTTTGCGGCAACGCGATCAATCTTTAACGACGCAAGCGCAGCCTAGGGGTTTGACTCTGAACTGTCTCATACCCGTGTACTCGATAGTTGATACTTTTCTCCTTTAAGGGCCTAATTCCGATGAATTTCGTTCTCAATTTTTTATGTTACCAAAGAGGATATCTTATTCTTTAAAATGAGCCCTCATATATTGATTTCGTTTAAGTATGAACAATGATAAGTGGTTCGTTACAAAAGAAACCTTTTAAAAATATTACATATGTCTAGATCATTGTATTCAATAGCTTTTTAAACATTCGACATTTTAGATAATTGGGATCATTGTATCGGATATCACTGAAAGTACGACAGCGTCTATTATTTTCGTAAGAAGCGGGTGGGGAATAGGGACAACGGAAGGGAAGAAAATCGACCATGACGTTTTGAAGGAACCATCCCATCATTCGCTTGGAGTGATTTCTGGAAGGCTGGCCGGTTTCCAGGGAAAGTCGAGGAACAACCGCATTTGTCATACTAATTAGCAAACCTCGTAACTCCTAAATAACAAATTTAACACAAAAGAATAAAAAATGGTTTTTAATTCTGTCAAAACTCCCATCAAAAATTTTTAACTACATGTAATTACACGCATTTTTAAATAATCATTGACGTTATGCATATTGCATTTTTCCACGTTTTACAGCAAATGAATTAATTTATGGATTTTACGGTTTTTCAGCAATAAATTGAAGTTACTAGGTTTGCTAGTTTGTATGACAAACTTACCACTAATTAGTTTTGGACTGGGATTGAATACTACGCAATAGTTTTCCGTTTACAAGAAACTCAGAAAGACACTTCTAACCTCTTCCATAAGATTTTCTTAGCTTTATCATGAATTACAGTATGAAGTTTTACCTCTTCCACTCTTTCCCAATAGATTTTCATATTTCTAGCTATGAAAATGATAAAACTAAAGTCTGACGTTTATGAAACGTAGGGTTTTTTTATAAATATTATTGACCTTACGCCTTGTCCACGTCGATGTGGAAAAGGGCTGGGGAAAGGAACGGGAAGGAAATTAGACATAATATTTTGAAGGAAATATCCCGGCATTCACCTGGAGGTATCTGGGGAATGCTTGGAAAACCAAAATCTGGATGACCGGACGGGGATTCGAACCCACGTCCTCCCAATGCAAGGCCAAAAGCGATATGGCGCACCCACCACACTCGGTAAGAACATCGATAACCATGTTTTCTGCACTGCAGTATTTTTGCAGCCGAAGAAGCTGTCGCATTCTGGAGACTGTGTGTAAACCTCTACTTTTCTCGTATCAGACACCGCAGCTACTTGCTCGCGGAGGTTGTCCCCGACCTCTTTACGAGGTAACGATCAGCGACGGGATTTACGGCAGCGCCCTGGAGGGGGCGGCCTGTAATTCCCTTCCGTCCTTTACTCGGCCGTATATCTCCTTTTTATGACACTCGTTACTATCGACAATGATCGCCAGGGTACGAGCTTAGCGGCGTTCCTTGACACATCTCAGACAAGCCGTCTTTCTCAATAAACGGATTTGATACTATTAGAAAATAAATTTACGGTATTATTAATTTTAACACGCTCTCACCATACCCAGATTTTATACTGATAATTGTCTGCATTCACGGAAGACCGAAAGATTCATTCGTTTATAACCAAAGTTTCCAATGTGAATTACGAGTATTAAGACGTGGTATGATTATATCGTTAGAGGCTGTTATCAAAGGATGAGAGCGGAAATTTTAAAGCGGAAATTTTAAAGCAGGCGCTTTCCAGCCTAGGTAAAAATGAGCAGATCAGGAAATTAAGGAAAATTTATGAGGAAACTAGATAGGTTAGAACACGGTAAACGGGCTGATATGGATAATATATCTGCGGTTGTGTTAAAAATAGCTACATACGCCATTGCATCACAGCTATAAAACGTACCAACTAGTTCGAGTGTGTTCTGAGTGGTTACAGTAACATCGCTGAACCTAGTAGCAGAATATCTTTTGATGGAGAGCATAAGTGAAAGTAGTAGTCGAATCGGGAAAGGTGATCCGCAGAGAGGGCGAAAATCTGGCGGTGGTGAATGTATTAAAATATTACTAGAGTTATTTTGTAAAATAAAATCATTGTTGGGTGAAGAGAGAAAACAAAAATATTCTATAAGAGAAAAATGTTTATTTTGAATAGTGGTGTTAAATTCAAGAATAGTCTCTCTCAGTGTTGTATTTAAATAAAACCTTTTTCAAAAAACTAGCCAGTCCGTTGATAAAACGCGATGTTTCGGTGAAGTAAGTTGACAATTGTTACAAAATCTTTGATCGCTGAAACACGGCGTTTTATCTATGGATTGACTCGGCTCGTTTCCTAGGTAAGTATTATTCAGTAAACAGAGTAACCGGCGATGTTCGCAAACTGCATATAAGTTCTGGCGTTTTATCCCATTTGATCGTATCGTCGTTAACATTATCCATCATCATCCACTTTGGCCGATTACCCTACAATTTTCGAGATATATCACCCAAAAAAATCAGAAAATTTTCCATGTATAATTTTTTCTTGAGTGTTGTCAAAGGAAAAAGGGATGCAGTTTTGTAACCCAAATTTAAACATTTTT
Source organism: Vandiemenella viatica (assembly GCA_031002005.1). Lineage (NCBI taxonomy): Eukaryota > Metazoa > Arthropoda > Insecta > Orthoptera > Morabidae > Vandiemenella > Vandiemenella viatica. The sequence goes on from CM061919.1 coordinate 179,812,799, forward strand.
TCCTTTCAGTTAAATTGGTTTAACAGGAAATATTTTGGGCTTCCACAGTATCACTTCTCACTTTTACCAATTTCACTACAATTTTCGGAGTATTAAACAAAAAACATATAGCATCACGCGTAAATTTCTCTTAATGGGGATGAAGGAGAGAGGGGTGGGGCGGTTGGGCTTTTGTAAACCAAATGTAGATTTCTTTGTTTTAAAGAAAAGTACGTGTGCAAAGTCTAACCAAGTTCAAATAAAAACTGTGGGTTTGTGTGTTGCCAACTTTACAACAATTTTTAAATTTCAAGCTCAAAACTTTTGGTCACTAGCTGTACTCCAATAAATATTATGGACCTTCAGAATATCGCAACCCTCTTTGACCGATTTCCCTACCATTTTGGAGATATTTACAAAAAATTGAACCGTTCAAGTGTAAATTTTCCTTAGGGCTTGATTGGGGACGGAGGTTTAAAAAAAAAGTTAGACAGTATTTTTCCTTTTTTAAAAATAAAAAGTTTCATCAAGATAGGGTGAAAACTATGTATTTGTATAAAGAACATACAAATACACTAGCTGTACCCGTGATTTCGTTCAAACGGAATTTGAGATTTATGCTGTTAATTCAAAAATAAACTGTCAAATTTTGGATATCGCCAGCAACTTCGTTCACGTAGGGTGTTAAAGTACGGACCTCAGTCTTAGACCATTATGTCAGAATTTACACAACGCCTGTGGGACAAAGAAACTAATACGATTCGAGAATCACGTTCAACAAAAAATATTTACTAATTTGTGAAAACTTTTATCTTTAATTTCTCAACTTTCCAACTTCACATCAAAAATAAACATGCCCCATGTTATACACTGAATGCTAAGGACACCAAAACAATTTAATGTCGACCAACAAACATTTACTGGAAGTATGAGCAAAATTGGCGCGACAGAATCGGGGTCAACAAAACATAATAGCATATCCAGTGGAATATAGAAGATTAGCGCCACGTATGGGAAAGAAACGTAAAAAGCATACAAAATCCACCTCGATAACATACAGTGTGAATATTTACTGAATATGACAAGTGTTTCGTCAGTGATGATACTGTTTACTCACGCATAAAATTTTTAATATGAAGAAGATAGACTGTAGCGGATTACTCATATCCGCTCCACCAGCCTTCGGAGTTTGCACTGCTTGCTAACCCTATCCCAAATATCCCTAATACTAAGCATCCCTCAAAACAGCTAATTAAATGATTTTGCTTATGTTTTTGATGCTAGAATTTCTAATAATATCAAATTACAAAACTCATGTGCAATTGTAATGATATTTGATTCTTGATTCACACCCATCATGGACAATGCTAATGATTCAGGTGATTTAATCAAGTCAGGCAAGACAACTAGTGGCAGGAATTTCACTAATTGTATATTTAAACACTAAAGCAAACTACAGTATGACCGAAAACACCATAACAAATTTGAAAACTCACGCAGTTCTCCGTTTTACTATTTTTAATGCTCTTATTTAATAAATTATAACTTCTCTACAATAGACGCCAACAGGATTAATTATTTATTTAGCATTCATGACACAGAAAAAGCTATCACAAAACACATATGTTCAAAACAGCAACTTCCTTTAGTTACGCGCTAGGATAATCTCTGGTCTGATAACATACAACTGCCGCTTTCGAAGATTTTCTTTTAGATTCCGATCCGCTTTGTGCTTCCCTTGGTAATTGAAAATACTTGGGTAGAAAATAATTCAAGACATTAGTTCAACGTAACAATATGAATTCGAACACAAGATATTCAACATCATTATCTTTGCTTCTAAGCTCCTTGATAATAATAGTAAGCGTAACCTAATGGTAAATATAGGAGTTATACTTCGGCGCCATCAATCTGAATGAATTGTATAAAAAAATCATTTCACACCATCTCAATAACATTTCTTGTGAATACGGCCTGAATTGGTCCAGTGGTTTGACCGTGATGATGCGGTTTGCGCACGCCTAGGATTTTACATATAAAGATATTTATACAGTAGATAAGAGCTATATATAGGCGGCAGTGATTCCAGCTATGGCAGACCTCTGAACAAAGCCACAAAATGATTGCTGAAACGTTAGGTTTCCATAAATTGAAGCGGTTCCACCCAAACAACCAAGACAACATAGATAAGAGATTGTTTGCAGAATTGAACCAAAAGACAATTTATTTATAAAGTTATTTAAGTATTTTAAGTAGACTTCAAAACCATCCAGAAATGCAACTTAACTGTGGAATATCCTTCTTACTCGAAAGCAGGGAAGTATTTAATACCAAGTGGAAAAATGTTTAATACCAAGGGGGGGAAAGAAACTTTGATGAACGGGAAAGCGTTGCAAGGGCCACGAGTACTGTCTGACAACGTGTGGCGCATAGGAAGCTGTAGCTTGACGGACTGCCACTTGGAAGGAGAAGGGATGAGTCTCTTATTCAGGGTGGGTCGTCGCATGCAGCAGGTCAGGTGTGTGCTCACGTGGAGTCCACGCACCGACCGTCACGTAACCCATTATGCAAATGCGACTGCGCTCGTCTCCGACGGAGATTACGCCTCTCGCTTGCCGTCCGCGAGCCACTCCCCAGCGACGTGGCGCGATTTATACCGCGCGGATAAGACCTGCGCTACGTCGCTGCTCCTGATAATTCACCGTCAGTACTAAGCCCGAGAACGGAACCTGGCCAGCGTACGGAAGTGGTACAGTCTCTGCGATAACAGTGTTACAGACGTTAAACTGAGTAATTCCTCCATCACCGCCGGGAACGGCGCACAGTAGTTTTTGATTGTTTACATCCGAAGATCTGTCTATGCCACCAAATGATGACGACTGAGTCTGCCGTCGACATGTATGGTAAATAACACCGAATTACCACACTTCTGGTATCGAAATGCTTTCGGTATCGTTGTCTAATATCTACCACTCCGTTTAACAAACGAAGTTCTAAACCAAGCGGCTCCCAACGAAGGCTGTACCGCCCACCTGTGAGCGTTAAGAGGGGTGATAGGGGCCGTTTTTTATCCAGGGCAAATTTATGGAGCGTTGAGGACCAACCACCGCATCCTGCTTTCCTATATTATATCCGGCTTTAAGGGCTGCATCGAAGTTATTCATTACATTCCAATGGCAATATGTAGTCAAAAGAGGATTTATTGTGGTCAGAAATTTATTAACAATGAAAAGAAACATTGCAAATTTTTCTATATCTATAAAACTAACATCGGGTATATTTGTACCAGAAAAACTCAAAAACTATTGGGCAGATTTCGATGTGATTTTCACCGTTTTAAAGATTAGAATCTCAATTGAAGTGTTTGGTATGTCTTATGCTTCAACGTAACATAACGCCGGACCGGTAAATGAAAATCTGGACGTACAGCCTGAAACAAAAAACAAAAAATGAAATACGATCCATATGTCATAAATCGTAAAAATAATAGCCATATTATCGCATGTAACTTTTACTTTCTTAAATTTCGATTTTTAGTCTTTAAACCCCATACATGGCTACATCGAATGCGAAGAGGAACTACGTAAAGGGGAAAATATTAATTTTAATAGTTGTGGTGTGACAGCGTCACCCACAATGAATATAATTAAATTGTTATTAATTATATTCATAATTTTACTAATTATATTCAATTTTATTAATTATATTCAATCTTGTGACGTGTAAATACCGTAAATAATGGGGATTGTATGGATAAATTAAATATATATTAAACCAGGGCAGCCAGAGGTATAACTGTTGTAAATTTATTTTCTGTAAAACTCGTGGCTCAGTAAGGAAGTGAATGTTAGAGGCTGAAAACTGCCATTTTCGGACGCTCGAGAGTGGGACAATGGGTGGCCTCTCCGACTTGGCGGCGCCACAGCTTCACAACGGCTATATTCCGTTAGGCGGGGCCGGTGAACTCACCCCTCTCCGCTACTTCGTTGAAGGCCAGGCAGAAACGCGTGGAGGGATGCAGCGAATGCGAGGCGCGATATATTACACGTGACGACGGACATGTGTAGATAACCAGTCATGAACGTTTATTGGGGTCCACAGTACTAAATCTAGGGAGTTTGTTACATGTGGAGAGACGACTTTCCGAGGAAGAAGGAAGAAGCCATCTTAAGCGACACTTGCTGCCTGGACGAGTTGATGAACAGACGTGTCAGCCGACACGCTCTCGTCTGGTGATCATTGTCTGATGCTGATCACTCTCTTGCTTTGGGAAGCGAGAGGTTATATGGCATGCCTGCCATTGTCTGGAAGTTGTTTTAATAACGCGGTCGTACCCGCTTTTCTGGCTTCCACAGCTGCAGTGACATTGAGCATGTCACGCTACTTCACGGCGATGCATTTATGGTAATGTACCGGATGCAGATGGTCACTATTCATTGGGTTTTAACGGACTTGTGAGCCCTTAAGCGGCACTGGGATAAGACTCTGCTCCCGCCACTAAATCACTGAGCTAGCTGATTTATGTTTCACTGTAAATTTCAAGCATCTTGTAATTGTAAATTCATTTTTGATGCTTTTATTTAACTTTATACGGCGCCCCTGGGATATTCTTTTGTTACAGTAAAATGTTAGCTTCAATTTGATGGCCTGTGTTGCCATGTTGTTCATATGTTAACTTTGCTGATTTTTTATTTGTTGAAATATTTCATTCAGTTTTGTTTTGTTTTTTGTTTCTTTCATCGGCGGATTGTAAACGTCGGGTATTGCTTGTTTTGTTGGTCTAACTATGTTTAACGTAAAGTTAATTATTACCCGGCCTTGTATAAGCCATAAGAATCAATAAATGGGATATTATTTTGTGTCTAATATTCATGGTTCTGGTTCCTTTTAGCTCACCCTTTATTATATTTAAAATGCATTTCATATTTTCAGATTTACATTAATAAATCCCCCCTCCCTTTTTCCGCCACCTATATTGTATTTTATTACATAGTATAATGAAAAAACCTTTCGATATCTTCTTTGTTTCTTGAAGTTACTATCTGAGGCTGCACAGCTATAATCTTTGATCTTTGGAAGTGAATTAAAATCACTGATAATACTAAGTAATGCATATTTGACAGCTTTGAACATGAAAGTGAACTGTTTAAAACCTTCAGTGCAGAACCTTCTGAGAAATTTGTTGCTGTTTGAAAATATGGTCTCAGCCCACATAGCTACAATCTCTGATGTTTGGAAGTGAATTAAAATCGCTGTTAATATCTGGTGGCTTTGAACATGAAATTGGACTGTTAAAAACCTTCAATGTTGACATAGTGTATTTTTTTTTTTGTAATTTATTGATGAGCGATTCTGTCTTTACCACATTTCCTGAAAAAAAACATTGTTTCTATTGCTGCACGAATCGCTGTGGTTATTATGATGAAACTTACTACACATGTTCCTGATATGGCTAAAAATATTGCAGGAATAAATCAACCCCAACCCCTTTTCTGCTACACCGGTGGTTAGCCGTTTAAATACGTATAGAAAAATTGAGCAACTGACATGAAATTTAATTCACAACTGCATAAAAACTGTTTTATGAGCTTCTATATTTACTGTGTGTGCAAATCAACCTAGATCATACCGGCCAACGCCGGGAACTCTGCCAGTATTTAATAATGATTCCGTGAGGTCGTAATGATGTGGTGACATCGTTTTTATTGGGTGCGCATTCCATCATAACCTAACCCGGCAATCCTGCCGGCTATAGGGTACCTACTGTTTAACCTGGAATCCGAACCAAGAAAGCGTTCTGACGTACTTCACATTACGCAGTAAGCTGAGCCAGAGGTGAAGGACTGGTTAAGGGCCTATGAAAATCTCCGCCGAGACAGGGATTTCAAAAGGGAACCTTTCGATACCCAATCAGAACACCTGAACCACTGAGCCAACAGGCTGCTCTTTCTATATATACTTCACCTATGAAGCGTGATCAAATCACTGTTTCAAAAAGTGAGTTACGAGCCAAAAAAGTTGAAGCACTAAGGATTACTTTATTTATAAGAAGAAGGGTAACAAGAGTCGTTTTTTTGTAGCGGCGTGTTTCCCGCTACGGGTTTGTCAAGGATGGCTGAGTAAGCTAGGTGGCCGTGCGGTAACTTACTTGTCAGGATGTGTTACACGATGACACGGATCTGGCGCTCTTCTCGTCTCGCTACCTAGCTTCTGAAGGAGTAAATAATGTTGAGGTGATTATTACTGAAACATTCTATTGGTACACCTCCTGGTTTATTGACACCTTATTTCCATACGATACATCTTAGCTGGTTTCCCTACAACAGAACTCCATAGCTTGCTACTGCTCCAAAAGGACGAATGCGTTGGCTATCATGATGCGTAACTATTAACGACTTGCTTGGCGGTATGCTCGGCGGTGGCGCGCAGCGGTAGATACTCTAACTGACATAGTGACAGTCGCTCACTGTCCTAATGATGTCTGCCCGACATAGTGTCTGACTAGACTGATCAACCAGACTGACAAGCTGCCAAGACTGACCTGACCTGGACTGACCTCACGGTCTAGCCCCGACTGTCCACTCACGACCCCTGGGCGTGTCCATATATCGCGACACCCAGAGTGACGTCGGCGTGACCGCTTTCCTAACCTTCGGCTAGGCAGTCACCTTCCATCGTGTTCTCGAAACATCTCGATGGCTGGTCACGTATTGCTCCCATTTACTGGGTCAGCTGTTTGCGTTAGCTACTTGAGACTACGCTTGCGACCTCTTTGCTGTGTTGCGGCTGATTGTTTTGCACAACCGCTGACGCTACCGAAACCTACTTTCCTCGGCCGTTGTCCGCTACGCCGACCGCCTGACAGCTTATCGCCGTACTTTACTTCTCTAACAATTCAAATATTATAATTACAATTTTGCCTATTACATCTTCTCTGAAAAGGGAGCTGTGAGCAATTTTTTTCCCCCCCGAGAAGGGGAGTTTTTTTTCATTTATTTATTTTTAAATAACTATTAGTCGAGACACTGTAAGTCATTCCGTAATATTCTCAAGTTGCGACTGTGGCTTTAAAGGCGAGGAACTTGTTTGTCGTTCAGGGTCCTACCACGAAAAATTTTTTTTATTCTGATATAGGTGGATTACTGAATATTGGCCATTGCTGTAGCTGCCTCGTTTCCTGCAGACTTTTTCCGGTAGACAAATTTAATTATTAGTTTCAGATTAATGACAATTCATACAATGGCTTTATTGATATTTCCTTTTAACCACTCGGATTTTTTTTCTTACTGTTTTACGCCTCGTTGATGTCATTAGATACGGGAAAGGACAGAGGGAGGGGGTGGGGAGAAAGTAACTGGAAGCCATGACCTTTTGAAGAAACCATTTCAGCATTTGCCCTGAATGATTTTCGGGAAACCGCGGAAAATAGAAATCTGCATAGCCGGACGGGAATTCGAACCAGCGTCCTCTCGAATGCGAGACCAGAGCATTGACACTCACCAACCAAGCTCGGTCTGTACATTCGTAAACTGTTTGCAGGCTGACTGTGTATACTTATAATCGACACATGCGATGTCCAACTTACAAGTTGTACGACAGAGCGGCATGAATTTGTTAAACTGCGTTCTGACGGTTGACTTTTGTCCCACTGTCCTTCTCAGGTATCTACACTTTTTCTGTTGAGTAGGACAGACTTAAACTACCAAATCTTCAAACTGATGACGGTACACCGACAGCAGTCGTCTAGTCAAGTAGAACTGTGTAATGAATTGAGGCAATCAGAATCCAGCTTAGCACCGAAACCTCGAAAAACTTTACAAAAACTTAAAGTTAAACTGAACAATTCTACACTTTTAATAGATTCTACTACTAGTCTAATAATTATGAATATTGCACAAAAACTAATTACATCATTCAAAATATTAACAGCATTTATATTTAAAAATTTCAATAATTTGAAAGCAACAAAAAGTTTATTTGAATTTAAAATAGTGAAACATAGCCATTCTGCTTGTAACACCAGTTATCAATACTTAAATTTCTAAATAACAATAAAGGTAGGCGAGAAATTCAAATTCGTTATAACATTAAGCATTTCTATTAACATATCATTCTGATTAGTGAAACTAATTATTTTCTCCTCAGTCACCACTTACAGCAGTTCGAATATTAATTAGAGCGTTCAAACAAATGTTATCTCACAATTTTTCAGAATTAACAATAAGTTAGTCACTGAAATTACTCATAGAATTTAGAAGTCTGCTTCAAAAAATTATTGACAGAAATTCACGAAGTACCAGTAGTTAGATGTGCTAAGTACTTTGAAGAAGAGGGCTCTATAAGAATTCCAAGTGACGCTCAGGATCTTAAGTCACCAGGAACATATAATTCACTTTGCAGTTAACTACGAGGGGGTACCTAAAAATAATCGGAACAGCATTGTCTTGGGTGGAGCTTGTGTAGTACGCGTTTCTGCCGCTAGGCGTTTATAACGCAACTCATTGTCAGTTCAGTGCCGCCTGTTTTGGTGACCTGGCTTGTTCTGTTAATCTGCAGTGATTGTTTTTGCTAGAACTATTTCGTTATTGTTTCGTTTTGATGATGGCAAGTTTAAGTGAACAACGTACAGCTGTGAAATTTTGTTTTCTACTCAGTAAAAGTGGTGCTCAAACTGTTTTAATGTTGAAAACAGCTTGCAAAGATGACGCTATGGGAAAAACTCAAGTCTACCAGTGGTTTGCTCGGTTTAAAAATGGCGACATTTCGATTGATGACAAACCTCTTTCTGGACGTCCATCAACTGCCCAAATGGACGAAAATGTTGAAAAATTCGATAGCTTGTACTCTCAGACGGTCGACAGACAATTGATCAACTGTCATAGATTAGTGGGTTATCTTGGAGCTCGATTCAGCGAATTTTAACTGAAGATTTGGGAATGAAAAGGGTTGCTGCCAAGTTTGTTCCTCGAGCTCTGACTGACAAGCAGAAAGTACGTCGAGTTGAAAAGTGTGCTTTGAAACAACAGCTTGAAATTGATCCAGATTTTCTGTCAAAGGTCATTACCGGTGATGAGCCATGATGCTATGGTTACGGCCCAGAAAAAAAGCAACAGGCAAGCCAATGGAAGACACCACTGTCACCCCGTCCAAAAAAAAGTCAAATCAAACACTAAAACAATGCTCATTTGCTTTTTTGATGCCAAGGGCGTAGTTCAATCATAGTTTGTTCCCACACATCACACACCGTTAATCAAACCATTTATTTGGAAGTTTTAAGAGGATTACTCAACGGTTTTCGTCAAAAAAGACCCGATTTGTGGCAGACAGGAGACTAGTTCTTATACCACAACAATGCACCTGCACACACAGCTGTCTCTGTTGGGTACTTTCTGGTTAAAAATGGCATGGTTCCGCTGCCCCACGCTCTTTACTCGCCTGACCTAGATCCGTGCGACATTTTCTTAATTCCACGCATGAAAAGGGGCATGAAAGCACACCAATTTGACAACATTGAAGAGGTCAAGAAAATCGAGGTGGGAGCTGTCAGCCATTCCTAAGGATGAATACAGAAAGTGTTTCGAACAGTAGTAGCACCGGTGGGACAAATGTATTAGTTTTAATGGAGAGTATTTCGAAGGGGATGAGATTGTTTTGTAAAAAAAAATGAAAATTTAGCTTTTAAAAAATAATTCCGGTTGTTTTTGATACCCCTTCCGTAAACCTATAATTGCCCCCAACATTCGAATATTCCGCTCTATCCGTTATTTCTAGGGAACAATTTTTAAAAAATCGTCTCAGGTCGGTTAGTAACGCGACATAACCTACTCTGTTGCGACGTATTATCCGTCGGCTCGTAAATATTAGACTCAATTTCATACTGCCGGCGGTTAAAACTCCACAGCTCAGCAGAGCCGTTTTATTTTACAATCCATTATAATTTCTGAAAACAACACCAGTGCTTCCTCCCTGGCAATATGTTTTAAATGTATAATCCGTTTATCTCGCCGCGGCGGACAGCACGGCTCCCGCGTTTGACATTTCGTCCTTTTTATCTGTCCCGTCCGCCCGACCGCATTTAAATCTCTTTACATTTACCAGGAAAGCGCCTACCCTCGCTGCGGTTTGACATTTCACGCTTAACAAGTCGCAGCTGCTTAAATTAATAAAGTCTCACAGGAAACGGAAACCAGAGGGATTATTTTCAAGCACAACGCAAAATCGAAAAAAGCTTGTAACACTAAGAAGTATCCTTATCTGATTTTAATAACTTTTCGCTATGTTATAGTAGCCTAAAATACAATATCTGAACACTTATTTTGAAGGTAAAATAACCCCGAATGTTACTAAAATGGAAAAACAATCACTTCCGAAACTACAAAACGATTCTTGCGTGCAGGATATAAAAAAAAAAAGTCTTTAATTTGGACGGAAGTCTTAGATACTTTTTCTGTGTTGGTGGGAATTTTTTTTAAATTTTTTTGGTTTATTTCTTATTTATTTATTTATTATTTATTTTTACACGCTTTATATTAGCTTGACTTGTATGTATGTATGTATGTATGTAACGGAATTTGACCCACTTCCAGATGTTCGAGCTGGTTGAAATTTGGCACACATATTAAGAACCGGTGACAATACAAGAATTTCATAGCTATATCCTGCTATTCTCATTACTTTGACAATAACAAAAGAAAAATGGTTGAATGGCGTGAAATTTTGCAAATTAATTTTAACCCAATTCCAGATGTCCGAATTGTTTGAAATTTTGCTGATGTATTGATAACTGATTACAATACAATAATTTCATAGCTATATCTTGATATTATCATTACTTTGACAGTAAAACCAGAAAAAATTTGCACACGTTTTAAGAACTGTTGACAATACAGCAGTCTCTTAGCAACGTCCCGCTATTCTCGTTACTTTGACCGTCTCCAGTTTCCCGGGTGTGATTTACGAGCCTTGGTTGCTGACGACGATCGTCTTCCACTGTCTCCTATCCAGAAAGGTTTCTCTGTCTGCAATCACTTAACGTGATGTTGAATAGTGAGTATTCGAAACATTACTTCGTACTATTATAGAAGAGTAGTCTTCCACATTTACCCTGCTATTGGACCTCTGGCTGAGCTGCCATTTAATTGTATTTAACGCGTGGAAGTATTAATTAAAAATGAAACTACAACACAAAGATAAAGAGAGATTGGCGAAAAAAAGCCAACAGTAGGAAACATACTTTTGAAACTATCTGAACTAAAAAGTTAAAAATAAAATTGTAGTTTAAAAAAACTAAAAACACGCTTTCGTAGTAATGTGAACTAAAAGGTTAAAAATAATCTTTAAATACAAAGATTTTGTGTAACAGTGATGGGACGTCCCACAATACAGGATAAGTTAATTTTTTTGAATAAGCTTAATGAATAAAGTCGCTGATTACAAAATTAACTTTAATGTAAAAAAAAAGCGTGGGGTGCTCTCTACACAACTTTTGACAATGACTCTACCTTTACAAACAGCGAACGACAAAAAATATAAGACAACTCATATAGCACCCATGATTTTTTACATTAAAGTTAATTTTGTAATCAGTGACTTTATTCTTTAAGGTTATTCAAAAAAATTAATTTATCCTGTATTGTGGGACGTCCCATCACTGTTAAACAAAATCTTTATATTTAAGGATTATTTTTAACCTTTTAGTTCACATTACTACGAAAGCGTGTTTTAGTTTTTTAAACTACAATTTTATTTATTTATTTTTTTTTATTTCATTTTATTTATATTTTTTTTTATTTATGTAACATAGGTATTTTCACTTTACATTCCCAACTTTGGCGGGCGATTTCATTCTCTAAATTTATTTATCCAAAATAAAAAAAATAAAAATCGTGCCAGCATTAGATTTTTGTATGCTACGAAATTATTAAAATCAGAAAATGATATTAAGTAAACACAACTCCGAAGAAGAAAAAGTTGGGATTCAAGTGGACTGAGAAGTATGGACTAACATTCAAACACGAAAAATAATACTAACATTAGAACGAAGAAGAATAATAAAGGCATTTAAATGCATAAGACGAGAGGATCCACAAGCTGGAGCATAAGAGAACGGGAAATCTTTGAAATTGGACGATATTCAAACGATAAATAAAAGCTGAAGTAGGCTACTTGGTGAGATTCGCGGAGGTAGAGCTACGCATTCACAAACCTGACGCTTGGCATTATACCTGTAGATGGGACATTGTTTGCCCTTCCATAGAACTCTTCCACAGCTTACAGCAGGTACAGTTTAGATTCATTTTGAATCGAACCTTGTTCTCCCTTAAGGCAGTCAGTCATTTCAGCTATTGAGCTATCGGAATAACTACACAATCAATAAAAATTAGAGAAACGTGAGTCTGAAATCCCGGGAAGCATATTTTAGGAATTTTCTGAGACGTTCCATATAATACTAGCAGCGTAAGAAAAACAAATGACACTTGTAGTCTAAACGGATATAGATATCTTAATAGCGACTTATAATCGTAGGAACCTGATACAGATGTTCACTCTCATTCCTGAATCCACGTGCTAAGATAACTGAGATCATCATATTATAAACTGTACAGCGTCATTAATTTCGTCAGTCTGTATCATCGAAGTTGAGATTAAGGTTGTATTAGACTTCACAGAAACTAGTTCGTTTCGTACTTTATCCGCCCACTTTATTTTCAGCATCCTTTTATAGCACCACATTTTAAATGCTTCAATTTTCCTTTTGTCTGGTATTTCTAAAGTCCAACCTTCGCTGCCATAATGGGCGGTGCTCCACATTAGTTTTAAAAAAAGTTCTTTCTGAGTCGTAGATAAATGTTTAAAACCAAAAGATTTCTCTTTTTCATGAAGGCTCTTTTCGCTACTGCTATTCTGCTTTTAACATCA
>CM061919.1:179826695-179948975 GCA_031002005.1 Vandiemenella viatica
CATACAGTTCAGCAGCATATGTAGACCTGGAATACAAAGCATATCAGGCGTTTAGGGTACCTACCCAATTTTCAACCTTCTCCACGGAGTCTTATGCAATACTAATGTCACTAGTACATACAACAATCTGGTCAAGCCAAAACAGTCATATGTACAGACTCCAAAGCGGCCCTCCTTGCACTTTTAGCATTACCGAAGGGGAAATGCAAGAACTACTTAACGTTCGAGCTCGCTAAGGAGTTAAGGAGCAGCGCAGCAAAAGGGATAGATGTCAAGATACAATGGGTACCTAGTCATGTCGGCATAGTGGGCAATGAAAGCGCGGATACAACGGCAAGGAAACAACTAAATTCCAAAGACAAGGAACACATCCCCCTCCCATTTACTGATTATAAGGACATAATATCTTCCTGCGCTAAGTCAGAATGGGAAAAAATGTGGCGGGAGGACAGGCAGGAAGTTGGAAGATGGTACCGAGCAATAATAAATACAATCGAGGACAAACCTTGGTACGACCGTTTGGACCTCACAGAAAGGAGATAAACTGCATAAACAGGCTGAGAGCCGGCCATGCCCTACTAAACGACAAAAGATTCATTATGAAACAAGTTGACTCCCCAATGTGTACATCCTGTTTAGAGACGGAGGATATATACCATTTCATGCTGAGATGTATCAACTACCAAGCAGAAAGACAGGAGTATCTAGAAGAAGGTCTACAGATTAGAGATATACAATCTCTTATGCAGGTTCTCGCCTACCCCAATAAAAAATCCTGTAAACTACTATACAAGTATGTGTCAAAAACTAAAAATCATATATAGAAGACATATTTTCAAATAAAGGATAGCCAAATTATTCTATGTACCTGGCTAAATTAGCCCTAAGTAGGAAGAGATAGCCGATTCAAGAACACCGCCAGGTGGCAGCACCGTCGCGTGACGTCACAAGATGGCCGCCCCCCGTTTGGCCGGCCAAGATGGCCGCCGTTAGTTCACCGATCGGCCCGCACAGATGGCAGCAGCAGTCGGGCTTGCGCTGGACCGTTAGTTCACAGATCCGCTGGTAGATGGCAGCCCCCGTTAGTTCTTTGGCTCACTGGTAGGTGGCGTGGCATGTATCATTTTGGTCTCCGACAAATATTTGTCACTGCTCTCCATTAGCCGTTCCCTGTTCTGGAATGCGGACGTCAGACAAGTTGTATCGTGGCGACAAAACTATGGATTCGTCTATCACTTTAGTTCCTAGTGGTCATCGTGTGTTGCGTATACCAATTCCACCTTTACCGAGTAACTTAAATATAATTAAAGTCTTAGTTTAAATGGCCCCATTGGTTTAAGTAGACAATGGACGATTAGTTCATCCATTAATCGGGAAATCGAGTATGATGGTCACGAATCCACTTCCTCTCAGATGTATACTGTTTGATACAGAAGTGGAAAAAATAAGTCGAAAAGCATAAATGTTTCCTTTTAACGTTCGATATGGGGAAAAAAACCGTCATAAACTCCAGATATAGAATTCTATGTGTACCTGTTTTCATGAAATTATTTAGCGTTCTTGCCTCGCATTCGGGAGGACGGAGGTTCGAATCCCCATCCAGGCATCCATGGTTTCCCAAAATCACTCCAAGTGAATGCCGGGGATGCTACCTTCAAAAGGCCATGACCGAATTCATTCCCATTCCTTTCCCGTCTCTAAAGGCCACGTTGTTAGAGAGACGTTAAAAAAAAAATCGACTGCCGAGATGCAAAGTACCCCGGTTTCCGATAGATGGCTGGCACACATCATTTCACCAAGCTTTTACGAGAAATATTTCAGGTATTCCTGCCTGCTGTCTGTCTGCTATTATCGGTATATCAATGTGACAAGTATTTCGAAACTATGGAGTTATTCTCGGCGTTCCGTTTGCCCAGGTTGCGAAACTCTGTACACAGCAAGGTGCAAATATTTCAGCACAGTAAAATATTTTCTTCGGTTCTGTGTCGTGAAATATACTTGCGTTTGATTAAGCGTGAACCATTACTATTTTTTACTAAAAACAAAAGAAGTCCACATTAGCGTATATTACCTACAAAACATTTCTGTTCCCATGTCTCCTTGTTATTACAGAGCAAAGCACATACTATTAATCAGTCACATTGCTATACAGTACAGCAATATTTCATATATGTTATTCCCCCCAAACTTAGTGGCCAAGAATTAAAGAATATTTCACACATCTCCAATGATACCTGATAAAGTGAAGTTACAGTGAGTTTATTCCTTGACAGCCTTTTCAGTCCCTGGCTTTACCCTATAATGTCTGATCATAGTCCTCTATCCCCCCTCCCCTTTTTCTATATAGTGTTCCTAATTAAAAATTCATTCATATACCGAAAACATACTTTTGCACATCATATCGGATTCGTTATGAACCAATATAATAGCTAACAGCATTAATGATAGCTCACGAATTTTGGCTAGATTTCCACATTTTAAAGGATGTATTAAATGAGGTGCAATGAAACAGAGCGAGAACCAACCCAATTTTTAAACTCAGAGGCATTGAAGGGGTTTACTGATGTATGTAAGTATAACCTCGATGAATCTAAAGCAAAGTTGTCTATTTGAAAACCAGTTTCTTTCCCTACAGGCATTTATGAAGTGATTACATGTTAATCTCTCGACTGATATCAAACCAATCAGCCAGTAATTTTTTCCAGCCTGTCTTTGGACAAGAGCCCACTTGAAAATATTTGTGACAAAGCCTTTCCCACATCAAAGCTAGAAAAAAAATCAAAGTTTCCAGTTTGACAATGGCAAAGCTCAAGGAATGGAAACATCAGTACGACTCCTTATTTCCCTAATCTTATCTCTGTTGCCATTGGTATAAAATATTTAATCACACTCGTAATTGTTGCCATCAAGGTCAAACCTTTGTCGTCTGTCTATCCAGACCAATCTATGTATCAATTCTGTTATGCTTTCGTAAGCAATCACAAATTGAGTGTCCTTAGCTGTACTTTGTCTAAAATTCCAATCAATCCCTTGTGACACATCAGTGATTGACACCTTTAACTGTTTTTACAGCACAGCACGTATGTTCCAGGAACGAAATACGTCTGTTAATCTTCACCCATGTCGAATCGAAGTACGCCAGTCCTATGTGATAAAAATCGAGTCACGCTAAGCACAGAACATGCCTGAGACCATCGCCTGTAACCAAGGTGGAGATATAGAAAATTTACCCACTTCCTTATAGAAGAAATCCAGTGCACTATTCCTAATTCTTTCACCAAGATCCACCCCTAGCCTCATCGCCAACATACGCCCAGCACTTCGTCAAACCACCTTCTGTTTTCCAATGATTCCCTGATCAGTTACAGACAGGGTTACCTTCTTTTCGTGCGTTAAAGTAAACCAAAAATTGAAAATTCGCAAAGTCTTCTCCTAATCAGTAGCCAGGTACCAAAATGTTCACTTAAGGTGCTTCTACTGCAGTTTTCCAGGAAAATTCGCCCCTTTTCCAGGAAATTATTTTTCAATAAATCAGGACCCAGGAGAGTTCTCCATTCGGTTTAAAATGTTCCCATCTAACGCCAACCTTCGGATTCAGGGCCAAGTGTGACATTTGTTTGTAATTGCATGCTTCGTTCAAGTAACCACGATAAAGTTACCATAATGCTCTTAGCTAACTGATAGTTTCTTGGTCATCAAACAGGCATCATAACCCACATTTTAATAGAAGATCCCCACACATCGACAAGTATCCAAAGGTGCAGACACTAGTTCTATTGCGCCGAAGATAGCACCCACGCTTGAACTGTCGTAAATTGTTAGGTCAAAGTGGGTGTTTGGATATTTTATCCACTCAGGCCTCATCATCTAAAGTCTAATGACAGATTGTGGTCATGGCCAACTTAGGCTCCATACACCACTCAGAATTATTCTGCCAATATCCATTCTAACAGCATTATACACCACATACAGCCCCTGACACTCTTCCAATCTCCCAATGACATCCAGTCCAGTTCCTTTATTAAGGCACTTGCTGAATATTTTCCACTAATAAATCTAGCTGCTATATTTTGCATCTTGCATTTGATGTACAAAAAATGTGGTCTCCATACTACACTTATATATACAAGAAATGGTCTGACTGTGGGTTTGTACCCAAGTCCTTCGCTTCTCTGGTACATCCCCTCATCACCCTCTCTGTTAAACCGAGCGTGGTGGTGTAACGGATAGCGTTCTGGCCTCGCATTCGGGAGGACGGCGGTTCGAATCCCCGTCCGGGCATCCAGATTTGGGTTTTCCATGGTTTCCCCAAATCACTCCAGGTGAATGCCGGGATGCTTCCTTCAAAAGGCCATGGCCGAATTCCTTCCCATTCCTTGCCCCCCATCCTTTCCCGTCTCTAAAGACCACGTTGTTAAAAAGGGACGTTAAACTGTTAAAAAAAAAACTCTCTGTTAAATGATTTTTGTGTAGTGAAAAACGTGAGAAACACAATTCGTATGCCAACACAAACGGCAGTAAACTGTAAAGAGTACAGTGAAATGGGAGATTGCCTAAGCGCTGAAGCAATGGTTAGAAGCACACGTTGATGGTGAGCATAATTCTATAACCATATATTTTAGACTCAAATTAACAGAGGAAGTAGACACACGCACACACTTGTACATGCATACAGCGTGGTCGACAGAACTAACAGCAAGCATCATGGAAACGATGAAGTGGGGCAGAATTGTCGTTACCACTGATTAACTGGGCAGTGATTGGGCTAGTTGTTGAGTCGAGATCGCTGTAGGCATGGAAATGTACGTGTGTATGCATCTCTATCTGTGTGTTTTTTGCGTAAATGTGGTGATACATTCCTTTATCTCGTTTGTCCTGCACTTATGCTTGTGTGAGGTGACGTATGGATTTGTGGGTGAGACCTAGTATGAATATGGGAGTTATGGTATCTGTCTGATGACCAAATGTCTACTGCTACTCGTGGTACATGGGGAGCACATGTTACTGAATGGCGGAAAAAGCTTAGGTGTGGGATAGACGTGTTGGTGCTGATGTGAACAGTTTTGTACCTAGCACACATGATACTGGATGATAGTGAGGTCTGTAGTGTGAAATAAATGAGATGATGTTGATGTGAAGAGTATGGTGCCTGGAACATATGTTACTGATGATTTTTTGGTCAGTTATGAGCCATGGGGGGTTCTACCTCACTTTTTCGTCGCCATGATTGGGGCTGGTTGTTGTGTCTAGCTCGCTGAAGGCATGGATATATGTGTCTGTGTGCGTAAGTATGGTGATACCTTCCTTAAACTCATTTATCTGGATGTATGATTTGCTTAGGTGTGGATAGACGTGTTGGTGCTGATGTGAACAGTTTTGTACCTAGCACACATGATACTGGATGATAGTGAGGTCTGTAGTGTGAAATAAATGAGATGATGTTGATGTGAAGAGTATGGTGCCTGGAACATATGTTACTGATGATTTTTTGGTCAGTTATGAGCCATGGGGGTTCTACCTCACTTTTTCGTCGCCATGATTGGGGCTGGTTGTTGTGTCTAGCTCGCTGAAGGCATGGATATATGTGTCTGTGTGCGTAAGTATGGTGATACCTTCCTTAAACTCATTTATCTGGATGTATGATTTGCTGTTCCTGTTTCTTTGAGCTTGTGCATGGATACGTATGGATTTGTGGTTGAGACCTAGTATGAATATGAGGGGTTCTGGTATCTGGTGATAGTCAAATGTCTATTGTAACTCATGGTACCTGGGGCACTCTTAATGAATGGCAGATAGGGTTGCAGTATGGGAGAAACGTATTGATGGTAAATGTAATCAATTGTGTGTGATGAACACTATTTATGATGTAAATACTTAGGTGTATGGTGAAAACATGCCATCTTTTGCACACCCTCTATCTCGCCAGGCAGATGATATGTAAGGAGAGTTCTGTTTTTCAGCCAGTCATGGGGGCAAGAAAGTACTACATCACTTTTTTTTGTTTCCATGATTGGTGCAGGTAGTCGTCCTGAACTTTCTGTAGACTTGTACATGTATATCTGCGTCTCTCTTTGTGCATGTAAGTGTAAGTATTGTGATACCTGACTTAAACTCGTCTGTCTGATGATTTTTTTAACGATAGTTCTGCCCAGTTAATCAGTGGTAACGACAATTCTGCCCCACTTCATCGTTTCCATGATGCTTGCTGTTAGTTCTGTCGACCTCGCTGTATGCATGTACAAGTGTGTGCGTGTGTCTACTTCCTCTGTTAATTTGAGTCTAAAATATATGGTTATAGAATTATGCTCACCATCAACGTGTGCTTCTAACCATTGCTTCAGCGCTTAGGCAATCTCCCATTTCACTGTACTCTTTACAGTTTACTGCCGTTTGTGTTGGCATACGAATTGTGTTTCTCACGTTTTTCACTACACAAAAATCATTTAACAGAGAGTTTTTTTTTTTAACAGTTTAACGTCCCTTTTTAACAACGTGGTCTTTAGAGACGGGAAAGGATGGGGGCAAGGAATGGGAAGGAATTCGGCCATGGCCTTTTGAAGGAAGCATCCCGGCATTCACCTGGAGTGATTTGGGGAAACCATGGAAAACCCAAATCTGGATGCCCGGACGGGGATTCGAACCGCCGTCCTCCCGAATGCGAGGCCAGAACGCTATCCGTTACACCACCACGCTCGGTTTAACAGAGAGGGTGATGAGGGGATGTACCAGAGAAGCGAAGGACTTGGGTACAAACCCACAGTCAGACCATTTCTTGTATATATAAGTGTAGTATGGAGACCACATTTTTTGTACATCAAATGCAAGATGCAAAATATAGCAGCTAGATTTATTAGTGGAAAATATTCAGCAAGTGCCTTAATAAAGGAACTGGACTGGATGTCATTGGGAGATTGGAAGAGTGTCAGGGGCTGTATGTGGTGTATAATGCTGTTAGAATGGATATTGGCAGAATAATTCTGAGTGGTGTATGGAGCCTAAGTTGGCCATGACCACAATCTGTCATTAGACTTTAGATGATGAGGCCTGAGTGGATAAAATATCCAAACACCCACTTTGACCTAACAATTTACGACAGTTCAAGCGTGGGTGCTATCTTCGGCGCAATAGAACTAGTGTCTGCACCTTTGGATACTTGTCGATGTGTGGGGATCTTCTATTAAAATGTGGGTTATGATGCCTGTTTGATGACCAAGTTAGCTAAGAGCATTATGGTAACTTTATCGTGGTTACTTGAACGAAGCATGCAATTACAAACAAATGTCACACTTGGCCCTGAATCCGAAGGTTGGCGTTAGATGGGAACATTTTAAACCGAATGGAGAACTCCCCTGGGTCCTGATTTATTGAAAAATAATTTCCTGGAAAAGGGGAGAATTTTCCTGGAAAACTGCAGTAGAACGACCTTAAATGGACATTTTGGTACCTGGCTACTGATTAGCAGAAGACTCTGCGAATTTTTGGTTTACTTTAACGCACGAAAAAAAAGGTAACTGATCAGGGATTGGAGTGGGAATCATTGGAAAACAGAATGAAGTTTGGGGAAGTGTTGTGGGTATGTTGGCGATGAGGCTAGAGGTGGATCTTGGTGAAAGAATTAGGAATAGTGCACTGGATTTCTTCTATAAGGGAGTGTGTAAATCTTCTATATCTCCACCTTGGTCACAGGCGATGGTCTCAGGCATGTTCTGTGCTTAGCGTGACTCGATTTTTTTATCACATAGGACTGGCGTACTTAGATTCGACAGGTGTGAAATTAGTAAGATTAACAGACGGTATTTTCGTTCCTGGAACATAAGTGCTGTACTGTAAAATACAGTTAAAGGTGTCAATCACTGATGTGTCACAAGGGATTTATTGGAATTTTAGACAAAGTACAGCTAAGGACACTCAATTTGTGATTGCTTACGAAAGCATAACAGAATTGATACATAGATTGGCCTGGATAGACAAACGACAAAGGTTTGACCTGGATGGCAACAATTACGAGTCTGGTTTTCAAATCGACAACTTTTTCTTTAGTTTTAGAGCTCTCAACCAATCGAGGTTATACTTACATCCATCAGTAAACCCCTTCAATGCTCTTTGAGCCCAAAAAGTGTCCTGTGTTTCATTACACATAATTTAATACATCCTTTAAAATACACGGTCTGTAGGTGACACTCGTGAGTTATATTATATTTTCATAATGAGTCCATCATGATGTGGAAAAAGTGAGATTGTTTCCAGTCTCTTCGTCGGTGAATTAATTTTTAATGTCTGCATGCTTTGATGAACGGAATTTATGTTAACAGCGAGGTCTTTAGAGACGGGAAAGGATGGGAGGCAAGGAATGGCCTTTTGAAGGTAGCATCCCCCCGGCATTCACCTGGAGTGATTTTGGAAACCCAAATCTGGATGCCCGGAACCGCCGTCCTCTCGAATGCAAGGCTAGAACGCTAAATAATTTCATGAAAACAGGTACACATAGAATTTATATCTGGAGTTTATGACGTTTTTTTTTCCCGTTAAAAGGAAACATTTATGCTTTTTTTATTCAAGGCAGGTATCCTCTCTAGGTATGGAAACTAAAATTTTGAAATTGACGAGTTGGAACGGCTTTTTCAATAAAAACACCGCGGCCGGACTCGAACCGGCGACCTAGCCCCAACACTGCCGAGGTCGTTAGTTGAATTCTCTCTATCATTAACGCTGTTAACGATTAATTATATTGGAATCCCACCTTACTGATGCTTATATTCGCTCAGAGTTATAAACATCCTCGAATATCAGAACTGCATTGTATAGATATGAATTTGAGCTAAGTCAGGACATTCCATAGTTCATTATCACGTTTTAAACGTAAAAGTTACGCTTTCTCATGGTCTATGTCTTATTTTTTAATTAAATACAAAGACTCAAGCAGTTTTTCTGTTCGCCCAGAATGAAAACTAAATTTTCGATTTTCGTTTTTAAAACACGTTATTCTGGCGAGGGATTAGGCTACCATAAAAGATTCTTATATTTGTTCTACGAAAACTGACATATAATAATTATTCTCATCTCGTAATAATTTCTTCTTGAACCGCAGTGAATTTCTATGTATCCTGCTGGAACGGTTTCGATAGCAGGACACATGAAGCCTGAGACTCTGCAATATGTATTGGACGCCCTAATTTCTTTGTCCGCCAGCTATGCTTTCACAATGGTGGATGGCCTAGCTGTATCGCTCTGTAATGGAGCCATTTCGTAACCTGTCGGACTCCCGAAATATTTCACGCATATTGGTACACCCGCTCCATCTAGCGGCAAATGTCTTCTGCCGTGTGCTGACCTCTAGCGACAGTTATGCAAGGCGAACGCGCGATGTCTCGGATGAGCAAGTTCACACCTGTCGCAACGCGGCCGGACTCGAACCGGCGACCTTCGGCACTCTAACCCCTACGCTACCGATGTCTGTTCACGTAAAAAAAATCGCTTAAGTATTTTTCACGATACAAAATATTTTACTGTGTGTCGATAGTAGCCAAGATGTCCAGTGCTTGCTTAACAGGACGCTAGGAATACATATTTCGTCACGCTTAGTAAACAGAGATAACAGTGTACACATTTCGCAAAGCGCGCCGGAAATAATGCCACCGAACGCCATCTAGCCGCCACCAAATGAACTAGAAATTAAGCCCTTGGGAGATGGTGCCATCTGTGCGGCCGATCTGTGAACTAACGGCGGCCATCTTGGTCACACCAAACGGTGGGCGGCAATCTTGACCGGGCGGTGCGCTCGGCGGCCATCTTGATCACACCAAACGGGGGCGGCCATGTTGTGACGTCACGGGTTTTCCCGGTTTCTGGCTTGAATCGGCTACTACCTCCTACTCATATCATTCTGATTAGTGAAACTAATTTTTTTTCTCCTCAGTCACCACTTACAGCAGTTCGAATATGAATTAGAGCGTTCAAACAAAAGTTATGCCAAAATTCTTCAGAATTATCAGTAAGTTAGTCACTGAAAATACTCATAAAATTTAGAAGTCTGCTTCAAGAAACTATTGATAGAAATTCACGAAGTACCAGTAGTTAGATGTGCTAAGTACTTTGAAGAGGAGGGCTCTATAAGAATTCCAAGTGACGCTCAGGATCTTAAGTCACTATGAACATATAATTCGTTTTGCAGTTAACTACGAGAGGGTACCTAAAAATATTCGGAACAGCATTGTCTTGGGCGGAGCTTGTGTAGTACGTGTTTCTGCCGCTAGGCGTTTATATCGCAACTCATTGTCAGTTCAGTGCCGCCTGTTTTGGTGACCTGGCTTGTTCTGTTAATCTGCAGTGATTGTTTTTGCTAGCACTATTTCGTTATTGTTTCGTTTTGATGATGGCAAGTTTAAGTGAACAACGTATAGCTGTGAAATTTTGTTTTCTTCTCAGTAAAAATGCTGCTCAAACTGTTTTAATGTTGATAACAGCTTGCAAAGATGACGCTATGGGAAAAACTCGAGTCTACAAGTGGTTCGCTCGGTTTAAAAATGGCGACATTTCGATTGATGACAAACCTCGTTCTGGACGTCCATCAACTGCCCAAATCGACGAAAATGTTGAAAAATTCGATAGCTTGTACTCTCAGACGGTCGACAGACAATTGATCAACTGTCATAGATTAGTGGGTTATCTTGGAGCTCGGTTCAGCGAATTTTAACCGAAGATTTGGGAATGAAAAGGGTTGCTGCCAAGTTTGTTCCTCAGGTTCTGACTGACAAGCAAAAAGTACGTCGAGTTGAAACATGTGCTTTGAAACAACAGCTTGAAATTGATCCAGATTTTCTGTCAAAGGTCATTACCGGTGATGAGTCATGATGCTATGGTTACGGCCAAGAAACAAAGCAACAGTCAAGCCAATGGAAGACGCCATTGTCACCCCGTCCAAAAAAAAAGTCATCAAGTCAAATCAAACACCGAAACAATGCTCATTTGCTTTTTTGATGCCAAGGGCGTAGTTCAATCAGAGTATGTTCCCCCACATCAGACCGTCAAACAAACCTTTTGTTTGGAAGTTTTAAGAAGATTACTCAACAGTGTTCGTCAAAAAAGAGCCGATTTGTGGCAGACAGGAGACTGGTTCTTATACCACAACAATGCACCTGCACACACAGCTGTCTCTGTTAGGCAGTTTCTGGTTAAATATGGCATGGTTCCGCTGCCCCACGCACTTTACTCGCCTGACCTAGATCCGTGCGACATTTTCTTAATTCCACGCATGAAAAGGGGCATGAAAGAACACCGATTTAACAACGTTGAAGAGGTCAAGAAAATCAAGGTAGGAGCTGTCAGCCATTCCTAAAGATGAGTACAGAAAGTGTTTCGAACAGTAGAAGCACCGGTGGGACAAATGTATTAGTTTTAATGGAGAGTATTTCAAAGGGGATGAGGTTGTTTTGTAAAAAAAATTGAAAATATGGCTTTTAATTCCGGTTATTTTGGATATCCCTCCGTAAACCTATAATTGCCCCCAATATTCGAATATTCCGCTCTATCCGTTTTTTCTAGGAAACAATTTTTAAAAAAAAAAATTCGTCTCAGTTCGGTTAGTAACGCGATATAACCTACTCTGTTGCGACGTATTATCCGTCGGGTCGTAAATATTAGACTCAATTTCATACTGCCGGCGGTTAAAACTCCACAGCTCAGCAGAGCCGTTTTATTTTACAATCCATTATAATTTCTGAAAACAACACCAGTGCTTCCTCCCTGGCAATATGTTTTAAATGTATAATCCGTTTATCTCGCCGCGGCGGACAGCAGGGCTCCCGCGTTTGACATTTCGTCCTTTTTATCTGTCCCGTCCGCCCGACCGCATTTAAATCTCTTTACATTTACCAGGGAAGCGCCTACCCTCGCTGCGGTTTGACATTTCACGCTTAACAAGTCGCAGCTGCTTAAATTAATAAAGTCTCACAGAAAACGGAAACCAGAGGGATTATTTTCAAGCACAACGCAAAATCGAAAAGAGCTTGTAACAGTAAGTAGTATCCTCATCTGATTTTAATAACTTTTCACTATGTTATAGTAGACTGAAATACACTTATTTTGAAGGTAAAATAACACCGAATGTTAGTAAAATGGAAAAACAATCACTTCCGAAACTACAAAACGATTCTTGCGTGGCAGGACTTTTTAAAAAAAAAAAAAAAAAAAAAAAAAAAAAAAAAAAAAAAAAAAAGTATTTAATTTGGACGGAAGTCTAAGATACTTTTTCTGTGTTGGTGGGAATTTTTTTAATTTTTTTTGGTTTATTTATTATTTATTTATTTTATTACACCCTTTATATTAGCTTGACTTGTATATATGTATGTGTGAATGTAACGGAATTTTACAACTCCATTTTGACCCACTTCCAGATGTTCGAGCTGGTTGAAATTTGGCACACATATTAAGAACCGGTGACAATACAAGAATTTCATAGCTATATCCTGCTATTCTCATTACTTTGACAATAACAAAAGAAAAATGGTTTAATGTCGTGAAATTTTGCAATTTAATTTTAACCCAATTCCAGATGTCCGAATTGTTTGAATTTTTGCTGATATATTGATAACTGATTACAATACAATAATTTCATAGCTATATCTTGATATTATCATTACTTTGACAGTAAAAACAAGAAAAAATTTGCACATGTTTTAAGAACTGTTGACAATACAGCAGCCTCTTAGCAACGTCCTGCTATTCTCGTTACTTTGACCATCTCCAGTTTCCCGGGTGTGATTTACGAGCCTTGGTTGCTGACGACGATCGTCTTCCACTGTCTCCTATCCAGAAAGGTTTCTCTGTCTGCAGTCACTTAACGTGATGTTGAATAGTGAGTATTCGAAACATTACTTCGTACTATTATAGAAGAGTAGTCTTCCACATTTACCCTGCTATTGGACCTCTGGCTGAGCTGCCATTTAATTGTATTTAACTCCTGGAAGTAATAATTAAAAATGAAACTACAACACAAAGATAAAGAGAGATTGGCGAAGAAAAGCCAACAGTGGGAAACATACTTTTGAAACTATCTGAACTAAAAAGTTAAAAATAAAATTGTAGTTTAAAAACTAAAAACACGCTTTCGTAGTAACGTGAACTAAAAGGTTAAAAATAATCTTTAAATATAAATATTTTGTGTAACAGTGATGGGACGTCCCACAATACAGGATAAATTAATTTTTTTTGAATAAGCTTAAAGAATAAAGTGGCTGATTACAAAATTAACTTTAATGTAAAAAAAAAAAAAAAGCGTGGGGTGATCTCTACACAACTTTTGACAATGACTCTACCTTTACAAACAGCGAAAGACAATAAAATATAAGACAACTATATAGCACCCCATGCTTTTTTACATTAAAGTTAATTTTGTAATCAGTGACTTTATTCTTTAAGGTTATTCAAAAAAAATTAATTTATCCTGTATTGTGGGACGTCCCATCACTGTTAAACAAAATCTTTATATTTAAAGATTATTTTTAACCTTTTAGTTCACATTACTACAAAAGCGTGTTTTTAGTTTTTTAAACTACAATTTTATTTTTATT
Organism: Vandiemenella viatica; assembly: GCA_031002005.1. Taxonomy (NCBI): domain Eukaryota; kingdom Metazoa; phylum Arthropoda; class Insecta; order Orthoptera; family Morabidae; genus Vandiemenella; species Vandiemenella viatica. Next base: position 179,840,264 of record CM061919.1, read on the forward strand.
TTTTATTATTTTTTTTATTTATGTAACATAGGTATTTTCACTTTACATTCCCAACTTTGGCGGGCGATTTCATTCTCTAAATTTATTTATCCAAAATAAAAAAAATAAAAATCGTGCCAGCATTAGATTTTTGTATGCTACGAAATTATTAAAATCAGAAAATGATATTAAGTAAACACAACTCCGAAGAAGAAAAAGTTGGGATTCAAGTGGACTGAGAAGTATGGACTAACATTCAAACACGAAAAATAATACTAACATTAGAACGAAGAAGAATAATAAAGGCATTTAAATGCATAAGACGAGAGGATCCACAAGCTGGAGCATAAGAGAACGGGAAATCTTTGAAATTGGACGATATTCAAACGATAAATAAAAGCTGAAGTAGGCTACTTGGTGAGATTCGCGGAGGTAGAGCCTACGCATTCACAAACCTGACGCTTGGCATTATACCTGTAGATGGGACATTGTTTGCCTTCCATAGAACTCTTCCACAGCTTACAGCAGGTAAAGTTTAGATTCATTTTGAATCGAACCTTGGTCTCCCTTAAGGCAGTCAGTCATTTCAGCTGTTGTTGTTGTTGTTGTTGGTGCTTTAGGGCGCGTCGACGACTTGGTCATTAGCGCCCTAACTCAAACACAGAATGACAATGTGGGATAAAAGTAGCAACCGTCTGCATGGCCGACTGTAAAGGGGTCGGCCACACAGACAGCTTAATAAAATACGAAAACACTGACTAAAATACCGCCTACATGGCCGACTGTAAAGAGGTCGGCCATGCAGACAGCAGGTTTAAGTAAAACATTAAAACAGTTACAGTAAAATAAGTAAACTATCAAATAACACTAGCTGGTTGGCTGTAAAAGGGCCAACCAGCTTACACAAACATTAAAAAAGGCAGTCTGAATGGCTGTAAACAGGCCATCCAGTTGTAAAGTGTCGATCTTAAAAAACAAAACAAAAACAAAAAATTAAAAGACGAATGAGTCAGTACATGGATTGGTGGTTGTAGACGGACCACCAAACCATTCTAAAAACTAGGCCGATCTACCCAAAATTTTTGGGGTAAGACCGGCCATATTACAAAATTTTAAAACCTTCACCACATTGTCATTATTTAAAATTACGGGCAGATCATTAGCTAGGCCAACGTCTGCCCTTATGTTAAAAAACTTTACACAGTCTGTTAAAATGTGGCGCACCGTCAGAAGTACGCCACAGGCATCACATTCCGGAGGGTCTTCTCGGCGGAGAAGGAAACCATGAGTCAGAGGACAGTGCCCTATACGGAGGCGAGTAAGGAGAACCTCATCCCTCCTCGCCCGCTGGAAGGAGCTGCTCCACGGCTGAACGGTCGGTTTGACCTGCCGGAGCTTATTATCCTCAACTTCCAGCCACTGCCTCTGCCAAACATCAAAAACAAATCTCTTCGCCGCCGAGGCAAGGTCAGACTTTGGGACCGGATCAAAGTCAATTCTGACCTTGTCACAGGCTAACTTCGCAGCTTCATCAGCTACCTCGTTCCCCCTGATTCCCACATGGCCGGGTACCCAGCAGAATACGACCTCCTTCCCACAGTACTGGAGGGAAAGGAGGGCGTCCTGGATGTCCTGGACTAGACGGTCTGCTGGGTACATAGTTGCTAACGCATGAATACAACTGAGGGAATCACAGCATATGAGGTACTTCATATCACGACGTGCCTTCATATGCTGGAGCGACTTTAGCAGGGCATAGCACTCCGCAGTGTAAACACTGCACCTGCTATCCAGCTTGTATTTGTAAGTCGCTCGAGGGAACACCACTGAACACCCTACACTGTTAGCCTGCTTAGACCCATCCGTATACACCGGGGTGTAAGTGTGATATTGATTTAAAATATCAGTAAAAATATTAATAAAAATACTGTCAGCCGTTAACAGTTTGTTATACCGGGACAGATCTAAAATTGTTCTGGGCCTCTGTAAAAGCCAGGGTGGAGATTTACTCCAACCCTGGTGATAAAAAGAGGGAAGCTCGAATCCATATTGTTCTAAAATAGCCTTTGTACGGTAGCTGAACGGTTTAGTGGCTCTAAGCCGGTTGGCATAGAGCCGCTCGTAGTTGGGATGGAGCACTATGTCGTGCACGGGACTGCCAGGTGTTATGGCAACCTGCAGGTAGTGTCGCACTCATTTCAGCTATTGAGCTATCGGAATAACTACACAATCAATAAAAATTAGAGAAACGTGGGTCTGAAATCCCGGGAAGCATATTTTAGGAATTTTCTGAAACGTTCCATATAATACTAGCAGCGTAAGAAAAACAAATGACACTTGTAGTCTAAACGGATATAGATATCTTAATAGCGACTTATAATCGTAGGAACCTGATACAGATGTTCACTCTCATTCCTGTATCCACGTGCTAAGATAACTGAGATCATCATATTATAAACTGTACAGCGTCATTAATTTCGTCAGTCTGTATCATCGAAGTTGAGATTAAGGTTGTATTAGACTTCACAGAAACTAGTTCGTTTCGTACTTTATCCGCCCACTTAATTTTCAGCATCCTTTTATAGCACCACATTTTAAATGCTTCAATTTTCCTTTTGTCTGGTATTTCTAAAGTCCAACCTTCGCTGCCATAATGGGCGGTGCTCCACATTAGTTTTAAAAAAGTTCTTTCTGAGTCGTAGATAAATGTTTAAAACCAAAAGATTTCTCTTTTTCATGAAGGCTCTTTTCGCTACTGCTATTCTGCTTTTAACATCATTCCTGCTTCGGCCATGAGTTGTAATTTTACTTCCTAAGTAACAAAATTCACTAATTTCTGCCATCGCATCTGACCCTATTTTTATATTTAATCTACTAGTATTGTTATCATTTCTGCTACATTTAATCACTTTTGTCTTGTTTTGGTTTATATTCAGTCCAAAATCTTCCTTCAGTATTTTGTTCATGCCATTCAGTAACTTCTCAATATCCTCAGCTCTTTCTGCTAACAACACAATGTCAACAGCAAATCGTAGCATACTGATTTTGTCTCCTTGAACATTTATGCCACATTCAGATCTTTCTTTCACTTTCTTTATTGCTTCTTCTACAAGTTGAATATTAATGGGGACAGACTACAACCTTGTCTCACACCCTTTTCAACTGATGAATGTCTCTCATGATTCTCTACATTTATTATAGCTACTTGATTCTTATAAAGATTATAAAGTACCCTTCTATCTCGATATTTTAGACCCGACTTCTTTAAAATTTTGAACATCTTGTCCCATCTAACATTATCAGAAGATTAGTTGATAAGTAAATCAAATAGTTGGAAATGTTTTCGATAGGTTAAAATTAACAATACTAACTTCATTCGGAAAACGTATAATAGAATCATTCAACGCGTAAATTTTAGAGCTCACCAGGGCATTAAAGCCGGAAGAGGACTGGAGGGAAGGAACTGGAAGATTGAAAGACAGGGTGTTACGAAGTAATAAAAGTAACGCCTGAGTGTTGGTACGCGCAAGTGTTAATATGGTGCAATTGGTAGCAAGGAAAGCCAACAGTGAACGCGTGGTTGCATCAGAAAGAGAGCTGCGTGGCGCGTGGGTAACGAGATACGAGCGTAAGCTTCTAGAAGGACGCGCGGGGCAGCGGAGCGCGTCACGGGCGGCTATAAAAAAGAGCCCGCCGCAGCGGGAGGGGCATTCTCCAGACTACTTCTCCAGACGTCTTCGAGAGTCAGCAAGTGAGCCGGTACACAGCGCAGCGGAGATGACAACGTGTATTTAGCTACTGTAGTCGCCGTTGTACTGTTAGGCTCTTCAAGTTTTATGGACCTTTGGTAGAGAGAACTGCTACTAGTTGGTTCAGTACTTCAGGGAATAGGTACCTCTCATAATTTCTGAGTATTCTCAGTGAGAGTTTGTCGGCTTCGTGAGTCACAAGTGTGTTCATCATAACCTCTTGTGTTCTTGAATTTATTTCTCCTGAACTCTTCCTATCCCGAGTTCCCGAATTGTAAAAATCGATACCCACTTGTTTCAGTGTTTAAGTCTTTCAGCTCTCTGTTGCACAACAGGACACAACAGAGACCCCTTATTTTCTTGGTGTCAGGTGTGGGGTTAGGCCTGGGAAAACTACGAGTGTTTGGCCGGAAAAGCCACAAAACTAGTGAGACGACTGACAGAATTTTGGCCAAGGTTGCCCAAAGGTCAGTACGTTGCAGCGATTACAGGCCGCAATTTGAGGAATAGGAGTAGGGTTTTCGAGAAATCTCAGCCCGAAGTCAGGAAAAGACTGACGGCTTTGAGCACGAAGCCGACTAGCAAGATTGCGCAACGAGGCGACATAGGAAGAAAAGAAGAGGATCCATTGGTCGTCTGCGAGGAACAGCCGGGGCGCGACACGCGACACTACGCGAGACGCCGATCGATACCAACGCCGCCGAGTAACAGCTGAGCAGCCGTCGCCAACAGCGGATCAATACAGGCGGGAAGCAACAGGTAGCAGCCATCGCCAGCAGCCGGCAACCGACCGATACCAGCACAGCAGAGCTTCGCAGTCGAGCGGACAGCGCGGGTCAACACGACAACGACGCCACTTCGGGAGCAACGCCACATCTCATCGCTACACAGCACGTTGATTTCAGCAGGTGAGAAAACAAAATTGTAAGCATGCCTAACGAAGCAGTGTCAGGCAGTCAGGGCGCGCAGTCGTCAACCCATAGGCAGTACATTAGTTTGAATGAAGTGATAAAATTGATCCCAGATTCTTTTGACGGAGAAAAGACGAGATTAAATGAGTGGTTGGATAATGTAGATTCAGCATTTGAATTAATTGTGCCGGAACAAAAAGAAATTTTATTAAAGTTTGTGAAGGCTAAAATTGTAGGGGCACCTAGGAGTAAACTTCTTGTCCGAGATCTGACTACCACCTGGCCGGCAGTTCGTGCAATCTTGTTAGAAAATTATGGCAGTAAGAGGACTCTTGATTTTTATGCATGTAAAATGTTTGCTAGTAGGCAAGAGTCGTGGGAGAGTATTGCGCAATGGGGTTCGCGTATAGATGCTCTCCAACATCAGTTCAGAGAAGCAATAAAAAATGTAATGACGGAAGAGGAGCTGATGGGAAGCATAGCTCTAGTTTTAAAGCTAGGAAGGGCCGTATTTATTCAAGGGTTGTATGATGACCGGATAAAAACTATTGTGCGAGCTAGGGGAGAAACTATAACCCTTTCTGAAGCCGTGGAAATCGCAGCCACAGAAGAAAGTGCGATAGCTTCAGCGAAAGAAAAACCGGTTTCGAGGTATCCCTTCAGGAATCCAAAGGTAGAAGAAAGAAAAAACTGTTCCATTTTGCTTCAATTGCAAAAAGTCCGGGCATACAGCCAAGGATTGTCGGGCGCAAAGGCGTGTAAGAATAATTAATAAAGAGGATGAGCTGGACAAAAAGGCGATAAATGCAGTGCTTGCCAAGTTAGATAAGATGGAGAAAGAAAACGCCGTCAGAATGATGGAAACGCGGCGGGAAACGAGAAGTAGCGCTAGGCAAGCTGCTCAAACAGCACCCTTTAAGAAAAAGGTACCGTATGCAAGTGAAATTACATGCTATAAGTGTAATAGAAAAGGGCATTATGCGCGGGATTGCCGAGAAAATGCATGGTCGGGAAAGGAAAAAGATCGAAAATCGGTAAACTGTTAGGTGGCGTAATGGAGCGGTCACATTGCGCCATATCACACAAAGTGTATAAGGTAGACTGCACAGATAAAAATGAATATGTGACTATGCAATGTGAAAAAGCAAGGCGCAATCCGATGAGATTCCTGGCCGACAGTGGGGCACAGATAAGCCTGGTAAAAAGAGATAGTATAAACTGGGCAGTAAAAAGTGATGATAGAGAAAAAATTAGAATTAAGGGGATAAGTAATAGTATAGTACAAACTGAAAGCCGCGGAGGGTTTGATATTGAAACAGAAGTTTCATATAATTGGGGCAAACATAGATTTGCCTTTCGAGGGTTTGTTAGGAAGAGATTTTCTAACGAAAAATAAGGCCGTAATAGATTACGGAAAAAGAGTTATGAATATTCGCGGGAGGCGAATTAGATTGTATACCGCGCAAGAAGGGCCGTGCACGACGCAACGTGGGACTCGTTGTGTTAAGAAAGTAGGTGTTGCAGGGATTGCGACATCGGATGAAAGACGCACGCTCACTAACGAAACTGTGAGGCGTGGCGTTAGGCAAGGTGTTGCAGGGAATGCGACATCGGATGAAAGACGCACGCTCACTAACGAAACTGTGAGGCGTGGCGTTAGGCAAGGTGTTGCAGGGATTGCGACATCGGATGAAAGACGCACGCTCACTAACGAAGCCGTGGGGCGTGGCGTTAGGCAAGGTGTTGCAGGGATTGCGACATCAGATGAAAGTCGCTCGTTCACTAACGGACTTGTGAAGCGAAGCGGTAAGAAGGGTGTCGTAGGAATTGCGACATCAGGTGAAGTATGCCCGCTTGCTAACGGACCTGCGAGACGGGATGGGAAGAAGCGTATCGCAGAGAATGCGATGCGTGGTATGTGTCCGCCCGCTAACGGACCTGCGGGATGGAACGGGAATTTCCCGAGGACAGTAGGCGCTGCCTCGAGAAATGTCGTAGGGATTACGACGCGAAATGGTGTTTGTCCGTCCACTAAAGGAATTGTGAGACGCGACGGAAGAATTCCGAGGGCACTGGGTGACTCGAAGACGGTAGGCCCCGTGGAAAGGCGAGATTGTCCGTCCACTAACGGAATTGTGCGACGTGACGTAAAGTTTCCGAAGACAGTAGGTGCTGTTCCGGAAAAGGTGAACGCCGAGAAGAGGCGGAGTATTGTTTCGAATACGGTAGATACCGATTCGATAGCAGTCGGAACTGCGAAATTAAGGAAAAATAAGTCGAATGTGCTTGGAGTACATTCGGAGGAGCGCACTTATGCGGAGGTGGTAAACGCCACAAAAATAAGAGCTACTGAGGTAGCGATGAAAAAAAATAGGCGCGGTAATAGACAAAGTGTGGGAGCCGGGAGAGCTCAAAATGATGAAATAGTAATTGGTCCTCGCGAAGAAAAGATTGTAAAGGTAAGGATTACCTTAAAGAATGCATCAGAAGCGATCATTCCGAAGCAAGAGTTACAGCCAGGAATATATGTGCCCGAAGCGTTAGTATCAGTAAGAAATGGAATGTGTATTACAAGTATGCTTAATACTACAGAAAAGAAAGTTAAAATAAAGAATCCCCTTATAACAGCTGAAGAAGTGCCCGAATTTGAAAAAAGCATACGTAAGACGTATTAGAAAAGAGCGACCAGAGGTAAAGTCGCGATTAAGTAGATTGAAAGAAAATCTCCGCGTAGAACATTTAAACAAAGAGGAAAAAGAGGCTTTATTAGGTATATGCGCAGCGTATAACGATGTATTTCATTTACCAGGAGATCACTTGGGTTATACTGAGGCTGTCAAGCATGAAATCAAGCTTCTTCCCGAGGCGGAAGGAAAAATAGTTCGGTTGAGGCCCTACCGGATACCCGAGGCGCAAAAGGAAATTTTGCAAGCCGAAATAGAAAAATTATTAGAAGATGATATTGTAATACCAAGTGATAGTGCGTGGAATTCGCCTGTATTAATTATCCCAAAGAAAATGGATGCAAGTGGCAAGCAAAAGTGGCCCGTAGTAATCGATTATAGGCGATTAAATGATCTGACAGTAAATAATGTGTTTCCGTTACCAAGGATCGATGAAATACTAGACGGACTAGGTAAAGCGAAGTATTTCACAACCCTCGACCTAGCTAAGGGGTATTATCAGGTGCTGATAGATGAAAGAGATCAGGAAAAGACGGCTTTTAGTACTCCCTATGGACATTATGAATTCAAAAGAATGCCAATGGGATTAAAAACGGCACCGAATACCTTCCAAAAATTGATGAATTCTGTATTGACAGGACTACAGGGTGAGAAAGTATTCATCTACCTAGATGACGTCATAATTTTTGGGCCAACACTTGAGGAGCATAATGCTAGGCTAGAGGATGTTTTTGAAAGATTGCGAAAGTATAATCTTAAACTACAAGTAGATAAGTGTGAGTTTTTGCGCAAGGAGGTTACATTTTTGGGACATGTACTTACGGAGGAGGGGTTGAAACCCGATCAGAAAAAGGTAGAAGCCGTAGAACGTTACCCCCAACCAACTAATACTACCCAGTTGAAGGCATTCTTGGGCTTAAGTGGGTACTATAGGCGATTCATAAGCAATTACAGTAAAATTGCTAAGCCATTGTATGAGCTGTTAAAGAAAGAAGTCGCATATACGTGGGGAACAAAGCAGGAAGAGGCGTTTCGACAATTGAAGGAAAAATTGTTGAATCCTCCCGTACTACAGTATCCTGACTTCACAAAACGATTTATTGTAACCTCAGACGCAAGTCAAGACGCAATTGGCGCCGTGTTAAGTCAAGGCGAAATTGGCAAGGATTTGCCTGTAGCGTACGTGTCTAGAACCTTGAATAAGGCAGAGAAGAATTATAGTACGATAGAGCGGGAAATGTTGGCCATTTGTTGGGCCATAAAGCAGTTTAGACCATATCTATTTGGTAGGAAATTTACGGTATGCACTGACCATAAACCGTTAATATGGGTAAACAGCATTACGGATCCATCGTCTAGACTAATGAAGTTCCGCTTAAAGCTGGAAGAGTACGATTACGAAATCGTGTACAAGAGCGGAAAGAGAAATCAAGTAGCAGATGCTCTTTCGCGAATAAGAACCGTAAAGGAAGCGGAGGAAAATGATAATATAGAGACAGCTGAGAGTGTATCAGCTGATAAGGAAGAAGAGGTAGGACTTACACAAGAAGAGAAGATGAAGATCCTAAAGCAATATCATGAAACCCCGCTAGGTATGCATCAGGGCATAGGCAGGACTTATGCGAGAATTAAGAAATACCGTAGTTGGGAAGGAATGAAGGCTGATATTGAGAAGTATATCCGTCAATGCGAAAGTTGTCAGAAGAATAAGATTACCCAGAGCAAAACGAAAATGCCAATGGAAATTACAAGGACACCTGAGCATGTGTTTGAAAGATGCGATATAGATATCGTAGGCCCATTACCGCAGACAGAAAATAGAAACAGGTATATACTTACATTTCAAGATGCTCTGACGAAGTTCTTAGTAGCAGAACCGATAGAGCAACAAGATGCCAACACAGTGGCAAGGGTGTTAGTAGAAAGAATAATTTTAAGGTACGGAATACCGTCAATTTTGCTAAGCGATTTGGGTAGTAATCTTGTGGGCGACGTAATGAAGCGAGAGTGTAGATTGTTACGAATAGAGAAAATCCACACCACTAGTTATCACCCACAAAGTAATGGGGCTTTGGAACGAACGCATCGTACACTAACGGAAATGCTTCGTCATTACATAAACAGAGAACAGACAGATTGGGATAGGTGGGTCCCATACGCGGTATTTGTCTTTAATACGACGCCACATAGTACCACGGGTTACACGCCGCATGAGTTGTTCTTTGGTAGAGTATGTAACATGCCTGGAGTGTTGCAAAAGAAACCGGAAGAAGTGATATACAATTATGATGATTACGTAATTGAGCTGCGAGAAAGATTAAGGGCGATGCATCAGGAGGCACGCGAAGCAACGGCGCAAGCAAAGGAAAAAAGTAAGGAAAATTATGATAAGACACAGAATCCGGTAGTTTTCAAACCAGGTGATAGGGTGTTGCTATATGATGAAAGTGTGAGACGAGGACGTTCTAAAAAACTGGACAGCCAATGGAGAGGTCCGTATACTGTAGTGGAAACTAACGGGCCAAACGTAGTAATACATTTAAAGAGAAATAAATTTACAAAAGTACATGCAAATAGGCTAAAAGAATTCTTCTGAATTGCAGGAAAGATGGCAACAGTTTGGATGATAGCAGTGATCGTCTTGATGATAGGTGGTACATCGGCAATGGAACAGCAGGATTTAGAAATAACGAAGTTTCGGTCATCACCAGGTCTGTACTACGATCATAAGGGAACAGTGAGTTTGTATACGGTCACTTGGAAAGTAGTGAGTTATTTTAATTTAGATGACTTAAAACATAAGTTTGAAGCTACGCAGGATGCAGCGTTGAAAGCAGTAGACTATTGTCAGCAAAGACTTAAAGAAATAAACACAAGTGTTGCAGAATGTAAAACTATGAAACGGGCGGTAGATTATTATATAAGTAGGATAGAAACCTCTCAACGCCTAATTGGGCAGCTAGCTAAACATGAGCAGAGTAGACGAAAGAGAGGAATCCTAAATTTTGTTGGAGAAATAAGTAAAGTCTTGTTTGGGACGTTAGATGAAGATGATGCATCATATTTCAAATCAAAAATAAATCTATTAGAGCAGGAACAGAAGGAATTATTGAAGTTGTCAAAAGAACAAGTCACTATTGTAAGGGCAACGTTGACTAGATTCAATCATACTGTCGATTCAATAGAGAGAAATGAACGGGTAATTACATCTGGAATACTCAAACTAAATGAACACATTCATCAATATGAAACTAGTACAGATAAGAGAATAAATAGACTCGGTATATGGGTAACGTTGAATGAACAGTTAATACAGTTGACAACAATCTTCAGTGAATTAGAGAAGGAATATGATGTAATCATTACTGCCATAGTAAATGCACAAAAAGGCATTCTTCAACCTCATTTGGTTAGTCCGGAACAAGTTGTTAAATACCTAGAGCTAATAAAAGACGAGATTAAAGACAAAAGATTGCCAATAAAACTGACGGAAGCCGGAGGGTATCAGTTACTGAAGGTGGTCGGCCTGGATGTCTTCATCTCGGGAAACATTCTAAGTTATGTGCTGAATATTCCACTAGTGGACAGTGAAACTTATAATATTTATAAATTGTGGCCTCTACCAGTTGAGGTAAGCCACCAGAAACGATTGTTTACATACATAGCTCCGGAAAAAGAATTCTTGTTAATGGATAACGCCAAAAGGCGATATGTTAAAATAAATGGTGATCAATTGGAGTGTAAAAAGCTGGAGGCTATTCATAGTGTGTGTAAACAAACATTTGTGCTGCTTTCAACTTATGACCATGAAGTTTGCGAAGCTAGAATGCTTCAACCTATAGTCAAAATCCCCGATGATTGTATTCAAAAATTTATTGTATTGAATGAAAGCGTATGGACACAGATTAGAGGAAATGAATGGTTATTTGTAGCACCAAAGGGAGAAGGGCTCACAGTATTATGTAATGACAGTAAGCCCACAGATGTAGTAATTAATGGTACAGGAAAACTTAAGTTTCTGAGTAAATGCAAGGGTTACGGTGCACAAGTACTAATTCAATCCGAACATATCATTAGATCGATCGCACTGATTAATGATATAGTCCCAAACTTAAATATGGAGGTAGATTGCTGTCTAATAGACAAGAAAAAGAAAAATATAACCGAAATCCCTCTTTATTTGCCAATCGAACCAGTGGTCCGTCAGTTAGATGACCTTAAAGCCGCGGGACATAAGTTAGACGAGCTAGAGGACGCAATAGCGTACCAGCAAAGGACTGTGTTCAATATGTTTTCATTAGATTCGATACCCATATGGAGTTATTTTGGAGCAGGAATAGTTATGATAATAATAATATGTTGTATATGCAGATATTGCAAATGTTGTAAGGATTGTTTTAAATTCTTCCGTAAAACAATGGGTGATGACTGCTGCCCCAGAATATGTGTAAAGAATAAAATTGTAAACCGATACCCTGACACTGGTATAGTTAGGTATCATCCTGCTGGAATTAACAGTGATGAAAGTGAACAAATTACTTTCGGTCCTGTGAGGAATAGGTATGTGACTGAAGCAGAAGGTGCGGTGCTTAGTGAGCGAATACTAACACCGGAAAAGAGTGTTAAGTATGAACCAAGTGCACCAGTAATGTTTTACTATAAAGCAGATAAGCGCTAAGATGAACTGATATGGTCACAGTGATTATGTTTGTAAAAATATAAGATTGTAATGTAAGAAAGATTGTATTCTTTTACATGAAAAGAATTTGTAAAATTATAAAAATGATGTATTGTAAAAATAGGCTTCACTTTATAAGAGAGTGTAGTACTAAAGAAAAGTTTTAAGAAGAAAAAGGTAGTGATAAAAAGACTTTTAAAGTTAACAAAAATAACATACTATGAGAAAGTATTGAAGTAAGAAGAAAAAGATATTGTAAGAAATAAAAAGTAGTAAGCTGAGAGAAAAACTCTCAAATTAGAAAAAGAAGGTAATGTAAAAGAAAATAATTAGAGCATTGAAAAAAGAAGATTTTTAAGATTAAGAAAAACAATGTGTTGTAGAAGAAATACTTATTTTAAAGAAAAATGATGTATTGTAATTGAAGTTTTCTCTTTCAGGGTATTATAAGTAAAAGGAAATTTTGGTAAATAATAAAAGACAAGTTAGAGGATATGTAATGAAATAAAAATTGTGAACCATTGTAGCTTGTGATGAAAAAGTAATAAAAAGGAGACTCACATAGCCGACATAGAACTTAAAAATTTTGCACTCTCAAGAGAGATTGCAAAATTTTCCCCAAGGGGGGGAGGTGTTACGAAGTAATAAAAGTAACGCCTGAGTGTTGGTACGCGCAAGTGTTAATATGGTGCAATTGGTAGCAAGGAAAGCCAACAGTGAACGCGTGGTTGCATCAGAAAGAGAGCTGCGTGGCGCGTGGGTAACGAGATACGAGCGTAAGCTTCTAGAAGGACGCGCGGGGCAGCGGAGCGCGTCACGGGCGGCTATAAAAAAGAGCCCGCCGCAGCGGGAGGGGGCATTCTCCAGACTACTTCTCCAGACGTCTTCGAGAGTCAGCAAGTGAGCCGGTACACAGCGCAGCGGAGATGACAACGTGTATTTAGCTACTGTAGTCGCCGTTGTACTGTTAGGCTCTTCAAGTTTTATGGACCTTTGGTAGAGAGAACTGCTACTAGTTGGTTCAGTACTTCAGGGAATAGGTACCTCTCATAATTTCTGAGTATTCTCGTGAGAGTTTGTCGGCTTCGTGAGTCACAAGTGTGTTCATCATAACCTCTTGTGTTCTTGAATTTATTTCTCCTGAACTCTTCCTATCCCGAGTTCCCGAATTGTAAAAATCGATACCCACTTGTTTCAGTGTTTAAGTCTTTTCAGCTCTCTGTTGCACAACAGGACACAACAAGGGAACCCAAAAGAATTTAGTCATGGCTTTTGAAGGAACCAGACCATCTTTCACGTGGAGTGATTTCTGGTAACTATGTGTGAAGTAGAAGTATATATAAGATCTATGTAAAACTATGTATAATTTTGCATCTTCTATTTCAGATGCGGAATATTTTGTTTAGTTGACGTAAGAATAAATATTGCCAGTGCCAGAGCCTCTCAGCTGTGTGGGTAGGCAGCAGGAAATCACATGGAGGCGTGATCAGCTGAGTCGTTGGACTGCCTCCGCTCGGTATTCTCGACTACGCAATATTCAGTAGCAGCAACTGGTCAGAAATTGTAGTGGCATAAGCATTCGTGGGATGTGGTCGAGACAGAATGTTTAGAGTGTCTAATACTTAATAATTTTTGAAGCCGCTGAATATAACAGTTTATTGACGTCCAGTGTATTTGTTTTGAATAAATGTGTTATAATATGCATGGTATAACTTTTTTTTTTGTAACTGCTTTACGTCTCTTTTTAACATCGAGGTCTTTAGAGACGGGAAAGGATGGGGGGCAAGGATGGGGGCAAGGAATGGGAAGGAATTCGGCCATGGCCTTTTGAAGGAAGTATCCCGGCATTTGCCTGGAGTGATTTGGGGAAACCATGGAAAACCCAAATCTGGATGCCCGGACAGGGATTCGAACCGCCGTCCTCCCGAATGCGAGGCGAGAACGCTAACCGTTACACCGCCCCGCTCGGTATGGTATAACCAGTGAGAATTACCGTCAGTATCATATCCTTTAAAACGTATTAAAGCTGGCAATATCACAAGGAATCGGAATTTAAATTCTTCAATCGTTCTTGTCAGAATTGTTGAATTTTTCGACCAACAACGTGCAGAATACCAAGCGATACGACAGTAAATAACAAATAAACTCTCACATATGGAAAACCGAAATTTGAATGGCCGTACAGGAGGTCCTCCCGAAAGTCAGGCCTGAGAGAGAAATAGAACAAATATTGAGTGACTTAGAATTATGTGCCGCAATGATGCTGGAAATGCTGGAAGACAGAGCACGGATGTTGCTGCAGTTGATTACGTTGGAGAGAGAGTTACCATTGATTGTGGGGAGGTTGCTCCCGAAATCTTCTCGTTGCTGCCCTACAGAATTAACGGCTGTCGCCCAGGGTCCGATAGAAGTCCGCTTAATGGAGAGGGCGGCCACTTCTTTCAATCAGCACATAAAGTGGTGCGTTTACGGACATCCAACTTTTCACTAAAACAAAATCGCTTATCCTCATCTCAATTCGTCAATAGCTGTAATCCGGAGAAGATTTACTGAAGACAATATTAATTTGATGCTAGTGGTGATTAACTAGTATGGATATATACTTCTAAAAGCAGGTCAGTATTTCAATAAAGCACAAATTTTACTGGGCAGAACATCTTGTCAGTTGCAGAGATCAATAGTGATCATCTTTGTCGAGGACTGCGGAAAGTGTCGCTAAGGTAGAAACGAATAAGCATCTTACAAAAGCAGATGTTCCAATGATTTTCTTATCACGCCCCTCCCCACCATAAATTTTTCTTAGTAAAATGGTAAAAAGGCAAGTACTAAATCGAATATATTTGTTTTTTAGGCTTGTAAAATTACAAATTTTAAATTTTCTGAAAAAAGTAAAAAAAAAAAATTACAAACTATAAATTTAGGGGAAAAAATTACAAAGAAAAAAATCAGTGTGAAAGATGAGATTGCATTTCTTTTTACAAGATTCCATATCCGTGGTTGGATATTAGAAAGGGCACAATTTAAACGTTGGAAATACGTATTGGGATTTCTTCTGCACTTTGTTTTTATTCCAAAAAGGGTGATCATTTGTTTTCAATTCTAAGAGGCGTTGAAGGAGACATAGTACGTACGACGATGTAGAGCTTAGATAACGTCTATATCGAAGGCAAAGCTACCACGCACCCCGCCACCCTATTGGCGCCCCTCAGTTTGGTAACTTCTGTACTTAACTGTTTTGTAAGAGTCTTTCTGTTAAAAAAAAAAAAAAAAAAATGTAGTCCTTACAGCCACAAATCGGAGAGCATCTCACAATTCGCCTGTTGATTATAGAAAACTAATTTAAAAAAAAAAAAATAATAAGAAATAGGTTATGATCAACCATGTTCTCGGCCTCAGCATCTATTTACAAAGAATTCAAGAAATAAATGCACATTATAGTTCCAGTTTACTTGATACTAGTATACACACGCTAAATAATAGGCGTGGTCAATTTTTACAACCATGTTTTACTGAGATCAGTATTTTGTCACTTTGTACGAATGCAGTGCTATGAGGGGAAAAAAAGCTTATATTGTCAGAAAAACAGAAGGAATCAGAACCAAACCATTTTAAATATGGAGTTAGGGAGAAGACTAAAAATCAGATGGAACAATGAACACTTTCTGGAAACTTTGCGTCAAGACATTTTTTTCTTCTTCTTCTTCTTTTTTTAAATTTATGTGTTATGAGCTGATAGAGCCACATTGCAGAACTATTGATAAAGAAATTGATCAACATAAATCAAATGCGTATGGTATTGCTGGCAGGAAGACCATGAAGGGTATTTTGGTTTGTGTACGGACAGAGTTTCCATACATTCTGCCTCTGACGTGGCTGGAGCTATAGTATAGAGTGGAATCCGAACAACGAAGCATCTACAGCGTACAAAGCATACATGGAACGTAAGGATCCCAGGCCGGCTCCCTTAACAATGAGCTTCCGCGCCACTGATATCAATCACGGTCATTTCATGGATTTATGACGTAGTCGGTATGTATACAAGTAGAAGTTAACAGGCGACAAGTCAAAGACTTTTATCAACAGGAAAGTAGGAAGCAATTCTAGCTTTTGATACTGTCATTGTACGATGGAAATGCCCAATATTAGTGTTGCTCCAAAAAAAAAAAAAACTATCATTAACTGATAGCTTTAATAGTGTTACACGATATCGTTCACGTGAATGACTATGACACAAATCATTGAAACTTAAACTTACATGATTGATGTCATTACATGCTTCCATTATATATAAAAAATAAATATCTCGCAGCCACCTTTATCTACTGAAGAGTTAATTAATACAAAGCTGTGTTATTTATCATTAAGTAAATATTGCTCGATTACATAAAAAGGTTTTGTCTTGACGTCTATTTAATTTGATATTGGTTTCGTAAGCAATAATGAAACAACTGTCGATCGTAATGACCCGTAAATGAAGGAATACCCTACCGAGTCCAGGCTATCGTTTATTCAACTACACAAAATCGCATTATACAGCCGTGGCACTGCATGACAGGATTCTCTTGTCACAATGTGTAATATTACGTTTTAGTGAATAAAAGTACAACATTCTTCTATAAAGGAACAATATATTCAAAGTTATATATATATAAACTATGATCTTCTACCTAGGATGCAGTCAATCCAATTCTCTAAATATTTTTTGCACTAATATATTATTATTTACTGTGAAAATTTACGACATTTTCATCTGGCAAATTTCATACTTAGCACTTAATTAATGTGACCAGTAGTGCTAAATTTTGGCCGTAACCAGTCTGTGACCTGCAAAATAAACTTAAAATTTCTCCATCATTGCGTACTACACTTCAGGTTTCTTACAATCTGAACAGGAAAAACAGAAATGTAATTCGTTCTGTAACAGACACGAACACTCTTCGCTCTCTGATCGATATAACGATGTACAGTTGTGCAACACAAGAGTTTTGTTATACAGATGTTGCAGCAATGCGCTTCGGAAGAGCTAGAGCGGAATAATCCATTTAACGTGTTTGTCGGTTTGTATCAATTAACACCGCAGGGTCTGATTGAGCGCCTGGATCATCAGCTGCCGGCTGCGGTGTTCCAAGCGGCACCAGGAAAGCTTGGCTCGTATCATCACTAAATATATAACACGTCTAATGTTAGACTGAACACTCATGTGCTATTAATAAAACAAACGTTCCAACTGTCTGTCGACAGAAAAAGAAAAAAATGGGAATAACAGAAAAAGCACCATTTGTCTTTACAAAAAGACAGTTGTATCTTTGGATAGTCAGTCTTGTCAACACCGTGTTGAAATTCGGATGCGCCAAGAAGACTCTATATCTTTGGCCACACAATCATCACACAACCGGGTAACGCTGCGTCCGTTGGACACTAGATCAGTCGAGTGCAGCAAGTTAGCAGTAACGTGGTGTCTTGGGTGGGCATTACATGCGGTTGCTATACTTCTTCACTCCCCATGTATCAACATTCCAATATTTTAGAAGATTTCGCAGTCATGGACCATAACAAGCAACTGCATCATGCAGATATTCTCAATAATTTCCTTCACTGTCACCCTACTGGTATGTCTTTTTTAATTAATTTAATTGCGATAGAGCACACGCTGCGGTGGCAGTTTCCCTACAAACCCATTCTTCCTCTTTCCTATATCCGCCTAAAATTGCCCTCTGCAATTTTCAACTCTAAATTCTTTCAGTGTTTTTTGTAAATTTTTCAACACTAGCTGATACCCGCGACTTCGTACGCGTGGATTAAGAATTTCTTTGACAGAATTGAATATAGAAAGTTGTTGGTAACGAAGGATCGGTCCCAAACAACACCGAGGCGACATAATATGACAGGAAAGTTATCACTATATCATTCTACCGTCAAACCTGTTTCTTGAAGAGAATCAATTTCCATCATATTTCAGTCACCATTCGATAAGTTCTCAAAATTTCATGACTTCAACTGCTAATCATACCGGAAAAAATGACCTGTGCCCTTCGTACAGATTTTCTTGTCAAGTTCCATCAATATCGGTATAGCTATTTAGTCGTCAAAACGTAACAATTTTTTTTTATCTGCTTAACGTCTATCTAACAGCGAGATCTTTAGAGACGGGAAAGGATGGGAGGCAAGGAATGGGAAGTAATTCGGCCATGGCCTTTTGAAGGAACCATCCATGGAAAACCCAAATCTGGATGCCCGGACGGGGATTCAAACCACCGTCTCCCGAATGCGAGGCCAGAACGCTAGCCGTTACACCACCACGCTCGGTAAAACGTAACAAAAATACAGAGACTTACTTCCGCATTTATAGTATTATTACTGCGGTTCACACACACACACACACACACACACACACACACACACACACACACTGACTGCGAACAACCCCTGAGGGATCATTATAACGTTAAAAAGTGTACACCTACAGCATTGCAAGACTACCTACGATTTGCCTCGCATTGCACTCCTAACTTTGTATATCTGCAGTTTAACATTCAATCCGAATAACCGACGGCCCAGGCGTGACTCTTACGATCAAAAACAATTTTTAAAAATCTTAACCTCCACTGAGATCTGAACCGGAGACCACGAACCAAAGGTTAGTAAGCAAGCACTTTAACCACTGAGCTAACTGACCACTACACGGAAAAACAATACAGAGACCTCCATATCCAACGCGTCTGTCTATTGTCATTGAGTAATTTTTCGAAATTAAAAGACATGTATTATTTATACTGATAATTTTTCAACCAAATGTAGACAGTATTTTTCTCCTTGTTTGAAGGGATAAGTGTGCAACGTTTCATCGAGATCAGATGAAAACTGTGGATTTGCTTGAAGAACAAACATACATACATTCGTCTTCATATATACATATAGATTTCTCTTGGTAACTTATTCCAATCCCTGAGAATCCTGCCTACGAAAGAGAATCTTCTTACACCCTCGAGCCTGAAATCGAGTGACAGCCTGTGGTAATTGTCATATTTTCCCATCCAAGCACAACTCCTACATCTTACACTAATATATTTCGACCCCTCTTTACTAATATACGCCTTGTACACTCGCGTGGCTGTCTTCATCTTCCTCCTGTCTTGCAATGAATCCCATTTCAACTCCTTTGTGATACAGTGTCCTACGGTAATTTCCAGAGACAAATCTAGTATCCCTGTTCTGCGACCCCTCGAGCTACTGTATCTCACACTCAAAATGTGGGTCCCATACTGCACCACTATATTCAAGCAGGGTTCTGGCCAAAGTTTTGTAATCAAATTCCTTTACTTGTTTGGTACATACTCTCATCACTCACTCCAACAAGTGCAGGATTTTGAAACCTTTACCTACTACCTATCCAATGTGGCCTGTCTAGTTGAGCTATGTTATCAAATGTTATGCCACGTAGCTAGTATGTAGATTTTATCTCACCTATTATGATCCCATACATTCATAATTTAGTGCACTTTAACAGTAACCACCAGAAAAAAAAAAAACCTTTTGCTTGTTTTGTTAGAAATATACGAGCTGTATTAGATATACGTATGTTTAGAATTTGTTGTTTAATTTTTTTAAATTATTCAATATTGTAGACTAATATAAAGCTTTTTTAGACAGACTTCATTAAAAAATTAGGCTATCACTGAAGCAATTATTTTCCAGCAAAAAATAAAATAAAACAGATATCTAAGTTCTTTTGATGATATCCTCTAAACATCAACATCCAATTTGCTGGGGTAAAAATTTTCCCAGAAACTGTTTTTGGATTGTGTTTTTTTTTTCGGGTTTTGCAGCTCATCGACTTTTAGCATGGAGAAGAGGTATAAATAACTATAATGAATTCAGCCTGTAGTTGATTCAGTAAACCATGGAAATTTGGAATTGCGGATCGGAATTTGAACCCACGTCCTCCCGAAAGCCAGGCCCGAGCGTTACCGCTCACTATCTAGGCTCTGATCCTGGATTGGACACCCATATTCCAAAAAATTTTATATGATACTTGATTCTGGGCCAATGACATACTGTTAAATTTGAAAAAGATATACAGTATAGAGACATTTCAAAGATTTTGTTACCATTGGTATACGAATTCCTAAAACATGATTTATGATGTCTATATTCATCATCACCACCAACGACAACATCCGGTTATAGGCTGGGTCTGTCTTATGCACAAGCCTCTCCATTTTCTTCTTTCTTCCCACCATCTAGTCCTGTCCTCTCTTCCTTGCACACTCCTCCATTCCTCTCAGCCATCCATCCCTTGCTCCTTCTCTGCGTTGTTTACCATGAATCTTTGTTTCGTGCATTTTAAACGGTATTCCCTGCTCGTCCATTTTCTTAAGATGCTATACCATCTTAGTCTGGCCTTCTCTATCATTTCCTGTATTGGTTGCTCTTTTACTCTGTATTTGATTCGTTCCTTGCTTTTTCCATTCTTGTAAGTCCTAGTCTGCCTCTTTTTTTATTTCTCTTTCTTTCATCCTGTTCTTCAGTATTTGTGTTTCAGCACCGTAAGTTAGGGCAGTAACACAGTACATACGATAGATTACACACTTATTTTTCTGCGGCACATCCCTGTCCCATATCTGGCTTCTGGCTCTTCTTAAAAAAGTCTCTGCCTGCATCCCTATATTCATATTTCCCAATACTATATTGGAGTTTTTTGTAATGGGCGTGAGGTTTTCAAGTCCAGGGTTATATGCAAAGGATCTTTGGTGGTGGAACAGTGAAGGGAATCTCTGGTGAGAAAGATTTTTACAAGAACTCGAGATGTATCGAACCAAAAGACGATTTATTTTAGTAAGGTTTGTCGTAATATTAAGTGTATAAACACTAATTAACGATGTCGGTAATAGTTATTTTATTATTTGAAGATTATAAAGTGTTATAGGAACCGGGTATATTTTAAGATATCGGAAGCTCGTATGAAAGCACATTGAAGTTCTTTTCCTAGAATATCAGACAACTTGGTAACAGTATATTCTGCCAGCCTGCTACATTTTTTCACCTCGTTACCACCATTACCATGACAAAACTACATTAGTATGGTCTGTTGAGCCAACTGCAGGTACTTCATGCCATGATCACATGGACAGTAAAATCAGAGGGCTGTTCCCCTTGCAGGCCGCACGGCATGGTGTTGACTTTGAGCAAATAGCGAGGGATTCTTTCGCCGACTACGAAAATGCAGACAGCTTTTCTGTGTGTTATAAGGTAAATCCAAATTTTTCTTCCTCCAGTCTCTCATTCGGCTCAAGAAAGTAACTCCATGTTACTTAGCATTTCATTAAGTAAATAGTGGAATATCTAGAGCTATTTATCCTGTGAATTAATAGCATTTTTAGAAATCTGTACAATGTCATGTAAAGTGTTTCATCAGTTAACTTGATTTCATTAAAAACTAACGTAGCCCTTGGAGCGTTCTTTCATATCTAACGCTAATTCCCATTTCATTTTAATAGCAATAAGCGAAAGAGTTATGTTTCTCTACTGAAAGTCGCGTATCCTGTCGGACTACCGAGAACAGCTAGGATCACTACAGTATCTGTTCCAAAGCAGAAAATATGAATTAGGAGCTAATTTGTTAAAGGAAAAAATGTAATGAAATTGCAGTAATAGTAAGACTGGAAAGTTTAGTGTAATTAAGTAAAAAATAATATATTTAATGTAAAACGTGAATAAGAAAAGCTTTTCTTATTTGTAGACGATATTCTTTAAAATAGCCCTATATCCGGCTGCATGATTTCTACACCCTCTTTTTTTTTTTTTTTTTTTTTTTTTTGATCGAAAAGCAATTTTTATGTATGATTATTAATAGCAGAATACGGCTCTGCCGGATTGCCTATCAAAATACGGCCGCAAGTATTTTTAATTAAAATTTCAACAAACAAAAATCAAAAAATTTCATTCACTTGTTTTTAAATAAATTATTATTCATTTAAAAGAGAGTCGCGTTAAAAACTTTAAAAGTTTGGGATGCTTATGCAATAGTGGCCGAAAGTAGGGGTCGCCAGGTGTTAGAGTTAGCGGTCAGACGGTGTGGTACGCTAGTTCTCACCTATCTTTAACAAATGGCAACCCCTGCTTATACATAGCCAACCCTCGGCTTTAAGTTCTTTACATGTCTCTCTATGAAGTTAATCGCAATTTATTTTAAAAAAAAAACAAATGAACGGAATTTTTTGAAAAAAAATAATTTTTGAAGTATTACCTAACTGGCGGCCATATTTTGATAGGCAACCAGGCAGAACCGCATTCTGCTATTAATAATTATACATTAAAATTGCATTTCGATTAAAAAACAGATGGATGTAGAACTCATGCAGGCGGATCTGGGGCTGGAAGGATATACTGCTTTCAACTGATACTTTCAGTTGCAGAGTAGAAAAAATACGACATACTAAAGACAATGTAATCGAAGTATAGAAACGGAAGAGAAGAAATAGCAAAAAATATAAAAATTAAATAATCAAGATTTTATTTAAAAAAAAAGTATCAAATTACTTTTTAAGAGGACCGCTATACTTTAGTCAGTCTGTGCTATGAGAACTGTTCATTTCTGCTTTACGTCTCAATTCTGGTCTTAATATATTCCGAAATGTTTTGGAATATTGGTTTTAAGATAGGATATATAAACCAGTAAGCACAAATACGAAAGATAGATTAGTTTGGTGATCTTCAGCATTTAAATTTAAATTACAGATATGGTTGGCTTAGCACACCATTTTGCAAACGTAAAACATTACTTTGTAGTAATTTGCTTACATGCTGCTGCAGGTACATAATTCTCTACGTCGATTGCCATTTTAAAAAATGCGTTTAAACTGTCCATTTAACTGAAACCCAACGAAGTTTCAAAATTCGGCGGAAAGAACTTTTATCTGAGGAAAGAGAAACGGAATAAAAGAGCATTTAAAATTCCTCTCTGAAATCCCGATAATCCCGCAAGACAAAAAGACAATTATCTGAAAGGAAATAAGACACAAGAGTCTACTTAATCTGTGACAGGCGATTCGGATAATGTTCACGGAATTCTCCTGTTCGGTGAAATTCCTCTTACTTCTGTAATAAACTGTTACGAAGCAGTGGAATCGAGCGGCAGACATACTTTACCCCACAGTGCAGTACAACTATGTCAGTTATCCTCAAAACTGGAAGTTGCTGATTTTGCGTGTAAACTGTTTGGCAGGAACAGGAGACAGACTAACACGATTTAAAGTTTTTAAATTGATGTATATCTATTGTTTGCAGATTATAAACTCAAATATCATTTTAATTTGCTGTTGCACTATTAATGGAATTTAATTTAATTTAATTGCAATGGAGCACACGCTCCGGTGGCGATTTCCCTACACACCCAACTTCCCCCTATCCTGCACCCACCTACATTTTCCCTATAAAAATTTTAACTTTAAATTCTTTAAACGTTTTCGGTAAGTAATTCATCATTCCCCTTGGTAACTCATTCCAATCCCTGACACCCTTACCTAAAAAAGAGAGTCTTCGCACACCCTTGTTCCTGAAATCGAGTGCCAGCTTGTGGTCATGGTCATCTTTTCCCTTCCATGAACTACTTTTCATACCTAAATGATATTCAATCTCTATTAGCCTACATCATGATATCATCAACATATATAACGAATTTCTACTAAATTTTTAATAAAGGTTTGACGTGATAATTCCTTATTCCGCTGATCTGTGTGCTCGGAAAGTTCGCATTGCGAAAATTCGCTTGTTTATCCTAGGTTTTTTTTCGCAAGCTTTGAGAAAAACAATAGTCTTCGATATTCCGAAGGCGTTATAAATTTCGCGCAATGACGTGGCCTGTCTCTACCGTTTTAAAATATTCTGGTAACGTATTGATCGCAAATGCTTAAAAAATATAAGGGATCTCATAGCGAATACAATTTTGAATAATTACCTGTGATTATTGAAACTTTGCAGAAAATTTTTCTTTTTTACTTCGTATTTTGACAACCATTTTTGACCCATGTATCAAACAATTCAGTGTGAAGAGTGCTCGGTAAGATAAAACAGAACGGCACAAGAATAGCGAAGATATATCCATACGATGAAAACTTATTCCGTTGTGTTAAATTGTTAAATTCAAGAGTACCACTTGCATCCGCGGACGCGATCACAAATCATAAATCGCGGGAACAACATTCAGCCAAATAGCTTGCAAAAATCGGCGCAGCAACCTTAGCAGTCAATGGATGTTGCATTAAGTAGAGTGATAACAATTGGCGGTTTGTGTATTGCATTAGAAATAGTGCCCCGTTTTATTTAGTACACGGAAAGTGAATTTTCTCAATTTTGGGGGAGGGGGGAGCAATTAAAGGAATGGAAAGGAATTCGCTTTTGGTTTTTTTTAAGAACCATATTGGCATTCACCTGGAGTAATTTAGGGAAACCACGGAAAAACGAAAATGGAAAGCAAGATAGTGATGCGCCTGTTATAAAATTAAAAAATAAAAAAAGCAAAAAATTTCGAGGAGTTCAAACGATTCCTTTGTTGTTTTCTTCCCTCGGTTAGGGGGAATTCTTTACAAATTCACAGACGTTAATTCCCAGTTTTAAGCTGCAAAGCCGCAAATTCACTATAGGGACGCTCGGGGCTGCTTCTGTGATGCAGCGAAGCGGTCAATTGGCTTCCAGATTAAGTGACAAGAAAAGCGTTTCACGACCGTAATAAAAAATTCTTTACTCCCATCAGCAATCATTCTTCTACGAACAACGCAGCCACTGGACTTGCGATTTACAAACGCGTTTAGACGAATTCTCCGTGCAGGTTTTTAGATGTCTCTTTAACAGAACGTTTAATGTTCACACGTTAGGACATGAGTGCGGGACAGAAGTCGTATTTACTGCAGACTAATTGAACATTACATTCTTTCTGTGTATGAGAAACCACGTACAACGCCAGAAAAAATTGGTATGTTGCCATGCCGAGCTCTGTTTCCTTACATTAACAACCGCCAACGCGTTCTATTGTAGATTCCGGTAGTCTTGTGCGGTGAGCTCAATATACTGTAGATATCGTTGAGTTTGTGAAGGAAACTTTCAATCCTTATTGCCTATCTCATAATCGAACCATCGCGTCTTTCCGTGAGACAGGTCCCCGTATTTTGCTAACACATAACCGAAGGAACACCTAACTTATTGCAAATTTTGTTTCTCATCCACCGTAAAGTTTTTTTTTTTTTTTTTTTTTTTTTGCGAGATTATGTTGCCACGCTCGAAACACCCTCGGAAGAGCCGACGACACAGCCTCCTCGCTTTTTTTATTGTGTTATAACCATTGGTACCCCATCCACTAATATTGTCACCATCCTTTAATAACATTTATTCCTAAAACAAATCTTTAATTACAACACAATTTTTCCTTCTTCTCCAGTGTACATTAATCATACACCTCAATCGCTTCCAACATGTGTAACAAAATAAAGATTCGTTATATTATGTTATCATTTTGGAGTATTTCTACAAAAGACTTACATTTGCCAAGGTTGTACGATTTCCCTTTTCTGGTCGAGTAACCAGCATACCGGACCAACTTCGTATAAATAGAAATAAGTTGTGGAAGAGATCTTCAGAAGAACTTAATCCCTTTCTTTGTTACTGTTGTAGGTCTTATGAACTTTGAAACAACCCAATGATAAATAAATCAGATATAATAGGTCAATAGGTTCATTCTCTCAGTATTTAATGTAGCCACAGTGGGCTTCCTAAATAATCGTGTTCCAGTGTTGCCTCTCCTAAACCAAACCCTCCACTTTTATATATATTCCAGTCCAATGCTCAAAAGTTTTAATACATTCCAGTTGACTATTTATTTAGTGTCTAATCATCCAAAATTTGAATTTAAAACGTAAACTATGCAACCAGCTAGTAACCACACCTACACTTAAGTTTCTTTCACACACGCACAAATTAAAAAGTAGTATCAAAGTCCATTGGGAGATACCGTTTATTTATGGGAAAGTATATTTGTAGTCCTGAATGTATGAACGTTTGTTGGTGAGAATCGTTCGTAGAAAGTCATAAACAAAATAATGCAAGGCAATCAATGGTATAAGTTGTCTTCGGCGTAAAGAAATACATGTTATAGCTGCACATAAATGGCTAAGCATTTAAAAAACATCTAAATAAGTTACAAAGCTCGTTAATTTTTGCATGTTTTTGTGGCAAGGGAAATATCAGTATGAAAGTTTATTTTCAGGTAACTTTTGTAGTTTATTTAAGTTGTTTAATTGTTTTCTACCTGCCAGCAACACTGAGAATCAGTGTTTAACAATGTTGCAGTGAACACCGTAGCGGTTATATGCCCCTCCCATAGTGGTAACTGTTATAAATATAAAATAACGTATTTATTAATTTGTATTACGAATTAAAAATTACAATACAAACCCAATTTATGAGTATCTCTAAATACAAGGCGTAATTGGTCGATTTAGAGTCCAAGAGAAGGATAAATTGTGAAGACAAGAATAGGGAAGATAGAAGGAGGCCTATGATGTCGTAAGAGCACAGCGGCAAACTGGACGAAGCTCCAGAAACTATAAAGCAAATAGTTGGACTCCCAACGCAAAACTAATTGAATTATACAGTATAAAGTTTATTACGGCGGTAAATGAACAAGTCACGCAGTAGTAAGAAGTGGAAGTTGTAATTAGTTTTTGATTAAATATGAAAAGTTATTAAATAAAAATTGCATTTGGTTTAACCTGCGAAGTTATGGTGAAAACGTAATCGATGATTTTTTGCAAGTAAAAGAGTAAACATAACAAGTTGAGGTAGTAAAAATATTTTACTTGCGATGATTTCAGAGGAAGAAACGATGGGTATTTCCACTTGTGGCTTTATGTCTCGTCGACATCGAGGTCAACAGAGACGGGAAAGAACTTGGGGCAACAAACGGGAAGCAATTCGCCATGGCCTTTTGAAGGAACCATCCCGCCATTTACCTGAAGTGATATAAGGAAGCCATGAAAAACCCAAATCTGGATGCCTGGACGCAGATTCGAACCAACGTCCTCCGGATTACGAGATCAGAGCGTTACCGCTCACCCACCACGCTCGGTGGGTTTTTGGAATCTCTAAACGTCAGCCAACATATACAGAGATTGGACAAAATAATATGAACACTTTGCGATAGAGTACAGGTTGATGCATGTTGGCACCACTACTTCCGTGTGAATACTGCGATGCGCATTTACGAAGTAGTTGACGTGGCAGGTCTTGTAGGTTGTGTCTCAGTGTATTATACGCTTTGTTCTGCGTCGGTTATAACAAGCGATCGGTGAAATGAGTGATCTCTCAGACTTCGAAAGCGAGCAAATTGTTGGAGCTCGGTTAGCGAGAGTGTATGTAACGAAAACAGCTGAAGTGTTTAACGTATCACGAGCGACAGTATCAACGGTAATAACAACATACACAAAACATGGTAAAACGTCGTCGGCGAAGAGGAATAGTGGACGAAAACCAAACTTAACCGACAGATAACGGCGAACATTAAAAAGGATTTTGGCCAGAAAACTACCGCTGCAAAAGTGACAGCAGAATTCAACACACACCTGAGTAATACTGTTTCGACAAAAACATTATGGCGGGAGCTCCACAAAGCTAACAATGCAAAACCCCTTAAAACGGCAACCAACGCTAAACTGCGAAACAAGTCGTGCCACGATCATGAAAACTGCACACTTGATGATTGGAAGAATGTGGTATGGTTCGTTGAATCATTATTTACATTCTTTCCTACTAACGGCCGGGTTTGTGTATGGAGAACCCCAAAAGAAGCCTACGATCGGTACTGCCTGCGGCTATATCGTGGTATTCAGCTGGTCCTCTCATTCACATCATTGGCCGGATGACTGTGAATGAATATCTCGACATCCTCTGTGATTAAGTTCGCACTATGACTGGCATACTGCTGCCAAACGCTGCCATCTTCCAAAATGATAATGGGCCCATAAACACAGCCAAAAATGTTCTGTCCTGGTTCGGGTAGCATCAGAATATTATCAAACATTTTCCCTGGACAGCACAATCGCCAGACCTCAACATAATTGAACCATTGTGGGGAGTTTTAGAGCAGATAATAAGGAGCAGATTTCCACCTCCAACATCACTGAAGCAATTGGCGGATGCTTTGGTACAAGAATGGGACAACATTCCGTTGGAAAATATTCAGACACTCCACGAATCTATTCCGCGAAGAACTGCAGCTGTTTCACAAGCATAAGGTGTCCCAACACCATATTAATAAATCAATGGTATGTAAATGTCAGGTGTTCATATTATTTTGTCCAACCCCTGTAGTCGACTAAGTCCAAAAGGAGATTAAGATGTTTGTCCTGGCAGGAAACGACCAAAAATAGATACTAAAGTAAAAGTAAATTAATGGTATTTAGTTTAAAACAAGGTCATGAAAGAAAACACTTGACAGTTTCATATAAAAGTAAGGATAGATTAATCGTTTCTATACGGCAAATCTATGCTGAGTTGTATCTCGTGTTGAGTCAGGGGTAGTCGGTTGAGTTAGGAGACAGGATAATCAGAGCACGAGAAGTGTTGTCATCGCTTGAAGCGCTCTTGGCTCGTAAGGCCTTGTTGGTGTCGGTGGTCGAGATAAGACTAGATGCTACTGGCGGGGTTAATTCGACGTTCATTCAGGGTGTCGACCACAATGCGCTTGGCCACCCATCGTCCCCGCTGATAGGAGACCCTCGCACAATAGCCGTGTACCGGGACGTGATTAACACGGGGAAGGCTCCTTCGAGAAGATACCACCAACGGCGGAACATAAATGCTGCATTAGATTCCACAGATAATGTTAAACAACCTTTGACCTTACGAAACGGCTTTCCTGAAATTTCTGACCCTGTCATTCTAATACCGTTTCTCTTGTCGTAGTATAACTCACTCAGTTATTTATAAATGTTTCTCGGGAAACAAGCCTAGTAATATTATTATTGATGCACAATATTTCGGCGACATAAATCTCCGTCGCCATCTTCAGGTGCATCTTGAGCACTCAAGGCAGACTTCAAGGCTTACAAATGCACCTTAAGATGGCAACGGAGTTTTATGTCGCCGAAATATTGTGCATCAATAATAATATTACTCGGTTTGTTTGCCGAGAAACATTTATAAATAAACAACGCCGAGAAAAATTGCATTCATTCACTCAGTTATTGTTTGGTGAACAGTTATTTGTGTATGACGGTATCAATAAAATCTTCGTATTGATCTTAATGTTTTTATTGAAATTTAACTTCTTTTTGTCTTGTTACGTAAAACGTTGCAATTTGAACGTCTTGAGGCTATTCTAATACTATCTATTTGTTCTTGTCAATAAATATCGAGTAGTGCGTTTTAGAAACGGTAGATAGCGTTATACAACATGGACGCTTGTGATCAGTTTACCGTGTTGTAGCGTAATACTAATTCCTGATTTATATAATTACAGTGAATAACACGCGGAAAACAATAATTAATAAAAACTGAATATAAAATGAGAGTGAGTAACGGAAATCTGACGGAATATCGCGTCGTTAATATTGTGGTATAACAGCGTCATCCCCCAATTAATATTAATATATTCATATTTGTTATTCAGATTTATTATTTTTATTTTATTCAAGTATAAATTGTTTAGGGCTAATCAGTTCATAGGTAATTATATATTAAGCCCGGGCGGTCGAATTTATTGTTGTATAATTTTAGTTTATTGCAAGATTGCTGTTAGGAAAGAATTAAACGGTGGAAATGCTAGCACTCTGTGGCAGTTTTGAACATTCAAATAGCTGGACACTGCTGGACGCTGACGGCATCCAGACGCCTCGTACACAATGGAAGCGACCGGTGGAGGGCGGAGAAATCCCGTTAGCTGGACAAGGGCAATGTGCCCCGGCTCTACGCTGAGGGCGCAAGGTCACAGAAACTGCACGCAAAACCGAACGGTGAATGATAGCAACGCCGCGACACACGTGATTGTGGAATACGCCGATTCACCAATCGTGTATAGCCACAGGGTCTACATTTATTGATCCAAAGCTTCTTTTCCATGTGCTGGGAGAGGGGAAGCTGACTTCTTCGTGGCGGCAGAAAAGACGCCATTACGAGAGACTTGCTGTCCAGACGAGCGTATGGGCTATCCGTGGATCTGCATCTGACTGTGACACAGCGTGTCGAAATCTTCAAGCAGTTGCAACAACTGTAATGTACCGACGCAAGGTCATTGGTTCCATGGGTTTTTGACGAGGTTTACAGACCCATAAGCGATCCCTGTGAATAGACTCTCTGCTCTGATCATGGAAATATTGCTGAGCTAGCTAACATTCCATATTCACCAATATTGAACTTTTAAGCATCTTGCTCATCATAACATAATTCAAATGATGTTCTTTTCACTTTAATTGGCACCCCTGGGAATTTTGTAAAATGTTTCTTATCTGTTGGCCTGCGATGCCACATTATTTTACATTCACTTTGCAAATCTCTGAAATACTTAAATTTATTAATGTTTGCATTTATCCGGCAAAATTGTAAGGCCCGAGTATTTCTTGCTTGTTTTGAATATCTTGTGCTTAACGTTAAAATTAAATATACCCGGCAGTGTATAAGCCAGAAGATCAAATAAATTCAATATTTTATTTACCATTAATTCTTGCAGCATTCAAGATTCTGGTTCACCAGATTAACCTGTTTAACAAATTAATATTAATCTTCTCAATAGAATTTCAAGGTAATGGTTCCACCCTTTTTTTCCAACGCAAGGTCCATTTCAATATCCACAAAGAAAAATTATAGTTCATGGAAGTGTTGTTAATCATATTTTAAAGTGCATCTTTGTTCTCTGTCATTCATCAAAATTTAATATAAACAAATGATTTACTTTTTTTAATTTTTTTTTTTTTTTTACTAACAGGTACTACCTACCATAGCTACTACCATACCGCCGCGATAGTTGCGATAGAAGTCTTTTTTTTTAATGCCTCCTATTGGTTTCTGGCAGTAATTCCCATTGGCCGGTGAACCGAGCAAAGGCACCTTGTCCCCCCTCCGCGGTACGATCCCGAATCGGACGCAAGTTGGAGGTTTCGGGGAACCTGTTGCATGTCCCTCGGCACACATTTCCCTGTGCGGGACTTCTAGGGGAGTGGATAAGAAGTGAACTAACTCTAAAACAATAGAACCTGCCAAGTAGGAGGCAAGCGTATTAACATTAGTGTATCATCCCTGAAATTTCACATGATATTATAATAACTAAAAAATTAAATATCTCTTTATTTAACTATAAGAGTAGTATCCGTACAAAATCATGGTTTAATTAAAGTAATAACGGAGTTCTGAAGTCCTGACTTTCGACGTCAATGATACGAGTAAGGAACCATTTACTTTTGAAATGAAAATTCCATAAATTGTACAGTATGGGGGCACCATTTATAAAAACAAAAAAGTATTTAAATAGATGTCTGCTAAATGAAGCAAACAGGTCGGGGAAATTAGTCCATAAATTTCCAGTTTAGTGAACAAATTTCTTCTAGATGAAAGTAAATTGGGTTTCTGGTTTTCACTTTCAACTTCCTCTATTACAGACTATCACAACATCTACGAAATTTAAGGAAACAAAGAAATCAGAAGGTTACGTTTTAAGATGTTTGCCTGTGAAAATTTCTGTACCTCCAGAGACACTACGCACAATTGTATTCTTGACAACTTCCTCTTTTCCAACACCATAGACCAAACATTTCATGAGATGTTATAACAGGTTACTAGGAAATAATGAGTATAACACCCGACTGACTTGTTATTGCTTAGGTTCTCTGAAATTAGAACAGTGTACACGATCATGCTAACGACAAACTAGAGCTACAATGATATAAATACTTAACAACTACCAACTTTTAGGATCACTAGGAATTTAGTGTTGTATGGAATATCTTTAAAGTCCCTTTTTTTACAGTTTTCTTTAGCAGTCAAAGCACGCGCTACTTATAATGAAATTGACAAATCTAAGAAATTCTCGGCCTCTAACATAAATTTTTCATCTTTCACAATTCTAATAAAACTTAACAAAATGTTAATCGATGATAATAATTTATCATATTATAGATGACTACCGAAATTTCACCGCCCCAAGATTGTTAATTCCTTAATCATCAATTTCTGAGGACAAGTACCCTTCTAACCTTCATTGACGTTCTGTGAAGATAGATGGACGTCTCAATAAGGCTGTATAAAATTCGTTATTTCTTCCGCTTGTTATTAATAGTAAGTAATTATGGTGATCTACCCTGGGGCAGTTCAGAGATTCGAACAGAAGTCATGCTATGCCAGATATGAAGGTAGGGTGACCACAATTCTGATGTAGGGTTTGTATGTAGACGACTGTTGTTAAGTGTAGTGTGTTGTTTGAGTTGTATAAATGATGAAGAAGAAAGGGAGTTGGTCTTCTAAACGGTCATTCAAGTGTTTTCGGAAAACCATGGAAAATTCAAATCGTGATAGCCAGAACAGTAATCGAACTCTCGTCATCCCGGGTCCAATGCCGAGCGTTAATCTTTCAGTCACCAGGATAGCTGGTTGTATTATTATTATACATTATTCTTGGTCCATAGTTCATAGCTCTTGGATGTGGGACATGTCCTCGGATAAAACTATTAAATGTTACAAACAAACAAAATTTAAACGTTAAAATTAACAACTGAATTTTATAAAATCATAACATACACATTTCATTCTTTTGCACAAATTCATGGATGGAGTAGGAGTTCCAAATAAGAAAATTTTTCAGTTTATTTTAAATATGTCTAACACATTATAGGAATATTGAGTTTATTAAAAAGTTGTTTCAAGAAGTTCTTTGCTATAATCTACACAGAATCCTAAAAATACTAAAAATACTTCCGAACAATTACACTTAAATCATTGTGAAATATATTCAAGGAGATAAACATTAAATTTTTAATTTCATGGTTATTGACTCATTAGTAGCTCAGTTTTCTGAATCCGCCATATTTTTCCGTCTAATGTATTTAAGGATAGAGGTAACAGTTCTATATCCTACAATTATTATTAAATCTATCCAATTTTTAGTAGCTATAAGACAATTACTACTCAAAATTTTCGGATATATTTCTCAGATTTATACTAAACATTCAAAGAGATTTTAGTAACAATAAACAAAAAGACAGAATAAAGAACTCGTAGATGTTTTGTTCAAAATTTTGTAAAATTGCATTCAATCATTCTAGACTTGCTGCGTTGACAAAAATCCGTCCCGAAGGGAACTGAAGTCATAAATGGCAAACCTGTAGCATAAATACCTGTGAAAACCTCAAACGAAACTTTGCAACACTGTAACACTTTCTAAAAATCTTAGCATATGAAAAAAATAAAATACTATCATTTCTAGAATGTGAATTTTGTTCAAGTAATTAAAAAAGCGTTACTTGCAGCCCTCGTCTGCCCTGTTCACTATCAGAAAACTCTTCTCCGAAATATATAATTTGTTGTGACTCCTATTTGCTCCCTCCAATTAACTTCTTTTATTTCATAACTACGAGTGGCTGTTAAGAGTCGAGCCTCCAGCAACAAAAAGTACCTTTATGGTGCTACGGTTATGAAGGAGTAAACAGAGAAAACTAATTGCTTCTCACACAATAAATAGATAGCTTTCACTCCATCTTCATTAAGAGCTACTAATTTGCTCTCATTATTTATTTTTATTCGAGTACCTGTCGTTAGACTGATTAAACTGTTTTGTATTTTATTCGATTCAGAGAATGTTACTTGTACCAATACAATTCTTACCCAAGAGAACAATAGGAAAAAAAAAAAAAAAAAACTTGTGCAGCCATATATTTAATTGTCCAATTCGCGCGGGTACTATAACTATCATTCTCTCCTGCTATTCCTCTGTTAAAGTTCCAGTTTTTTAACTTGTGGGCAAATATAAAATATGTGTCATTAATTATGCTTACAGTATTAGTAAACACACTAAAATTATTTGTCTTTGATTTTGTTGGTTGATTCATACACGTCTATGGCTTTTTTTTATCTGAAATATAGTTTTTTATTTTCCCTTTTGCCTGTTTCTCTTGTTCTTTTGTTTCATTTGCTCATTTTGATCACATAAGTATTAATTTCTACTTTTTCAATGAAGCTACAGGGTACGGCTTATACCAGGGGTGGCCAACCCAAATGATCTTGTGGGCCACTTTGGAAATACATCATAAATTCGCGGGCCGCATATAAAATTATATATCCCCATATTAGAGTTAGACCCACAATAAACATATTTTTTTGAGTGAATATAATTTAACTACTTTGAGAAATCATAATTGTAAACTCATAAATAAAAAAGGCAATATCTGTCATATATTCGCAACATAATTATTTTAAAATCAAAGTTAATTTATTCTCATTATTTCGACAGTTAATTTTTGAATATATCGATGCACAAATAATGTATTTCTTAATACACTTGATTTCACTACTTTGGATATTACAAAATAAATATATGATGAATCTCGCGAGCCACATAAAATGTCCAAGACGGGTCGCATGTGGCCCGCGGGCCGCCGCCGTTTGGTCACTCCTGGCATATACTACACTAAATTCGTCTTTTTACACCGAATATTTGCCCAAAACTGGCGTGTCGGATGCGGATGTACCAGTTACGACCGATCATCAGGCAAAGTATTGCTTCTCGCGAACACCATCCACTCTGATACAGTGTCGCTATACTCTCTTGAATACAGGGTGCCCATCTTCGCACTATTGTCGATCATATATATGATGGAGAGAACTTATAATTGGCTTTGTCGTGTCAATCTGTTCACAAACCCCGCGAAAGGCCAGGCGAATTCTGGTCTCTTTGTCACAGTCCTGCTCTCTTGTGTTGATAGAATGGCCGAGAGAAACTGCAGTAAGGGTGCGTCCATCGACCCTGCCTTGATTTCGCACCCGCCCCCCCTCCTTCTCCCTGTTTCACCTCACGTAATTAATGGACGCTCCCGAAGTGTCCCTGAGGTGAAGCGTTACTCTGCACTCAGTCGAAACGTTGGTGAGTCCCTATTACATGATAGCACATCCTGTCCCTCCTGCATGAATGGTCTCTCCATGATAGCTACCTGCATTGTTGGATGATCTGTTTCTATAAAGGAGAAGGTGGGTAACATACCGATTATGTGCTCGTGATAGACTACAGACGTCTGTCCATTACAACAGGTATAGTTATACCTGGCGGCATAGTGGCAGGACTTTTTAATTAAATGTTCTGAAAAATTGAAAGAGAGAGAGACAGAAAAATTGATTCATATGATGCAGTAAATATTTCCGCAAAACTCTAATAAAGCAACAAATTTTAAATTGATAAACAAATCTTATATCTTTAAACGAGCAATTATTGTATATATGTAAGTTATGTATCGCGGAAACGGCTCTAGCGCCATCTCGTAGAAATTTCATGAACCAGTAAGCCTACTGATGTTAGTTAAGCTTCTCTTTAGTTAGATCAAGGAACATTGCACTTCAAAATGCCTAGAAAACCTTCAATAAAACGTTTAAATTTGATTAAACTTCACGCAAAATCTTGCATATTGAATAGAAATCGAAAGATGCCGAGGGAAGATCGGTCACCTAGGTATTGAATTATGATACATTATTGATTGTCAAAGCGAGAGGGGGAAAAATCGTCTTTAGAGAATGAACTCTGGTTGAAGTAGCTCTAAACTGATTTTTCTTGTATTTTTTCTATTTTATTTTGCAGCATTTCTAGGAACTGTGTCTTCATTGGTCCAGGTGACTTGAGTCGTGGCTGGCTAAACCTTCCCGAGAGCAATATGGCAGCGCGTTAGCTGGAGTGGTGCTCGGCGTAGTGCGAACCCTTCACGCGTATCGAATATCGCAGCCGGCGGCGCGGAAAAGAACATTACACCGGCGACTGATCTCTCCCCGCTCCCTCGGAATGTGCGCAATCCTTTCCGCCGACTTGCCAACCTTCTCATTCCAGATTCCCGCAGTCAAGTCTCTCCTACATACTTTGTTCTTCTCAGCAACAATTATTGTAAACTTATTTACTGGATTTAAAACTTTAAATCAACTAATAATAGGTCCACTCGAAAATTTTTGCAATGCTTTCTTCCACTATAGACTAATCAAAGCTAACCTAATGTGGCAGATATGATTATAATTATTACGAATATTAGTAGAAACGCAAAAATTTAAAAAAATTCGTGCTCATGAAGCAGTTATCATCAGTTAAAAATATACTACTTTGTAACACTATCTGTTTTGACATATAAATATGGAGCAATATGTTGTTGCTTGTAAAGAATGATTATACTGCATAATATTATCTTCAAATTTGGATCTTAAAATCATCATTCATATATGTACATTTAAAACTACAGAATTATTTCAAACTAGTAGCAAAGGGTAAGCAAACCATGCATTGTCAACGCTTAGCTCGAAGTGATTCGCGCCATTTTTGAACCTCAATTTCTTCGGTCATATTAATTCTACATGTCTTAAATTTCTGTTATGCATAGATTTCAGAAATATTAGCAAACTTAATAAATATTATTTCGTTACTGTTCATAGTTCGGAAGTTTTACGGATGTAAACATCAGCGATTTTGTCACTCACTCACTGACTGACCGACTGATGATCATCAAAACTGTTACTTCCCGTAGTGGTAGAAAGCTGAAATTTGGTACACAGATAACATATTATACCCACATGCTATAAAACAAAACGTCTGAAACTCATAAGTTTCCATATATCTACCGCTTACCTACCCCTAACGTGAAATCGCTTTCTACCCCAATAATTTTATATACCTCAGATTTTCATTGTGGACTGAGCTTGCCAAGTTTAACTAATGTGTTAAATTTTACTTCTTTACTTTTCTTACTTTGGAAGTTATGGAAATTCAAAATTTTATTTCTACCATGACACCCCGACATCAAAATTCCACTGTACTTCCAGTAATTCCAGAAACAATTAATTTGGTACACATATATGGCTTCATCCCTAAATCATAATAAAAGTCTAATAATGGAGTTTTTCCCCGTATTTATATGATTATAATCCCAAACATGAAAAATTCTGGCACATATTTGCGACTTTACTGCTTTGCCCTGGATGAAGCTACATGCCTGAAAATTTTTTAATCCATAAAAATCAGCAAGTTTAACTAATATCTTAAATTTTTCGTTGTTCCTACGCTTAGCTTGGAAGTTACTAGTAATTTATTGATGGTGGTAGTTAAACCAGCGGCTATCTGCATTGCTCGGCTACGGCGCACACCCACTGTTTTCAGAAAGTGGGGGATTGTTGGTAACGTATATTGATGTCTTAAATCCTGAAATGTTCTTATTCACCGGTTTTCAAATGGAATCATTACATTTGAGTGGCAAATCAGAATAAGCGATAAACTTACAAAAAGAAATGAGACCCCAAAAAAACAATTCTTGTAAAAATAGATCAAGTCCGTGTTAGTGTAGTGACAAAAAGTTATGTGATCTTCTTCTGAGCCAAGTCTTCACTTTACAGTGTGTACTCGTATTCACCTCACTTTGTGAAACAGATGTGTTTCTGTCGGTGTCATAGATCGTTAATATGGATTTAAAAAAAAAATCGCATGACTTGGTCACTATGCACGTCATAATTTTTAATGAAATTGAGGGCAGAGCATATACTTGTCAAATTCAAAAAAGAACGCTAGGGAAATCTTGACTTTTGTATATTTATAAGTTTGATAAAGCAACAAGTTTAAGGTATTTATATAGGTTAACTAAAACATGGTGCGGATAGTGGCCAAGTCATTAGATTTTTTTTTATTTTAAATAAATTATATATGTCACCGAGAGAAACCATTCTGTTTCACAAAGTGAGGTGAATACATATTGTAAGGTGTAGACTTGGCTCAGAAGAAGATCTCATAACTTGTTGTCACTACACGAACACGGGACCCGTCCTATTTTTACAAGAATTTTTTTGTGGGATAATATTTTAAAACAAATTCTTTCAGGATATATCGTTATTGAAAGTAAACTCTGATTTGCAGTTGAAGATATTTGTGAATTTTCACTTAATTTTACTTACATAGTAACGCAAGCTGTTACGGAAAAACAGGTGTACTGAAAAGATTAATCATGGTGAAATTCTTCGTCAAAATGTTTTCGTAAACAGCGGTAAGATGAGGAAAAAATCACAGGATACCACTATTACGTGGTCATTCAAAATAATATTAATAAACAATAGCCACCGAAAGATCTCGTTGTGATAGACAGTAAAATTTCTACTACAACGGGGTAGCAATTTCATTCATATTAAAAGACATTTTGCTGTGTCACTCAAAATATGTTTAAATGTAAATAAACATTCTACACAGGCAACGTAATTCGCTATGATACCGTCTTTTAATCGTTATGATTGAATCTGTCTGTCAAAAATTTTAAGGCTTCTAAATCGCTTTTTTGTCTTCACTGGATAACTTACGATTACGAGTGTTATCAACGAAGGGTAGTATTGCAGTATTTCCCGAAGCGGTACAAACATAGTGCTCCAAATTCAATCACTAAACTCACAAATGAGGGCTACTCCATCACCGTGGTCTTTATTGTTATTACTATTAAATAAATTTTCTTCTGTGGACCCTTAAGGAGTAATGCTATGTGCGCCATGTATCATTAATATGGCATTCACCACACCTGAACACACATTTGAACTTTTTTTTATTATTTTTTTTTTCGATCAAGACTTTAGTAGGTTATTAATTGCATCATAAATTTTATGGAGTCACTATTATACGACGACGAACTTCATATCAGAAATTTGTCCCTGAGAGAAGAAAAATCAGTAGAAGAAATTAGGTTGTGGAGTATTGTTCTAGAAGTGACAACCAGATGTTACAGTTGTTGGAATCGTTACATCGAGTTTAGCAAGCTAGACGCAATTACTTCAAATCGAGCACGCTACAAGATTATTTCATATATTCATAACCCCTCTAAGCCATCGGTCAAGATCTTACGAGGTTCAAACGGTATGCTTAGACATTTATCAGCTGACATGTTATCTGACCTTCAGACAAAGAATATAAAATCGTTTGTAGTTATTCAGATCACTTGCAAAACCAGTGTTCAATACACTCTGGAGACTGAAGTCCAAGCATATGACATTACTGGTGAAAACATTAGGAATGGTGTTACTTGAACATTAGAAAACGTAATGGTGATATTCATAGTAACCAACATAACATTAGTTCTTCCACCAACACAATGATGTAAGAAAGTAAAACTGAGCAAATCAAAAATGAGGAAACTTTTCCATTGAATTCAGCAAAGCAGTGAACTATATTTATTTAACAGATCCAGATGGTACTTTATTGAATACTTAGAAACCAAATTTCAAATTAATTGTTAAAAGATGTGGATGCGTCAATTTTATTTAAATTCAGCAAAATCCTTTTTGTACTGCTTCACTAAGTAAAAGAAAGTAAGAGTTTCAACAGAGTAAGGAAATCCTTAAACTCACCATGCGAGCATGCACGAGTCGACGCGAGGCAGCACGAACACGAGAGTGTAATGCAAGGCAAATTTAAGTGCGGCAGAAGGTACTAATAAATGAAACAAATACCTTCCCAATCTATGTGTCCTGGAAACTGACAAAATATCATCGTCACTGGTTGTCAGAAATTGTAAAAGACAATTTTTGCATCGAAGAAGTGTAAAAAGTAAAGATTTTCACATTATTATTTAATTATAACGCTAGTTGTTGCAGAAACCTGTAGTGATTCAATTGAAATATTCAGCGTGCGGGCAAAATTTTTTTAAATGATTTTTAAATTCTGTAGCAGATGACGTCTTTGTAAGATTGGCATATAATTATTATACAATTTCGTTTGGCAGATTATTTAGCTAAACACAGAAGTAGGTAGACTAAATAAAATTTCTGAATTTGTTAACGGAATTATGTGCAGAGAAGTGAAACCAAGTATCGGAGTTCTATTTCATTACTATGCAACACCGCGAAACGCTTCGATCTTGTATTGATAAATTCTATTTATAAATTTTGTATACAAAAACTGGGTGGCATATCGCCTTTAATTATATTGGATAATCGACTAAACATTTATAACTATGAGGATACGCGTGCCTCTTCAAATACATTTTAGTGACGTCTTAATAATTTCAACAAAACCTTTCAAATCGCCCAAAGGAGACAAAACAAACTATTTTTCTACGACTTGAAAATTCGATGATAGTTAAGACAGTTATTTCACATCCTTCTATTTAATAATAATAGTGGTTAATTTTGTAATACGTAGAAGTGGTCTCAATAGGACATCTAGGACATGTGGTCTCTGTTATACTTAGAATATAATTATTTGGTATACTATTGCTTCTGACTTTTC
This sequence comes from Vandiemenella viatica, assembly GCA_031002005.1. NCBI lineage: Eukaryota > Metazoa > Arthropoda > Insecta > Orthoptera > Morabidae > Vandiemenella > Vandiemenella viatica. The sequence continues at coordinate 179,880,733 of CM061919.1, forward strand.
ATTGATATAGAGACTGTTTTGTAACTTTAATTGATTAAATGACTGGGTGAGTGCTTTGAAAAATCTAGAAAATGTCTAATACGCTATCCTTAGAGGAATTTTAGCTTTAATTTGAGAATGTTGTGAGTAAAGCTCTGACTATCTTTGCTTATTTGTTAATAAAGGAAAAAGTGAAACTGTATCCACAGACTGACAGAAACAATTATGAAGTGAAGGCTAACCAGAGATAAAACACATGGCGACCACGACCATCCTGCAGACCAGAGATATTACGCCTGAAAGTCCGCAGCCTGCGTCGCTTTGCCGCGTCAGCTGGCATTCATCACAGACGGCTCTGCTTGGACCAATGGGAGACAGACATCGGGGTCAGGCCACAACGAAAAAAAATCTGCAAGCTAGCTGCCTCCTCCGGACAGACATAAATTATGTATTATAATCAACACTTGTGACAGGGTAAAATGTCGTGTCTGAACGAATAATTGTTCAATAATACACAGTTCTGACTCCTCTGTAATGCCCCACTTAACACTCTTATTATTGTTATAGTTTTCATATTAAGTTACAATTGTTAATATAACGTTATATAACGTGTGTTAACTTTCTTACAATAAGTACAAATAAACCTTAAAAATTTCAGTTATCAGACCCAAATTTCTAGAATTACTAGCTCGATTAAATCAAAACTTTTGCAACAATTTAATATTTTTAACCAGTCTGATAATTACCAGAATGTAGCGAGGTATAAACTACACAAAGGAACCATTAAATATAAAACTTAACCCTAAGTGGGTTGAAATTAAATAGTGAACCATAACAATAATTCAAACAATCTTACTTTTAATGTGATTATTGTAGGCCGTATATTCCACAGCTGCTTGTTAAACTCATAATTATTATTTAAGAAATATGTCGACTGTGGAGGAAATGAATGATCTACAATAATGACGTATTTTGTCAATTCTGCCAGGCATTTCCAACAGATTTATACTCCAACAACAGTTGTATTGGCGTATTTATTAAATAATAATAAACTTACTTTTGTTGATAAGTTCTACCGGTATGCACTACGAATGTATTTGGAAGAATTTTTCTGAATGATAAAAAGAAGGCCTGACGAGATACGACTCGATCCACGGCTCTTATTAGAGATACAAGTAAACACTGCAAACCACATAAATATATATTTTATATAGCTAACTTGTATTAACAATAGTGTGAATAAAGATAAATTTAAAAGCATTCCGGGAAAAAAGTGCAAAAACCTGATAGATCGAATATAAACAAGAAATGTAATGCTAACTGAATGCTCTTATTATAAAAAATAGTTTTTAAATGAAAATTAACAAAATTCGTAACTAGTCCATTAGGGTAATTGTACCTGTAACATATACATGTATCTAAAAAAAAAAAAAAAAAGATTGGTAATATTTAAAAGCATGATATCACTGCAAATAATTATGACCTGTTGGCCACCATGGTGACGAAGCTAACTGAACCAAAAGCTGGACGAAATAAATACTACCGCGGTAAATGCCTTCTTCCTCAAAAAATTCTTGCTTCTAATAGAAACCTGATATGAGCATAACGAACTATGTGCCATTGAAAGAAGGAAAATACTAAATATATTCAAACGCGGTCGATGGTAAAATAAATATTTCTCAATAACCTAACGCAATGACGAAAAAACAATAAATTTACATACGTACACCAACTATGTAAGCTTCATTAATGGTCCTAAATCGTCTTACAGTTTTTGTAAGGCGTCGAAAAGAAAATAACAAAGTCGCTCCACCAGGTGTGGAACATCTCGTTTATTTTAAACCAGACTCTACGGGCTGACTTTATTGGTGTTAAAAGAGTATTACCTGCGTATCACGCAAGCCCCGTGTGGTGAACTGCATCATCGGGGCAACCTGTACTGTGTCCCGGATCACCTCTCATGAATATTCTACCGGCAACTCAGAAACGCCGACTCCACTACACTTAAATAATTCACTTTCCGTAAGCAGGCAATAGGGCGAAACCCGCTCTAGACGCAAAACAGGCTGCATTCGACTCAAACGCTGATGAAAGTGTTACACTGCAAGTAGCAGTTGGAGCTTGTCTCTCACACAATTGCCCACCGGAAACTTACAACAGCTCAGACTCCCAATACCAAGCACGGCGAGGGAAATGAGAAACTAAGAGCATAGCTTAAACATGCAAACAGTGACGAAGTTCTTAACTCGGAGCATCAAAATACTGGGATCGATTCTTGGTCTCGTAATTTTCGTATTATGCATGAAACGTATCCCACTGATTACTGAAAGCAGTGAAAGAATTTAATATTCTGTCAAAAATTTATGTCATTAAGAATCGAATACCACAGCTTCTCAAGAATACATTAAATAATTACTCCGATTAAAAATAAACTGATGTCTAAGATGTTTTAACACTCTAAACGTGTTTTTTTTCACATTTTCCTAATTTTATTCGATAAAAATCAATAAACTGAGTTATAATTTTGGTAGCAGGATGAAAACCGCTTCCGAGAAAATTCGTAATTGTACGAAGTTAACAGTTTCAACTACCACATTAAAAAACTTCTCCAGAAACATTCTAAACTAAAAATAATTTCTAGGGAAATGAGGAAGCTAGAATATTGTATCATATTTGTTCACTTGATTTCAGTAAGATTCGTCAATAACCTATAAAAAATTTCGAATGTTATACAGACCGATTTACAAATATTTAAGCTCCACAAATGCCAGAACACTATAAATAATACATTAGTTAATTATCAAAGCTGAAGCTTAATTACTGGCATGCATAGGAATTAAACGCTAATTACCAGTAAATATAGTCTCCAAATTCTGCAAACAACTGACAGCTGTATGGACAGCAATAATTCCTGCAAATTTTCAAATTAAAAATTGTCTTACGACTTATAAAAAGAAAAAGGGAAACATTGTGTAAGTTTTAAGTTATGTAGTTTCAATTTTGTAAATCGTTATTTGTATATATAATTTACCACATATTTTATCATTAACATTGAAAAATAATGGGAATAACTGCGTAATTTATGCTGAGTGCATGGAAAAAGGGAGACTTAGAGTTAGCTACATTCTACATTAATTGAATTTATTTCCGTATTGTTAGCAACTGACACGAATACTTTCCTCAGTTTGGGTGATACTATACGTAACGGAAACATGTAGTTGTCTATTCACATAAAACGCAAGTTTTGATCATGTTGTACCTGTGTCACCCCACGACGTCACACTATGACGTCACGCTTTTCGCCTCCTCTGCACAACGAACGGAGATGTTCGAGGTTATGCGCATTAGTTAATACCGGTTCTATTTAGCTATGCATCCGCGAATAAATTAATTGTCAGAACACTGAAATAAAAGTACGTATTCCATTTAAACCGACATATTAATTATTAGTTGCTGTTTCTTAATTCAAATTCGTTCGATGTAGATTTTTCGTATACATTCTGGACAGCGATACCATTGTTACAGTATGCTAACAAATATCTTCATTACATTATTTTCAAGACAATGAACGTTGATGAAAATTGTACTTAGTAAGCGAACAAACGAATTGCTAAAATACTGCATTCAACGCGTCATTTTTGACGGGCTTGCAAGATTCTTTTATTAATTTTTAATTACGATGGAGGTAACACTCCGGTAGCAATTACCCCAGTCATCCATTTACCCCTTTTTTATATACATATTTTTTTTTTAAATTCTTTTTTAATTGGAATGTTAAATTCCTCCCCCATTTACTATTATGATTTCCAAATTTTAATTCTAAATTCGTTAAGCGTTTCTGGAAAATTATTTATCAGTATTAGTAATTTGTTCCAATCCTTGACACCCTTACCAACAAAAGAAAAGTTTCCCATTTTCTTAAGTATGAAATCGAGCGCAAGCTTATTGGCATGGTCGCCTTTCCCCTTCCTAACACTATTCCTAATTCTTTTTCCAATATCCCTCCGAGCTTTATCTCCAACAAATGCCCTGTGCATTCCCAGAACTCTCTTCACCCTGCTCCTTTTCTCCAATGAGTCCCAACTAGTGTTGTAAAAAAAAATGGTTTTGTTTCTCTGACTTGAAAAAAAAACATGAAAAAAACTGTGAAAGTTTTTTTTTCTGGGACACGTTTTTTTTCATAACTACTGAATCTCAAATTTGTAAGGCATTTATCGTTTAATATGACTGTTTTAGAGTTTATACTAAGTACTTATCTCAATTTTTAAATCTACTATATTTTTCTGGTTCAGTAGAAAAGAAAATTACAAAAATATTGGCAACATTCACTGAAGTTTTCTTTTACGAACGGGGACTTCCCGAAGAGGCTAGGTTGTGGGAGAAGGAATCCCCGTTCCCCGTTGTTTGGATTGATACTTGCTATTTGAACTAGTGCTGCCAACTCTGCGAATTTATCTGTAGACCTACGGATCTTGTCAAAAAAATTGTAATTTTAAATTTACATATAGCTTTTTGCCTCTTGTTTTTAGTTATTGTGTTTTACCTATATTCGTATACTTGTTAAACTCTCAACGTATAGTGATACTGAGTCATCAAATTGTCAGTAATTAAGAATCGTTTCCCTGCAACCGTTGGCGTAAACCAATGATTGAAAAAGAAATGATAACAGATTAAATTCAAACTTAATACAGAATTATCGGAACAGTGTGTACTTTGCTCACAATTTAAAATTGCAATCTCGAAATCTTTTTCGTACAATACAAGGTCAACCAGTAAAAGAAAATGTAATTATTTCTGAAGTTATGGATACAGAGGAGACATAAGAAGAAACAGAAAATTCCGACACAGACTGAACTAGTGTTGGTAGTGCTGATACTAGTGAATGTGGTACTAACATAGAGAATGAATAAAATTATGTCACCCATATAAACACATTTATGAATCATTATGTAAGACATTATATGATTCAGTAAGATTTAAAACACACATGTAAAATGTAAGTTCCGTAAATAAAACTATAATTTATCAAATATACTGTTTTCTGAAAAAAAAACAAATTTATAAAAAAAACAAGGGTGCTAGGTTTTTTTCATGTTTTTTTTCACAAAGTTCAAAAAAAAAAACTTTTTTTTTCAGTTTGCAACACTAGGGAGGAAACAGCTTAAAGCTATACACTGATTGCCGCTCATGGTTTTAGAGTCCCTTCAAACATGATTTTGCCTTCCCCTGAAGTTGCCACCCGGTGTAAGCGCCCCGGTTTGCCCCCTCCCTCCCCCCCCCATCTAGATTCGGCACTGGTAAGCAATGGCGCAGGCGACATTAAAAAGAGAGAACACAGTGAAATTTGCGTTTGACTCAGCATATGTAAGACCAACGGCTATTGAGATCACGAGCGGTCAAACTGAATGACGAAGAAATTGTGGTAATTCAATTGGATTAATTTCAGAATAGTGTTTTTGTCAAATGACAAACGAAAAATATTGTGAGAAGTTAATTGAGTCTTTGGTTAAGGCGCATGACTGGCGTACAGAAGAAACCCGGTTCGAATCCGGGTCTCGGTTGGAATTTTTACGAGGCTTAAAACTGACCTTCACCTCTGGCAGAGATTTGTTTTGTTCATGTGAAGCACGCTAGGACGCTCCGTGGCCCCCAAGTAAAGCTGTAGGTCCCCTTTCCCCGGTAGGATTATCGGGGTAGGGCAGCCATGGGAGATACGCACGCGTGGCAAATCGAAACTGCTTAACGTCTCTTAACAGCGAGGTCTTTAGAGACGGGAGAGGATGGGGGGGGGGCAAGGAATGAGAAGGAATTCGGCTATGGCCTTTTGAAGGAAGCATCCCGGCATTTGCCTGGAGTGATTTTAGAAACCATGTAAAACCCAAATCTGGATGACCGGATGCAAGGCCAGAACGCTAACCGTTACACCACCGTCTCGGTGCAAATGGAAGAAAGGCACAAGAACTGTTCCTACCTTGACTCCACTGTACAAGGATATAATAAGAAAGAGGGAAGAAAAATGTATTCCAAAGCAGAAAATAAATAGAAGTAGAGAACCTGTGTACTATAAAAGGGAAGTGAGGAGGTTAAACAGAAGAGAACATAACAGAGTTAAGAGACAGCAGGGTAGTAGGGAATATTTAAAACAACTAAACAAGGACTTAATAACAGCAAAGAAAGAGGCTAAAAAAGGGTCTTATGAAGAGTATTGTCAGTGCAGGAGGACAATTGACTGATGCATCTAGAAATTTCTATGGCTATGTTAGAAAACTGAAAGGAAGGGATGGCGCCGAGACAGTTATAGATAAGGATGGAGAAGAAGTTACTGAAGATATGAAAAAGGCAGAGATTTTAAGTAACTGGTTTAGTGAGAGCATTAGGGACAATGAATCTCAACCGGGAGGGTCTAATTCGGAGAACGAGCATAACAACACAATTAGAAATGAAGATACCAAAAAATGTGAAATACATCCTGAGGAAATCGTGAAGGAAATAAGAAAGCTGAAAAAACATAAAGGGGCTAGTGTAGATAATATTACTACCGATATCTTAAAGACAGCCAGATGGGACATTGTACCTTATCTTGAAATATTATTTAAATTGAGCCTACATACTTGCTGCTTTCTACAAGACTGGAAAAGTGGGATAATAGTTCCGATACATAAAGGAAGGGTGAGAACTAGAGTCGAAAATTATAGGCCAGCCAGTTTGACATCAGTGGTAGGAAAAATTAATAAAAAGACTGATACGAAAACACATCCGAAATATGTGAGGAACGTAAGTGGTTTTCAAGTAGGCAACATGGCTTTAGGCAAGGATATTCATGCGAATCTCAGTTGGTTATATATATGCAGGATGTTTCAGACGAAATGGACCAGGGAGGCCTAATTGATAGTGTAGCACTAGATCTGTCAAAGGCGTTTGACAAAAAGTGAGCCATAAAAAGGTAGTAAATAAATTAAAAACTATTGGGGTGGATGAGAAAGTTATTTTCTGGGTAGAAGAATTCTTAAAAGTTAGAAAACTGAAAGTTAGGTTAGGAAATGTAGTATCAAAAGAAGTGGAAGTAAAAATGGGAGTGTCACAGGCTAGCTTTTGGGACCATTGCTATTCATTATTCTATTGAATAATTGAGTTGATTGCTTACTACCTGAAATTGGATTGTTTGCAGATAACATAATGCTATATAAAAGAATCAAAACGATAGAGGACTGTAAATAGCTGCAGGGTGATCTGGACAGGATATCTAGATTGGTTGGTAAACATGGGATGAAGATAAATGCAAAGAAGAGTCAGCTTATTAGATACACAAATAAAAACACTAAAAGTTGTATATGATTACAAGGTGGGGAAAGAGAGAGAGAGAGATGGGTGATGGGGTGAAAGACGTAGTGAGAGAGAGGTGAGCAATCGGATGAAAAATGTAGAGAGGGGCATAGAGGTGGGTGATGGGGTCAGAAATATATATATATATATATATAGTGATATAGAAATGGGTGATGTATTGAAAAATGTAGAGAAAGAGAGAGGTGGGTGATAGGGTGAAAAATGTTTAGAGAGGAACGTGGATGATGCGGTGACAAATGTAGAGAGAGGCATAGAGGTGGGTAAAGGGCCATCCAAAAATTACGTCACACCTAGAGGGGGGGGGGGAGGGGGTCAACAAAGTGTGAAATCGTGTGACAAGGGGAGGGGGGAAGATGTGCCATAAACTTTGTGACATCACATGCATAATTTGTATCACTTTTTGGCTCGTGGCGGAAGATGAAGATGATGTTGACACAGCGAATGTTCCCAACACTATCGAAACCAAGAATGAAATGACTATTATGGCAATAATAAACAGTATCAAGGAATGGGTTCAAAATCCATGGACACATGATGACTCAATTTTGTATCATTAATTCAATTTTTATGTTTTTTTAAATATTTTCTTAAATGTTTGATTTATTGTTGATGCGATTTTTTAACTAGAAATACATAAATCATTTTGGAAGTGCTGTTTTAATTTATAAATTTAAAATTGCAAAGTATGGGACATCATATCAGAAGGGGGATGGGGGTCCCACAAATGTGGCAACCTGTGACATGGTGGGAGGGAGGGGTCCAAAAATCATGAAATTCGTGTGACGTAATTTGTGGATGGGGGTGAAAAATGTAGAGACAAAGAGTGGAGGGTGATGGGGTGAAAAATGTAGTCAGAGAGGGAGGTGGTTGACGGGGTGAAAATGTACAGAGAGAGGGGTGTAATGGGGGTGATAAATGTGGAGAGAGAGAGAGAGGTGGTTGATGGGGTAAAAAATGTATAGAGAGGGAAAGAGGTAGGTGATGGGGTGAAAATTTATAGAAACAGAGAGTAAGGTGGGTGATGGGGGTGAAAAATGTAGAGAGATAGAGATGGGGTGAAAAATGTAGAGCGACAGAAAGAAGTGGATGATGGGGTGAAATATGTATTGAGAGAGAGGTGGTTGATGGAATGAAAAATGTAGAGAAAGAGAGAGTGGGTGAGGGTGTGAAAAATATATATATAGAGAGAGATGGTGTTGACATGAAAATTGTCGAGAGATAGAGATGAGTTGGGTGAAAAATGTAGAGAGGGATGTGTGAAGGGGTGAATAATATAGGGAGAGAGATAGATATGGGGTGAAAAAAGTAGGAGATGGGTGTTGGGGTAAAAAATATATGTAGAGAGAGGTGTGTGATGGGGTGAAAAATTTAGAGATAGAAAGAGCCGGGTGATGGGGTGAAAATGTAGAGAGAGAGAGAGGTGGCTGATGGGATGAAAACTGTGGAGAGGGTGCAAAAAAGGGCTGCTAGATTTGTTTCTAGAAATTATCGCAGAATGCAATCAGTAACTGATACGATAAAAGAGCTGGAATGGGATTCATTGCAAGGCTGGAAGAGGGTGCAGAGGGTCATGGGAGTGTACAAGGCGTTTACTGGTGATGAGGCATGGAAAGATATTGTAGGTATGCAAAGTAGTACATGGAAGGGTAAAAGATGACAATGAACACAAGCTGGCACTGGATTTCAGGCACAAGGGTGTGGGAAGATTCCCCTTTTTAGGTGAGTGTGTCAGGGATTGGAATAAGTTACCAAGGGAAATGATGAATAATTTACCAAAATCGTTAAAAGAATTCAAAGTTAAAATTTGTAGAGTGTAAATGTATATGGGTGTAGGAAAAGGGGAAGATTGGTGTGTAGGGAAATTGCCACCGGAGTGTGTGCTCCATTGCAATTTAATTTAATTTAATTTAGCTTGCAGTCTTCCGTCGTGCACTATGGTGATTGCATGTCGACAGCTACTTGGGAGTGGATGATACTGTGGTTGAAATTGGTCGATGCAGGGCATTTTCATATTCGACCAAAGACATGTGTGTCGCTATATTTCTCTTTGCAGACATATATACCCTGCGCTGATCACTGGTGTTTTTGTGTGGTATTAGCCTCGAGTCTCCCATCGTGCATTATAGAGGTTGCAAGTCGGTAGCTATCAACCAAAATTCTTTACAAACACGAATGATGTTGAGGGCACCATCCAGTACAGGTATATTCTTGTTAAGCTGTGTAGGTAAAGTGCCAACTGGAAGAAAGCTCCATTATGCTCAGTAATAATAACAGTTACTATAAGTTTATGGATAAAATCAATATTAAAATTTATTGTCTGCCATTTTAAGAATACCCACTAATTAAGTAATGCAAATATAACCCACAAAACAGCACGCCCGAAATTGAAGACCTGGGTGCATCCATGCTAGGAACAGGCAGTCGATTGCCGTGGAGTGGTGGTGTCTCTCCATCTGCATTCCGACACGGCTGGTGACGCCTCATCGGCCGCAATTAACATAGAACCACTGTGCTGTGCGCAGCGCGGCCGCAATGCAAATTGAGCTCCGCGGGAGCGAGCCGCCCGCAGTTACGCGTGGTTAGTTTTACAGGCGATTGCAGTGCCTTCACGATAGCTGTGCCATCAGGGCCAAATATAATTGGCGAGGGATGAGTTCAAATTCGGGCATCATCACCATAAAAGACGTACGTGTTGTAGTGTCAAAATTGGAAGATAAATTGAAGTGAAACATAATTTCGTTAGCTCACTCACCTCCATAGGTATTATCTGTGGAGCGGTTAAATCACACACCGGCCTCGGCTCGCAAATTAACAGCGGCCAGAGATATTATGTGAAATTAGAGGTTATATGCACAGTTTAATAGCTAAGCTACTGCTATGAAATTCATTACCAGAATACATTAATTAAGTTTGCTGCTCGTATCATTTCATTCTTAAAAAGTATGGAAAAACTTCACGGCTGAAAAAAAACATGGAAATACTTTTCAGTAAAATGTTTCTAATGAAAGAAACATAAAAAAAATGTTTAAAAACTTAAATTGGTTATTGTATCTACTGTTAACAACGAATGTCAATAGTCATTCCAGTTTAGACAAAAATTTCAATGTAATTAAAACTTGCGTTAATGTTGTTGGTTGACCAAAGTTGATGCTTTGGGTTCTTTTTTTTTTTATGTATTTTACTTACAACTTTTGTTAATGGTCTTTGTTCATGTTCACCGTACGCGAGTTATTATGTTATTTAAAGTAGACATGAGATTACAGCTATGTTATCTAAACGATTATTCTGGCAATTTATTTCTTCTGAGTTGTTTCGTTATTTAATAATCTGTAGTAAGTATTCGGGGTGTAAGGGTTTGGGAGAGACTATACTATCCTTTTCCAACCAAATGTCAACCTCTCCTTCACGTGGTGCACCCTGTTTGCACGGACGAGACTCTGGCGACTGAAAGATTCCCGATATAAGGAGTCATCCACTGTTTGCCAACGGCCTCCGAAAAGAGGACGGAAGATCGGGGAGCGGTTCAGGGAACCCTCTTGCCCTTGGGGTTGGAAACGGCTCCTAAAGGCGGATGAATCATAAATGATCAACGGCATGGGGATGCAGAAGGCAACGGGAAACCACTGCATTAAAGACACTAAGGGTATCCCGAAGACATATAATCCTCTCAAATTACGTATATCATAATGGCTTCTTCCTGGGTAAAATATTCCGGAGGTGAAATAGTCCGGAGGTAAAATAGTCCCCGAATCGGATCTCCGGGTGGGGACTGCTTAAGGAGGAGTCATCAGAATGGATAGAAACATTCTACGAATCGGAGCGTGGAATGTTAGAAGTCTGAATAGGGCAGGTAAGTTAGAAAAATTGAGATGGAACAACTTAAGTTAGATGTTGTTGTGATTAGCGAGATTAAATGGAAGGATGCACAGGATTTTTGGTCTGGGGAACAGAGGATATATTTCAATTACATCAAGCGAAGTTGCTTGTATTTCTTGAAGGCTTTTGTAATGATAAATATACAATAACAAATGATACTAAAGTTATAAACAGTATGACTAAACTTTTGTTAGACTATATTGTACTTTTATTACCGTTTCCGAGAATGCTGGTTGCTGCCGCTTCATAGGAAGAGGTCCCGTTGCTTTCCATTGCAGTACTCAACAGCAACTGTCACAAGCATCTGACGCTGCATACGAAGCGCTCCTTGTCAGGGCTCGAAGTGAGTTTTTTCTGGCTACTTCGGCCTTCCAGGAAGGTAGAGGATTAAAGACTTGTGCGCTTATGTCACCTGTGCGCTTTTAGTCAGTCACCGAAAATACTCCATCGGGAGACATAATAAGTCAGTTTTTGTCTGAGGAAATCTGAAAGTTTCTTTCCACTGTGTGGCCATGCGGTATCGCACGTTCCTAGATGACAGAGAAATGTAAGCTTACTGGTTTATGTTTTCTTCGATGAGCGAATTAACTATGATCATCAACAATCTCGCATGGTCTCATTCCATTCGTACTGTGCTGAGAGAGGTCTGACACCCAGTCCAGACTAACCTCGTGTCGACCACCGTCACAGTGCCTTAGACACTGAGTATTAAAAATTTTCATCATCTGTAATTAATTTCATGAAAAGAAATAAAAACTGTTAGGACGGTTAACCGGGGGTAACATTTTTCAAAAATCCATAGTGCAAGTCTAGATTCATTCTCTGTAGCTACTCTCTCTGCGAAATTCTTCCAACGAAAGCAGTTATAAAACAACTTCTGTTGCTACTAGAAGCAAAATACATTACCGTTCCGCCTCCAAAGAAACAATGGACTTTTCTTTAACGGCTCCTAAAACTGAACAAATTTGACCTCTGCAATATAAACGACCTCACAATGAGTTTTCTCTTCAGAAGTATGAACAAATTATGCCTGAGCAATGCTTGTTCACACCGCCTATAAGATTAAAGAAAAAAATATGCTCATAAAGATTACTGAGCAGTTTTTTAAAACAGTGATTAAATCTAATTTCTTTCTTATTAATTTGGACAGAATCAACTAAATAAACAGTAAAAAAAATCGCAACTGAATAAAACTTGAGAAATATGGCGAGAAACATAAATTAAAACATAAATTAAAATACGAAAAATAATTTAATGTTGTCAAATTTTGAACGGTTTGAGGAGATAGTAAATACGTTTATCATTATATGATGTGTAAGGTAACTTTGTCACCAGCCTTACAGATTTACCAGCATTACCAGAATTTAGCGTTTCGTAGTTCGAAATACCTGTTTTTTTTATTTCTTGTCTTTTTTTAACGGCCTTTGACTCCAGTAATTATAATGCAAAACATACGATTATTATCAAGGAACAGCGCACAAGTTACCTATAACATATATTAAAGGAATGTATGTACATCGCAGGCAACAAGTAGTGCGGTTTAGTTGGGATATTTTAACCAACTGTTGCTAAGGAGCGCGGGTTACGAATGAATTCCTTGCACTATATGTGACTGTATGTTTGAAGTGTGGTTTTTTTGTAATACATACAATAGATAGGATAATTAGCTGAATGAGTCAACATGCGACACTCCAGGCAAATGCCGGGATGCTTCCTTCAAAAGGCCATGGCCGAATTCCTTCCCATTCCTTGCCGCCCATCCTTTCCCGTCTCTAAAGACCTCGCTGTTAAGAAACGTTACGCAGTTAAAAAAACATCCAATGAAGATAAATGTAAAGAAGAGCCAGCTTATTAGGTGCACAGATAAAAAGCTAAAGGTTGATCATGATTATAAAGTGGGGTAAGTGCTGCTTATTGAAGACTCGATATGTAAATACCTCAGCATAACATTTGATAGCAGACTTAACTGGGCAGGACACATTGGACAGGTAGTAGGGAAAGGGTCCAAAATCCTTCACCTGTAGCAAAGATGGGATGCATCAGAGAAGTAAGGAAATTGGGATACAAAACTATGGTCAGAACACTGTTGGAATACGGTGGTGTAGTATGGGGCCCACATTTCGGGTATCAAATAAAGGAGTGGGAGGAGGTGCAAAGAAGGGCTGCTAGATTTGTCTTTGCAAATTACCATAAAACACAACCGGTAACTAATAAGATAAAGGAGGTGGAGTGGGATTCATTGGAGGATAGAAGGAGGGTGAAGAGAGTCATGGGAGAGTATAAGGTATATATTGTTGATGAAGCATGGAAAGATATTGGTGGGAAAATTAAGAGAGGTGCTTGGAAGGGTAAGGTTGACCATGACCACAAGCTGGCACTTAATTTCAGGTATAAGAATGTGGGAAAAAAATTTCTAAGGGACTGGAATAAATTACAAAGAGAAATGATGAATAATTTACTAAAAACACTGAAAGAATTTAAAGTAAAAATTAGTGCAATGACAAAGTAGGTGGGAAGAGGAAAGGAAAAAGACGGATATGTAGGGAAATTGCGCTCCATCGCAATTTTTTTTAAATTGTTATTATTATAATCCAATTATTGAATCTTAAAACTGGATAACTTGTGCAGTGTATGCAGCGGCCTTCTGAGTATTTGTTTACTTTGTGTGCGCGCAAGTTTGTTGCGTTTGTTGGCTTCTAGACCGTCACGGTAATCCAAGTCATTGTATAAAACGATCAAGTTTTGGCAGACGTACTACGACGAGCTACCAAAACATAACTGCGTGCCGACGAGTTGTGCACGGTCGGTCTTACAAGATTATCACGAATAGCGAATCAAGGAATCAGACTAATCACGTATTTGTCGCACATAGGCCGACATCTCTATATTGGTAGACTTGCAGTGACCAAGTCGGCCATTCCACGATATGCAGCTAACATCAGTCACAACATTCACAATACTGACCTTTAAAACACAAAAAATTTCTTCGAGAAGCATTGTTGGTCGAAGTCGATAAACGAGGCGCTAAAAAAAAAGCTAAACGTAAAAACAACATGTATTCGGCGTCAAACTTCATGACGTTTGACTCTTTCTGTTACGGAACGAAGTAGGTCGGTCCTCTATCGTACCATGGCTCTCAAGCAACTGATCGGGAAGAAGGCTCGATCTTTCCAGATAGGGAGAACATAAAACTCGTCCTAACTCAATATTAACCTCGAAAAATATGGTGGTATGTTGACCTATAGGTCGTCTGTTTACATGATGACGACGTATCACCTGGTTAACCTAGAAACCATCCACTCCAGCCATGGAGCCCAGGATTATATCGCTGCGTTCTGTGCTTTCATATATTAATCAGTAATTCGATGCTGCTGATTACACAATGTCCACGTTCTCTTGACATAGTTCCATCCGTAAGATTGGTCGGTAAGTAACATTCAATCAGAGAGGCTTAATTATGAATCCATTGATTCTAAGCAGCGTCAAAACAGTAACAGCCAAATTTTGTTTCAATATAGTTAAAATAGGTTCCGTTCTTTTCTTTACTTATGACTTTACGCCTCGTCGACGTCAAGGTCATTAGAGGCGGAAAAGCACTGGGAACAAGGAACGGGAGGGAATTCGGCCATGGCCTTTTCAAGGAAGCATCCCGGCATTCACCTGGAGTGATTTGGCTAACCAATGAAAAACCCATTCTGGATTCCCGGAAGGGGATTCGAGAGCCGTCCTCCCGAATGCGAGGCCAGAGAGTTAACCACTCACCCACCACGCTCGGTGAAAATAGGTTCCGATTCCGGTACCTTTTTGATAGTTTAGAACAGCGTTCTTCAATATTTTTACAATACAAAACCAGCGAAAATTGTTTACAGTGATCATAAAATTATTAATTACAGTAAAATATAGAAGAACAGCGTAGGTTGAATGTAATGTGATCAGGTATCGACCTGCAGACATATAACACCCCAAAATACCTGGGAGTGACACTCGACAGAACCCTCACATATACGAAGCACTGCATGTATACCAAAATGAAGCTCTCTACAAAAAACAACCTCCTGCGCAAAATAGTCGGATCACAGTGGGGCAGTCAACTACAAACTATACGTACATCAGCAATGGCCCTTTGTTACTCTGTTACAGAATATGCATGCCCAGTTTGGTACTCGTCATCTCACACCACACAAGTGGATAATAACACCTGTAGGCTAGTGACAGGCTGCCTAAAGCCTATCCCAGTTGACAAGTTTTACCAGCTTTCGGGGATTGCACCACCTAGTATCCGGAAGTGACTGCGAACAAGGAGAGAACCAAAGTAGAACGAGAAAACGCTAATCCACTGCACGGCCATACACACCAGACCAGAGACTCAAGTCCAGGAAAAGCTTCCTCAGAACATCGCGCGAACTAATTAGGTCACCCGAAAAGCAAAAGTACAGTTGTGTAAAATGAAGGTCCCTAACATCTCTGTGCCACTGACAGTTGCAGAGCGCTTGCCATCTAGTCATGCACAGGACTGGAACGTCTGGAAGTACTTAAATCGATTCGACGGGTCGCAAGTTGACGCTGGGAATATGGGGTGAAAAAGCTGGCGTGCTGTCGCCCACTAACTAGAAGTATTTGCGACGGACACGGCTCGCCGCATTCCAGGACTGCCCGTTTCCCCGTTAGTATATGGGCCGCTATTGCGAACAGGAGTGGGCAGGTCCAAGGTAAACCTAGTGAAATAGGGTTATACTGATGCTACCAGCACTAAGTGCGAATTTGGTGAGGGCCAAACCATGAACCATATGCTCGAGTGCTATATGTGTCCATCATCCTGCAAGAGAAAGCATCCCTCTGTTAAGATCAGTATTTTAACAGCGAATTAAGAAAAACAACGATATTTTTGTATATTTACAAAAAGCTTTTATTATATTAAATAGAACGGTATGTCGATATAAACTAACAAGATAGCAGAATAATTTATAACGGAAATTAAAAATACAAAGCTATAATAGTGATAGAGCATCGCGAAAGCTAAAAATCATTTAAAACTGGTATGATAGATGATGGAGACTAGTATTCAACCTGTTTCGAGCAACAATGAATGCACTTAAGGTTGCGAAGTACTTGGCGAAATGTGGTTAAAGTTGTTAATTTGCACAATGTTTTACTGTGTGTTTGATGTTTGTGTCTCGGGATTAATAGTAATGAAGAACAGAAAGAAAAGTAGAAGAAATATCAGATGAAGACCAATTTCAGTTTAGAAAAAATTGGGGTGCAAGAGAAAGCATCCCTTTGTTAAGATCAGTAATTTAACAGCGAATTAAGAAAAACAACGAAATTTTTGTATATTTACAAAAAGCTTTTTACTATATTAAATGCAATGGTATGTCGGTATAAACTAACAAGATAGCAGAATAATTTATAACGGAAATTAAAAACGCAAAGCTATAATAGTGATAGAGCATCGCGAAAGCTAAAAATCATTTAAAACTGGTATGATAGGTGATGGAGACTAGTATTCAGCCTGTATTAAATGGAAGCAATCAGGAAATGAAGAAAATTTTGAACGTTGCATCAGGATACTAGGATGAACACTCAGCATATTGCTATATGCTGATACCCAGTTAGCAGATAAGATGAGAACACTGAGAAATTACTGAACGGCAAGAACAGAATACTGGTAGATGAACCTGCACAAAATATAACGAAATCAAAACAGAAGTCATGAAGTGTATCAGCAATAGTAAAAATAATGCTAGAATAAACAAAAATAGGACCATATGTAATAGAAGAAGCACGAGAAGTATCTTATATAAGAAGTAAATTTATTATTATTGGCCGAAGAAAGAATGGTCTCACAAGCAGAAAATCTCAAGCGAAACTAGTCTTCTTCGAAAACAGAAATCTTTTTGTATGTATAGAGCAGAGACTTGGATCTTTTTTTTCTTTTTTCTTTTTTTGCTTCGGACTTTACACCTCGAAGACATCAAGGTCCTTAGAGAAGGGAGAGAATAGGGGAAAGGAATCTAGCCACTACCTTTTGAAATAACCGTCATGGTATTTTCCTGGAATGATTTTAGGGGGTCATGGAAAAGTGAAATTAAATCCGCGTCCTCCAGAATGCCAGGCCGAAGAAGGAAAAGTGAAGCATTAGAAATGTACTGGTCTAAATGAATGTTGAAAATTAATTTCTCAGATTAAAGTCATGATGTTTTGGAAAGGTTGCATGGGGAATCACATTTGAGGAAGGGATTTCCGGAAAGAAGAGATCACATTTTATGACAGGCTGGATTGATTAATTTTTTAGACTAGACAATAGTTGAAGATAAGAACTGTGGACGAAGTCAACGATTAGAATATATGAAGCATATAAATCAGGGAATAGGTTGTAAGGGGTTTGTTGAGATTAGCTCAGGAAAGGAAGAAATTGAGAACTACATCAAAGCAATCGAGGGACCAGAGGCAGAAATAACAAGTAGTTACGCTCGTGCATAGAAAGATATTTCGTCATACCATTTCTTGCCGTTTCATTTGTCAAACAATTTACATTAGTCACATTATTCCATTCACCGGTGTAATTTCTGTCGGTAGACGAAACTAACAGAATTTTGTGTCCAGTTATTACCTCTTGGTAACGATTAGATTAATTTTATTAGAGATGTAACCATGACGGGGTTAATAATGTATCTGAAAGTCCCACGTTATGTTAACCTCTCTTAACACAAGCACCAAGTTTCGGCTCCACAAACAACGTTCCCTTTTTTGCAGAAAATTTCGCACGAACCAAGTTTTCTAGAACAAAGAGAAGGCGGAACTCGTTAAACTCATAATGGAATTAACTTCGGCTAAAACTCTGCATGAAAATTTAACAACTCACTCACGGTTGGGGTGAGTTTATGTGTGCGAACACGCATATTGTCACTGAAATCTACAAGTGCTACCAACAGACGAACAATATTTATCAAAACTGTTGCAATGTAAAAGTGAAATAAATTACTAAAGAAAGTACTGAATAATTAATAAAAAAAAAAACTAATAGATTTTAAAATCAAAATTTTCAAAGAAGCAAAGTAGGTAGCAATTTACATCGAAATTTTTTTGATAACTTGGGAAAACAGATGTGTAGATAAATTGGCGCCGGGGTATACGCTCAATTGCAATTAAATTAATCTTCAAAGTGTGCATTGCAAATATAACATGGAGGATGTATTAAAAACGCTGTATTATAAGAATTACAAACTTCTTAACGTTGCAGGAAAAAAAACACACACTGAAACAATAACCGTCTTAAACTGTTATTTAAACAACACCAGTGCAACTTTTGTTGAAGGAATGTTCATTTGGGACGAGTTTCGCTTCTCGACGAATCGTTACAGGATAAAATTTTATTTAACACTACAGTTGTGGGTGCCTCAATAATGGATACTGATACTTCTTTTGATTTCACTGAACGCAACTGACATATACGTTCGAAAAAGGTTATGCGAGAATTCAAAAGTAGAGCGCTACTACGAAACCTTGTTAGGTTAATGAAAGATACGAATTCCATCTTTGTTATAACTTGCCGAGTGGTAAAACGCTCGTATGTCCATATATAAGCACCTTTCAATAACAGTTACGTTAGCATTAAATAAGTAATAAATTAGTATTTTACCAAATAATTCTGGAAATTTTCCTACAGCACAACGTATAATTATTTGTGGCAGAAAATCCGATACAGTTCACGAGATTATTCGCTGTCTTAATCTATTATGGTGACCAAAAAAAATTTTCAAACGAACCGTTTGTTTATATCAAAGCAATATGTACATTTTCGTTAATTAAAAAAAAATCGACGTTGCCTGACATATACAAAAGATTATCTCAATTCAGCGCCCTCAGTATTTTTAAACTACAAATTCACAAACAATACGTAAAACGAAACATTCTACATGCTATTAAAAAAATAAGTCCAAGCTCTCCCTTTCTCAATTCCCATTTGGTTTAAAATATGGTCTATGTCTTTACCGAAGGGATGTGTAAAAAGATATATTTTAAAAGCAGCGTTCAAAGGTATACACAACTATTGAAAACATCAAATAAAGCTATTAAACGGAAAAAATGCCTATAATTTAGAAAGCTTGAAAAGAAAATACCTGGCTCAACTTTTCGCCAAAGTCTTAGTTATCATGCTTCGTTACCTAGCAGGAAGTCAGTGACAATCTGTTATGGGTCTCAGCCCTTTAATGTTGTTTATATGGGCCTTATCCGTTATATTTAAGCTTATTATCTTTTGGGCTTTTAACAGGCCCGTAACTACCGCCAGGGCAGCCGGGGCACTGCCCCGGGGCCTCAAAGCCCGAGGGGCCCCAAACTGATGGTTAAAAAATTATTGTATTTTAATATCTAATCTAACTTCCCATAAAATAACCAGCACCTAGGTAAAAGTTAATAATAAAAAAGCCATCAAAGTGCTAGAGTAAATGTTTTTGCGTGTTCATATCTAAGAGCAGACAGCAGAATGTGTAATGTCGCGCCAAGTGTCTGCCGAGTGATAAGTGCAGTGAGCTAGTGCTAAAATTTGTAGATTGAAAGAACCTTCTGGCGAAAAGTTCTTGAAACAATCCTAAATGCGACCTTAACACTTGCAACATAAAGTCTCGTATTTCATGGATCTAGTGAAAAGTCAGAATGTGGCAACAAAAGAAACGTTCTCTCGATAGTTCAGCTCATGTAAAAATATGACCCAGTACTGCAATAATTGATTCAGCGTCCGCAAGGAACCTCAGTCTGAAATTCAGAATGAACTTATAAACGTATTAGCCTTAGAAATAAAAAAATTAAATTACCGTTGAGCTTCAAAACTGTTTGTTTTTTTCATTGATTTTAGATACCACTCAGGACATTGCTAAAGTTGATCAGTTAAGTGAAGTTTACAGGTCAAAATAGTTAATGATGAAGAAGGGATACCTATTGATATCAAAATATTTGAAACTTTTGTATCCTTTAGGAAGGTAAAAGTTCAATCCGCTCAAGGTCTTGCAGAAGAATACATTGGAAGAGAAAAACTTCGTGGACAAGGGTACGACGGGGCTGCAGTCATGAGTAAGGCATACAGTGTAATGAAGAAAAGCGCCACATGCATACTTTGTGCACTGCGCTGCACATAACCTTAATTTACTGTTAAAGGATAAGGATACTGTGGAAGGAAACCGAGTAGACTACCAGTTTTTTGAAACCATTCAAAGTATATCATTTTTGGTCGCGGTATTTTGCTGGCAAGACTTGTAGTAAGTGTACGTCATCGAGGCTCAGACTGATTAACTGAATTCGAAAGTTACACTGAAAACTCTTAATCTAACTCACTGGGCTAGTAGGCATGAGTCAGTGTATGAACTGAAACACAGGTTTTGAGACGTGTTGAAAAGCCGTACCCGCATAACTTTGATTTCCAGGAAAAGCAAGGATAGAAATGAAGCACAGTAGCTAAAGAACAAACTTGAAAATTTGTATTGTTTTTGGTTGTTCAGTGCGAAGTTTTAGAGTCTCTCAACCTCGTATCATTCATTATAAATATTATATTTGCTGTTCACATACCAATACAGTAGTAACATCTACTGAATTAATGCCGACGGAAATATAGAACCAATAAAATTGAAAAAACAAATTAGGAATCCCGAAAACTTTTGCTATCCATGTAATATCTGTTTTATTACTGGTCCAGGCACAATTCAGCACGATGCATATGGAACTACTTTCACCCGCATTAATTAATACCTTCACTAACATGGCGCTTATGAAAGCAGTATGATTGGTTTGTAAAACTAATTTCAGAGTGAATTATGCTATAACAAAATGTGTCAGTGGGGATTCTGGTCAACTTAACCACAACCTCCACTAATATTGCTTTCGAAAATCATAGCTTCTGTTACCCTCATATGAATAACGACGGGCATCCCCTGTGGTACTAGTAGGAATTTATTCAGGAAAAGCTTGTGAGGAAAAATGAATAACGATCGGGTCTACTGGAGATCACGATTACGCCAAAATAACATTCAGTACTGACGCCATTACACTGCTGTAGTCAATCGCAAGACACATTATTTTCAAGCAGTAATTCCGTTGTAATACAGCCTGTAGACTACCATTTTATTTTCAAGCAGAAATTAGGTTGTAATACATCCTGGACCGGCATAATACAGTTTAATGTACTTTGGAAAATATTTCTAGAGGATTCTTCCGTTTTACCACGTCAATTTCTGGCGGAATCGCGATATCCAGTAATCCCGATTTATTTACTTTACTTTACTTTAAATAACGGAAAGTATAATATCAAAAATGGATAACTGTCATTTATTTGAATGATATGTTTCGCGATTCGTACATTTCATGTAAACTTTCTCTGAGTTTTTAATTAACTTAATTGTTTCTTATCTTCTAAAAAAAAATCTGAGGTTATGTTTTAACCTAGTACTTATAACTGATACAGGTAATATAACGTACATACAGAATACCCTTCTCCTTTCCTGATTTTTTGCATCTGGTTGTCGTAGATAAATAAAAAGCAATATGTAAATTTAAACGAACGTACTAATTGTAACTTTGTGACATATTATTGCCTCGTCTTATTTTTTTTTTTCTGCTCTCCGTATTACTGATATCTCTGCTCACTGCTATTTTGCGGCAATAATATCGTTGTTGAATTGCGAGTGTTACATCGCTTATACAGTAAATAGTCATATCCTTGATGGTTTCAATCTAATAAACAAGTTATCTTAAATCTCATTTAATAGCTAACACACCTATCATTTTAATGGTAGTAGGAATTTATTCTGGAAAATCACATAAAGAGAAACGAATAAGTCATTTTTAATGATATCTTTCGTTATATGAATACGTTACTCTGGTTAGATTATCAGAGTATTTGGTTAGGATTTTACATAAATAACTGCATTTTACTTTAGATCACGGAGACTATAATTTCGAAAACGGATAACTTTTATTTATTTGACTAATACATTTCGCATTATGTTTCTCCGAGTTTTTAATAAACTTAATTGTTTCTTGCCGTCTGCCAAAAAAATACTTAGGTTATGGTTTAACCTAGTCTTTATAACTGATACAGATAAAATAGCGTAAATATTGAATCCCCTTCTCCTTACATAAATTTCTGCGTCTAACTGATACAGATCAAATAGCGTAAATCTTGAATCCCCTTCTCCTTACATGAATTTCTGTGTCTAAATAAGCGAAAAGCAAGTGACGGAACGAATGTAATATGGTGGCTGTTGATTGGCGAGTGAAGGCTGGCACGTGACCATTCTCTAGCCAGTAGCAATAGTAGCTATAGACGAATACTCCAGATTAGATTTTTATATAAGAGGATTGTGTAATTTATGGTTAAGGATAACTGAAATAGTGGAAAGTTTGAAGAACTTGTTTCTGAAGCATCAGACGTTTGTAATCGATGGGGAAGAAACAAAGAATTTCGTCAGAACAGACAAAGGAAAGCGAAAAAACACTTTAATGAGTTGAGTGAAGACGAGAGATTAATAGACCCAAAATCTTGTTTCCGAATCACTGTGTTCTATCCAACAGTAGTACTCAACTTGATCGCCTTTTTGAAGGGATGAAAGCTGTTCTTGACACTTGTCAAGTAATACAACCTGATTTTTTAGCCAATGCAAGTGAAAGTGATATTCACAAAAAAGCAGTTGATTTCGTTAATCCGTTTCTAAATGATATGAGTCCAGCCTTTCCTTCACAACTGTGTTCTGGGAAAAATTCGTCTCAAAACAAACTAGAAAAATGAAGTTGCTAATTATACGAGAATAGACCACAATTCGCTTTCATCAAGCTACCCAAATGTTTGAACAGCGTGCATCATATATTTCATGGAGGAAGGAATATATGGAGACGACGCAAGGGACCTTCGCCACATACTGGAGTGAAACCGGGTGGAGACAAGTGGGGAGGGGAGGCCGCCATATTGCTTGACCAGAGAAACACGGAAATATGCACAAAAACCTCAAGGGAATCATAAGACAACCGTGGCACCGCAATTTGATGATGGATTATTATGTAACTCAACGAAACACATCAAAAATGAAGAATAAAATTTTTTGATATCGTGCTTAGTTCTCGAGATATACTGTCTCAAAAGAGTGGAGTTTCTGGTTGAAATTCAGAAGAAACGTGTCCCCAAAGTCAAATTTGGTGATAGATTCTTATGTAACACGACGATACAAATCGAAAATAAAGAATAAAATTTTTCGATATCTCGCTTAGTTCGCGAGATATACTGTCTCAAAAGTGAGGTTGTTAGGTTATGAGGGGATTCAACGATAACCATGGCGCCGCAATTTGATGACGAATTCTTATGTAACTCGATGAGGGAAACTGAAAGTAAAGAATAAAATTTTTTGATATCTTGCTTAGTTCTCGAGATATTGTACCTTAAAATTGACGTGGTTGGTTTGAAATGCGGCCTGGACCAGAAAAAAACTATCACCATATCCATATTTGATGATGAATTCGGACGTAACTTAATGAGCAGGTAATTCTTTTTAACTTGAATAACAAAACTGTTTATTTCTACAGTCCTTAAATTTTAGTTGATGTTCAAATAGGTTATATTTTCACATTCTATTTCAATAATTGACAAGGAAGATTTCAATTAAATTCTTTCAAAGTTTTCGGTGAATAATTTACCGAAAACTTTCAAAGAATTTAAAGATAAAATTTGTAGAGGGCAAATATAGGTAGGTGCAGGATAGGGGGAAGATGGGTGTATAGGGAAATTGCCACCGGAGCCTGTGCTCCATTGCAATTAAATTATATTAAATAAATTAAAAATCTAGAAATATACTTTTAGACATATTTACAAACAGAAACAAGTCATATCTGAAATTTTTTAAAAAAAAGCATAAGTCAATGTTAGAGCTTTTAAAAAAAAATAATATTTCATAAAACCTCATAGTTTCTGAGCTTACTTAGAAGATATTGTACTGGTAGTGGCCTATATAATTTGCTAGAAAAATCGGTACATTCAAAAATCAGAAGCTAACAGCTAATAATAAATAAATTGTTTGTTCTCTTCAGGTATACACCGCATTTCAACCTGCCAACATTTCCATTAATATTGCCGCTACAAAACCAAACTATGTAGACACATCTAAACACAAGAAATGTATCGCGAACTACATTTCCGTCAACAAAGTTTATTTCATCACGTTTAGTAGTTCGCACAGCACAAATTATGACGATTAATTTCATCGTGCAATTTCAGTGTAAACTTAAACGTGAGTAATGCATGCAGAATACCATATTCACTGTGTCGCGATGTAAACATGACCCGTTAAAAATTAAATTTCCAAAATTTGTCTACAATAAGGCTAGCTTTTCAGGTGCAAAATAGTAACATATGCTAATTGTCTACACTACACCAACAAAAATTTGAGAATAATATGATCCTATTGAGAGCAATGAATAAATTTATAGCGAATGGCACTAATGTTGCGGTTGCCTGTCAGATACTTCAAGAACAATAATTACAATGTGACTTACTTATGAAACGCTATTCCAGGTTTTTTCCTATCTCGTCTGTTTGTGCAACCATATGCATCACAACTTGGCATTATAGAAAACTTTAGAATATTAGAAAATGAAATATTCTCAGCAGCTGACACAGTGCAAACAGCCCAATGTTTTGGTACTCCTACGATATCCGCCGCGCAGGCACAGTTTTTTCACGAGGTTTCACGGATTTCGCGTTATCTCGTCTCCATATATTCCTTCCTCCATGATATATTTGACTGTTCCTGTGACAGTATCTGAGGCTGAACGGTCCTTTTCTAAGCTTAAATTGATCAAAAATTACTAGATAAGTACAATGGCTCAAGAAAGACTCAGCAGCCTAGCTTTGCTTTCAATTGAGAATGATTGATCTCAACATATCAACTTTGACAAAGTAACATGAATTCACTTCTTTGAAAGTTACGAAACAAATGTTTAAGAAATAATCAAATGTAACTAATCTTTAATCTTTTCAATCTACACTCCCTCCATGCCTTAGTTCCTGATTCCTTATCTTTTAAGCAAAGTATGCATTTTAAGTAATTTAATTTACATATATGGTAACTATATCTTTAATCTAACTTAAACTTTTATTTAGAAAAGTCATATTTTAAATTATCAGTTAAAAGTTTTCCAATAGTTTAATCTTATTAAAAGTTAACGTTTTGAGTATTTTAATGTTAATAACAGTGTAGCAAATATTTTACCATGTATTTTTAATGTGTGATCTTATAAATTTTTAATAAACATACACTCTTTTTAGACATTGTACTTTTGTAAATATTTTTTTTTATTATTCGCCTCATTCTTTTTACAACCATACGCACTGAATATTTAATTTTCAAAACTTGTATCCTAAAAATAATCAATTCAATAATTTGTTAATTGTATAACCTAGATAAATACTTGAACATTTGGCTTAGATAACCTTTAGTAGATAGTTTTGTTACCTTTGCATGGACCAATAGATAGAAACAAATTTTTTTCGAACTGGAATAAACCCCCATGCATATAAAAAGGAAGAAATATTGAGGGGCATCACAATGAAGTTTTGCCCCGGGACCTCCAAGTTTATAGTTACGTCCCTGGCTTTTAACCTAGTTTTAGTTACGTTAGCGTTGCCGAGAAAGATAACAGTTATTATATTAGACTGAACTAAAATCAATATAGACTTTTAAAGAGTAACCCTTTGGAACTTACGGGCAAACTGGGTCAGAAAATAATGCCTTCAGACGTCGTTGACGACTATGTAAAATCAATTTATCCAGTTATTACAAAAATTTAACGATATTCTTACTATCAAATCGTAATACTTCACTGGCAAGTACCACGCAAATTATGTAACATTTGAAATGATTATTGAAGACATTGTTGAGACAAACAAACTTCTCTTGATGTGTTTAGTAAATAAGCGCAAATAATTTGTAATGGATAGAATACAGCCAACTCTCCGATAAATCACAATATAAATTAGAAATTTAACTTCACAGTTCACAATTCAAAGTAAAGTATACCGGAAAAGAGAATAATGACCATGGCTTGAGGAGAACAAAAAAAGACATTTCAAGACAAAAAACCAAAATTCTGTAACGGTAAAATAATTGTTCCATTTGTTTTTTCGCTGTTTCACCATTTCATTCCGTCTTGAACGAGGGTAGCAATCTTTTCATCCAAATTTCATCCATCTTACTGAAATTTTTTACAAACTATGTAATGAATGAAAATGAACGATAAAGATAGACTTCGGAAATAGAATCTTATTTCTGGATCATGTGAGTTGTGGACGATATGTTAATGTAAAAAAATGTTAAGCGTCGTTTGAGACAGTGATTGAATTGTAAATTTCTTTATTAACACATTAACCCTTTGATGAGTTATTTTTTTTCCCCATCCTCAGGGGAGTTAGCGTGACAATATATATTTCAGATTTTAACTTAGACAACAAGCTTTTAACTCATGTAAACCCTACCTAAACACCTTGAGTTTAAGTGATGTCAAAAACTTAAATATTCAGATTTTTTTTTAATTTCCCGATCAACCACCATAGCAAGATGGGATATATCTCAGATTTAGAAGATCATACGTTTTCAAACTGTGAAACCCACGTCCAAATGTGTTCCGAAGGTTTTGCTTTATGGTTGAATAAACAGACACACGAATAAAGACACAAAAAGACACACAAACAGACTGATACACAAAATACAGATAAGATACACAAAGAGACATATATGTAAACTGGTGGATATAAAAAAAGACAGAAACACAAATACACAAAGAGGCATATACACAAACAGAAAGGTACACAAACAAACAGACAGAGACTAAAAAAGATAAAATTCCCATTTTTTAATTGTTTCTGAGACCTCCAAATAATTCCCAATCATCGTTTCAGAAATATTTTCAGTGTATACATACATCACCTTTACACTTTTATAATAGGCTTTTATAATAGTATCTATTATCTGTAAACTTTTTATAGGCTACTGTTGGGAAGATTAAATAGTTCCTTCCAGAGTAAATGGCTCTTAACACAGTGGTGCTTCAATTATGTTTCACAAAATGTCATTTCGAGTCTTCAGTATACACCTGCGGCACTGAACTGTTAACTTCACTAACTGCGTGACAAATTTCTGCTTCCGACGGAACTGGAGTTTAAAAACGTAAAGAACCCCTTTCATTGCCATTCCGCTTCATTAACGTTTATGAGAACGTTAATTATCTTAGAGAATAATTGGAGCAGTTAATTTCCATTTTCACGCCCTCGCAGAGACAGTTAATGTCAGTCGTTAGCATTCAACCGGCACGCACGTGTTAACTAAACACGCCTCTAATTAAACCTGCAGACATGTTTACAGACTCGGCCGTTCCACGTGAAAAGTGGCCCTTGTACAGAAAGGCTACAGACCGCGGATCATTCGCTTACAGCTAGTACGTATTTCACTGTCTGTCATTCCACATTAAACAATTGAGGATCGTCAGAAAACAATAGTGAAACTGTTTGTTTCTATAGTTGCCGTGAATTACAGTTGCCAGATGAAAAGTGCGAAAATTCCGCGAGTGAATTACTATGAATAGCAGGATTGGTGGTCTGTAATAAGATTAAAGTAGAACTGGCTCATTTATAGCATTGTTTATTTGTCTCCTGAAACAGTCATGTGACAAAACACTTTGTCACATATATGCTACATGTAACCAGATCACCCAGATCTCTAAAATTTCTGATTGATACCGTTTTGTTTTAGAGTTAATTATAAATTTTTTGTTTTCCTGTATTACTGATTCATGTAGTAATAATGAAGTATTGTTTCTGGAGCTCGGGGACTCATTGTTGTTGCGGGGCGGGAGCAGCTACAGTCCAGGGGGTGCTCATATCGTATGGACGAGTTGGACCAGTAAGTTTCAGCGCAGTAGTAGTTCGACGAACTAACTCTTGGAGCGCTGGCGTCGGTGATACATCTGCAAGCAATTATACTTTCCACCGCCAGATGGAAGTACGTTCTTCTTTCCGTTAATGTTATCTCTGATTTAAAGTACATTGCCTATCAATCAGTCCGCGAGAAGTTATCGACAGGGTTGGTCGGTGTACGTGAAGCTTGGCACAGGCTTATAGGGTGCTGAAGCCTCCACCCCTAAACTTGTTTGATTGGATAATATGAGAATTCTTGAAAGATTGTACATAAAAGAACTTTATGACGATTTGTGTTTTCAATTTGTTTTACCACAAGATTCGTAACATGGAATTAAGCGGTTTTTCGTATTATTATTTGTAACAATAAAAGTACCTACCTATCATTGGAAATTAAGAGAGCAGTATTAAAACAAAAGAATATAAAGTAAATAAGTGTGTTTACAGGGAGAGAAGTGGAGGGAACAACCTGTTTGTACGCTCGGTACAGATAAAGGACCGTCTGTAAGAAGCCTGACCAGGCAATTGTTATACCTTAAAAAATAATTAGAAAAAAAGTTTTGTAGGCGTAAAACATACATATGACACAAACTGGTGGTAATTTAAATCATTAAAGAGAAGACTTGGTAACTGAAATAAATGTCCGAAAAGTTTCTTCCTGTAGAAAACGCTCTGTGATATGTGGTGCATCTATCTAGCGCTAACAATATAAATCCTTATGCACGGAAGAGAAGCTTACCAGCGGCTCTGAAGTATCTCAAACAGGTGGCCTTGACAGTTAATACTTTTGACCTTTACTGGTTCACTAGCTATAAATTTCTTTCTTGACACCTTAATCTTTAAAATGATATCTCATTTATCCATTTTGATTTGGTATGAAGGGAGATAAACGGTTCTTCGCGAGAAAAACCTTTTAGAAAATAATGATACTTTTACACATAAGAGGCTAAAATAAAAATCTTTCTGAATTTATTAGTTTACCAAATCGGAGATTTTAGTGTTTAGAATGATTCCTCGTTTATCGATGTGGATTACGTAGGAACGAAGATAAGTGGCTTATCACAAAAAAATTAGAAATGATAGATATAATTTTGCATTCCATGTTGAGGGTTCCTTACCGTTAGGGATACGAAGCGCTGTTACTGTTGCTGTCGTAAGCATAAAGAGCTGCAGATTTCAAGTGTTGCACTGATCCAAAGCAGAATGTAGTTATTAAAATTCCGTAAATTTGTATTCCAAATGGCCGGATAAAAGTGAAGAGGGCCAAAAATATTTTTTGTGGGAGATCTTTTATTATAACTTGTCAATTAAACGACTAGTATATTTACTTCAATAATTTTTTGATGGAAAATAAAGTCATGAGTGAAAGTCACAGTTGTAATTATGTTATCGAGTTTATCTGAAATACTTCCTCATCTAAGAATTTGAAATTTGTTTCCTGTATCAATCATACCCTATATTTAAATTATTGCTTGTAAGTTACTAGAAAAATAGCAAAATGTTTTATTTTATGGTCACTTTGCCGTTAGTAATACCATTTTATAGAAAATTTTGTTGGTTCACGAAAAGAAAAATGGTCGTCATAATCCTCTTCACAGGATTAATGCCGTAATGTATGTTTAGTGTTTCGACGTCCATTAACTCCATCTCTTATCCTCCTAACAAAATATATTTATTCACATTTCAAAACTTGTATTTTGGTTCATAATTATTATTGCACAAAATATTGCCTGATTTAGTGCCGAAAGTCAAGAAAGGTATGCTTTGGTGTTGATGTATAACAACACCACAGGGTAACATTAGGTGCTCGGAGGACGGTGGTTCGAATCCCCGTCCGGGCATCCAGATTTGGATTTTACATGGTTTCCCAAATCACTCCAAGCAAATGCCGGGATGCTTCCTTCAAAAGGCCATGGCCGAATTCCTTCCCATTCCTTGTCCCTCATCCTTTCCCGTCTCTAAAGACCTCGCTGTTAAGAGACGTTAAGCAGTAAAAAAAAAAATTGGTGTATACGAAGTTCACAGAATTTAACATTTACCCGTATGCTCTAAGTTTAAATGTTTCTGGTGTGTGATTCTGTTAAAACCCATCTTTTACAAAACCCTTCGTAATTACCTATGCTACTGAAATTGAATTTTATCATAAAAACGTAATGAGAAATGTTATATGCCCCGTTTTAAATTAAAATATGAATTTAGATAGCATTTTGGCTATATTAAACTCATTCATAATTCACTGGAAATTTTCCCGTCAAACATCACTAAGAAATTAAGAAATCATTGTACATTTTTGCTAATGGTACATAGTGCAAAAATAATTATAAATTAGGAACCCTTCAAAGGATATGTATCACATCGGCTTTTAATAATACCAAAAAATAAGGATGTTATTGTTATTGCTATTAACATTACGAGTACTAAAAATAATTACATTAATCTTGTTTTGGCTGTATGGTTTTGATGTATATATATATATAGCGAGTATTAGATACCAATTGCTTTTTGGTGTACGTTTGGTAGCAAGATGCAAACGCGGTGCCAAGGAGGAGAAAAAAAGAATGTTTTATGATGGATACATAAGAAGGATATAATAATATAAATGAAAAGAGAAGTATGACCAATCTGATAACATCGGTAGTGATTATGAAAGTTCTGCGAAAGTATTATGTAAATAGTTTGACCTCAAATGTGTAGAATTAAATTTATGTAAGAATAGTTGCAACTGTGGCCAAGGAAAAATATGTTCTCGCAAAAGTTTATGCCGAGTTCGGTGTAACGTGTACTACAAGTTGTGCACTAAATGTGTGATTAAGTTCACATAGTAAAGTTTAATATTGATTATGGAATCTAAGGTTTTCTTGAATAAAGATATAAAGAATTAATTTCAGATATATTATAAGTATTCTGCCAGATAAAAAGAGGAAGCACAAAATACCGTGTTAAAGGACACATAACATGTTCTGAATCCTGTTAGAAGCAACCAAATAATAGGATTAAGGTAAAAGGAGAATAAATAATTTAGATTTAAGTTGGAAGGCAAACTGAGATAGTAAATTGTCTGTACTTAAGTAAAGTAGAGATATCTGAGAAGATATAATGGGGAACAATGGGTAACGCCCGTGTAAATAACATTAAAAATATATGGTTCATAACAGATATTCACTTAATTCCCCGTCGCCAGCTGACGAAGAATGATGAAATCTAAGTTTTTAAATCCGACCTGATGGACGAAATCTGCACCAAAATCTGTTAAGTTGGTTTTTAAATTAAGTTGGAAGAAACTGACAACATATACAAAAATTAAAACCGAGCGTGGTGGGTGAGAGGTTAACGCTCTGGTTTTTTTTTTTTTTTTTTTTTTTTTTTTTGATGGGACTGGGGACAAGAAACGGGAAGGAATTCGGCCATGGCCTTTTTGAAGGAAGCATCATGGCATTCGCCTGGAATAATTTTAGGAAACCATGGAAAACCCAAATCTGGATGCCCGGACGGGGATTCGAACGCGTGTCCTCCCGAATGCGAGGCCAGAGCGCTAACCGTTCACCCAACACGCTCGGTAAACGCTCTGGCCTCGCATTCGGGAGGACGCCGGTTCGAATCCCCGTCCGGTCTCCCAGATTTGTTTTTATATATATATATAGTTTCTCCAAACTACTCCAGGTGAATGGCGGGATGCTTCCTTCAAAAATTCCATGGCCGAATTCCTTCCCGATCATTGTCCCCAATCCTTACCCTCCTCTAATAACCCCGTCGTCGACGGGGCGTAAAGCCATAAGCAAAAAAAAATTTAAATAAAGTAAAAGTGATTAAGATATTAAAAAAAAAAAATCGATACCAAATATTTTTCCAAGAATATTTTTATTATACAGTCACAGCTTTGTTTTAGTTTTTTATTAGTTATATTTTCAATTCAACAATTACTGAAGTGAAGAAAAAAAAGTAGTTTTAAGGATTCACTGCCTAGTGGGATGAATAGAGTATTGCGATTTGTCTGATTTAAATTTTTTATACACTTCTATTCTGGCAATACCAAATTTATCTTCTTGACCGTAATAAATCTGAAATACAAGTGCTGTGAACAAAATTGAGTATTTTCATTTACTTTAAGAAAAGTTAAAAGATATGGTTTATCTAACACAGTCTGATTCAGCTGTTTCTAAGAACGTTTGAGTGAAAGTACACTTGTAGTACATACTTTAAGAGTTTAAGATAAGCTTCGAGAGTGATCTAGAATAACGCGCACTCTAACCTAGATGCTCTAGTCCTGTCGTGCCATCTGTAATCCAGGATGCGCAGCGGTTGGACACAGACTAAGCCCCGTCGCAGGAGAGGATTGGGGCTAATCAACGCTCACGTTGCTATGCATAATGCATCGCGTTATACTAGTCCCCCGTAGACAAGAGGAATACCTGATGGCAGGGCCTTCATTGATGTGCCGTCCGCCGTACTCTCTCCACTTTGCCGGAATGAGGGTTAATTGGCGCATTCAGCTGTCCATTACAGCTAACAGCTGCGATGATCACTGACCATTTTCGCTTTCCCTTCAAACTAAGGAATCTCTGTACTGCTTTCTGATAGAAAACCAGGCAACGTAGACCGGCAACGTTGTCTTTATTGACCTGAATCAGATGGAGTATATACTCCTGTCTTGCTTTTACCTTCTCTGTACAAGGTAATATAAACAAAACTAGTGTATCAGTGCAAAATTTAGAACATTTATTTTTTTTCTATTTTGAGAGTAGTATGTATACATATGTACACAAGTGGTCTTTTCGCGAACAAAATAATCTAAACTAATAAATAATTGACCTGTATGAAGTGTTGAAAATTCTGCATCTTGAGATCTTTATACAACCGTTACCCCACGAAAAATTTGCAGTAACATGCTGATACATGAAAAAGCAATATTAACTTTCAGGACTACCAGCAGAACAACGGAGCTTTTCCTTCTTTATCTAGTGGAGAAGGGTTCATCCATTCGATTGGAACATTATATCTGAAGGTATTTCTCAGTTTTTCAGTTATATATCTCACAAATACTCTCTTCAGAACGTTCAAGCCACATGTGCTGTTTTATTTGTTTTTGTGCATTTTATTAACTGTTAAGAGTAATAAGGTGCATTATCAGGAACTAGAACCGTTGTAGTAATAAAGTATCATCATCACCTCATAGAAATTTCTGTAAGCTTAGTCATTATATATATCGGAAATTTTAAAACTGGCTACAAGGTCTGAGATCTCTCTCACTTTTATTCAAACAGATTGGGACATTCTTAGAATGAAACAAGCTCCTCATTTATTCCTAGCAAGTTTATTGGTGTTGTATGGCCACAATGGTTATCGGGGCACACTTTAAGTAAATGTTTTTTTTTTTTTTTTTTTTGCTACATCCCTCTCTTCGTCGTAATCATGACAAAGTAGAAGCGTCAGAATTAATGATAAATCACACTTACCATTCTCCGTATCACTCAGAAACTACCGAACTAGTCTAGAAAGGGGTTTTCAAGTTCAAATGCTGATGCTCTCCTGTTTTTAACGTCATTCTCGCTTCAGCCATTAATTGTATTATTACTTTCCAAGTAATACAATTCATTTACTTGTCACACTGCATATGATCCTATTTTTTACTTAATTTGTCGGGCACGCTGTTTCGATCGGCATCTAGTATATAAGTGATAGAGCTTGTATCACAACCGCACTTTGTAGGTTAAACGTCTGGCGTTTTTAGCTCTTTTTCTAACCAAGACTTTTCCTGGTTATAATCACTGAAATAATAAAATATTTAAGCTTGTTCTAAATTTACAAATTAGTTCTGTTTTTTTTAATTGTATATACCCATAATTGTCATTTTCTTACAGAGAGTTAGCTGATCGTTCGGAAAATTAATTTGCAGGAAAAAAAATCCGAATGTATTTGCAAATTCCATTAGTCATGACCGACATTTATTTAACGAACAAATCTCTAAGGGAAAGACGTAATTCGGTTATTATGAGTAAAACTTTCACTCTATAGGAAATTTCTTCGGCTATTTTCTTTTATTCGGGCTTAAGTTGCCTCTATCCGTTACGACTCAATTCACTCATTCGTTGGTTGTCATGATTCCATCCCAGGGACCACATGTAAGGTTTAAAGCCACAATAACCCAAAACTTCACCTGCCTGATCAGA
The DNA here is from genome assembly GCA_031002005.1 of Vandiemenella viatica. NCBI lineage: Eukaryota > Metazoa > Arthropoda > Insecta > Orthoptera > Morabidae > Vandiemenella > Vandiemenella viatica. Next base: position 179,915,044 of record CM061919.1, read on the forward strand.
GGGCACAATGTGCTCGAAGCTCTATGCGGGATTAGCTATTTAGAGTTCGCATGGTGACAAGAAATTTTCATAATTTGGGACTGGGATGCCAAGATACGAGAATTGGTAGGATTTTCTAGTCACCACATTGTATAATAAATATTTCTTCATTTGCGTAAGGAGTGAGAGCTGCATAGACTTTTGATGGTGATTCGTCCATTGGATGAATACGTAGATCTTACCAGCCGCCCCAGAGTATTCCGGAATAGTAAGTCTGTATGGACTAGTACGTCGATTCGTGATCCTCCTGATTTCATCTTACCATGGAAAGCACAAAACGAAACAATACTCACCACACTCATCCACAAACATGCAACACAATTTGTAGCAAATGAAGGTGATGACTTGGTACTACAACCAGGTCGAGTAAGCCTACTGCAGGGCATGTAACAGACTGTACATAGAGACAACATCCGTTAGATAGCTCCAAATGTCGACAAACCAATATCAAACGTCCCGGAAAAAAATATTCCATTGTCTGAGGAGAAAAACAGAAAAAGAAGAAGAACACTAATGGTTTTTTAGTCCCTTGCTTTCTTGGATTAATGTATTAGTTTATTGTAATAGTGAAATTAATTTACAGTGTCAATTTGTATGTTTGTGTGATTATTTCGGATAACTTGAATACATTTGTGTTCAATTTGGAAGAAAACAAGCTGCCGGTAAGATGCAACGGAATTTCTCCTTGTCGTTGGACTTCCAAGAGAGACCGTTCAGGTATATTTCTAGATGTTTGATGTTTATATGTACTAGAATCTGTAATAGCATAAAACGTCCTGTAATTTCGATCTGGTGGCTCATTTCATTTAGTCATGGAGCTGTGAACCGGTAGATACCTGGTACGATTCCAAGTCTCGGCTGTAATTTTTACGGGCCTTAAAACTGACCTTCACCTCTGGCAAAGCTTTGTTTTGTTCATGTGAAGTACACTAGGACGCTCCTTGGTACGGATCCAGGTAAAGTTGTTGGTCCCCTCTATGCTGTTGAGTACTGCATTAGGACAGCCACGGCAGGGAGACATGCGCGGTTAATCAAGTCTCTGTGACGCGGGGCAGATCTATCTTTGGGGATCTCCCGGCCAACAATGACATACGAGTTTACATTTTTTTACGAAAAAACAGAAGAATTTTTCTGTATTTTTGAAGTCATGTGTCTTCGGACAATTTAATGATGAGTTCTTCTGAGAGCAAAGATTATAACTCGCTGTTGAGGACTGTCATTCGCCGTTTGCCCTTCTTACACGACCCACCTGACCTTTCTGGAGTGGTACCGTTTTCGAGAGGCAATACAGAGCGACCTGAAACGAAATCCGCTCGGGCTATCGGCGACGCCGCAATCCCCTTACTGCAGTCGAGCTTTTTTTCTTCTTCCTTCTCTTCTAGCTGGCGAGGTAGAGCCGTGCGAAAAGGAGAAACTGTTTTCCAAACGGGGCCTTTACTTTGAACTGCGCCACGGAATACTTTGGCCCGACGTTCTTGCAGCTAGAACATTCATACACTCGAACAAGTTTACTGTTTTACTGTTCTCAGTTATGTTTTAATGACCAACGTATTTATAGTCAACAAAGAAAATCGGTCGTGATTATTTCCTACTGCAGTTATTACTGGAGTAGTTTAGTGTAAGATGTTTCACTGTGATCGAGAGATCACAGATCTGAATTCAGGTTTCATCCCTTATTTCTCGAGTCATTAACCTAATCATCACTTCTGTCAGTGCTTGCTTTTTGCTTGTGATACACACTTCGTGACTTCAGTTCCCCGTAAATTTGTTTTGTGAGATAGGATTATCAAACAGTGTTAAAACGAAGTCTGAAACTCAGCTGAACTCCGAGAGCTTGAAGGTCCAAATCTGAGTAATGTGCGTTGAAGATATCCTGAAAATTTCAGGTTAATTAAATTTACAACACAACGATCAGCAGAGTTCTAACGTGTCGCATACACAAGATAAACAATTATAGCAGCAATACGCGGATCAGCCAAAACATTATGACCACCTACTTAGTAGTGTGTTGGTCCATCTTTGGAGCACAATACAGCAGCGATTCGGCTTAGCATGGATTCGAAAAGTCCTTGTTAGGTTTCCGGAGTTGTCTGGTACCAGATGTCTAAGCACAGGTTCCCTTAAACTAAAAATCGCTGATTTGTGGAGCGGCGCCTGGGAACGAGTATCTCGGAAACGGTGAGGCTGGTCGGCTGTTCGCGTGCTACTGTAGTGAGCATCTATGCTCAGTGATAGATGGACTGTGAAACAACGACTGGGTGACACGGTGGTGAACGTCCACACCTCATCACAGAATGTGCTCCGAAACACTTGTGCCTGCACCAGCATTGTGCTCGGCTGTCAGATCCGGCACAGATCGCCGCCTATCCCGCTTTACAGAGAGGGCAAGCCTCCAACCTCCACGTTCTGTGATGATGCACGGACCTTAACCATCTTGTCGCCCAGTCGTTGTTTCACCGTCCTTCAACCACTGAGCACAGATGCTAACTACAGTAGCACGCTAACAGCGACCAGCCTCGTAGTTTCGCAGATGCTCGTTCCCAGGTGCCGCGCCCACAAACCACGGGAACGTAATTTAAGGGAATTGCTGGTGCCAGACAAATCCGGAAATCTAACAAGGACTTTTTGAATCCACACCAAGCCGAATTGCGCTCCAAAGATGGAACAACACACTAATAAGCAGGTGGTCATAATGTTTTGGCTGATCAGTGCATTTATTTAATTTTTTTAATTCAGCACATTAATTTTACACAGCACGTTGACCGAGGTAGCTGAGACGCCATGTGATGTTTAGTGTGCGGTCAGCTGGTTCGAATCTCGGTGACGGAAGAAATTTTGTTCGATCGGTACTCGTCCAGTGGTGTAGGAGAGGCAGTGGTTCACATTGTGACCAGCCTCCTGGTTATACCACAAACCTCTCCTCAGTTTGGACGGATTCAAGGCATGTGATCGAAATGATAGTGTTGATTTGTCCGTCGGATGGAGTGTAAGACTTGGCGGCCTTCTTGGTATTCTCTGGAATAATGGGCATGGAGGTTTCAGCTCCGGACTTCAGTCATTAACGTCCGTCATCATCATATAAATAAGCCATCTAGAATAGCACCAGAAATACTGAGGAATGGAACTACCTACGCTGTTAGCGTATCTTGCATAATATGACACCTATAAGAGTTCGAGCGCAAAACATCATATTATTTTCCTTTCCTGCAAATATAAGATGCATTCGATATATCGCTGTTTACTGGAAATAATGGAGTTATTTGCGAGGAACTGAACAATATATCGCCGGGTCTGAAGAGCTTGGATTAAGAAGTTATTAAAAATTATAACTTCACCGGTTCTTTTTTTTTTGCTTATGGCTTTACGCCTCGTCTACGTCGAGGTTATTAGAGGCGAGAAGGGACTGGGTGTCAAGGAACTGGAAGGAATTCGGCCTTACCCTATTGAAGGAAGCATCCCGGCATTCTCCTGGAGAATCTCCTGGAGTGATTTGGGGAAACCTTGGAAAACTCAAATCTGGATGCCCGGACGGAAATTCGAATTCGCGTCCTCCCGAATATGAGGCCAGAGAGTTATCGCTCCCCTTCCTCGCTCGGTCCCAGGTTCATATAAAGTAGTCCTCACTTCGTATCACATTTCTTCTCCATTTGCTAACAGATAAAACTACGTACTCCGAGAGCTATACGATAAAGCTCATTGCTCCACTGCCCTGCGTAGGAAGGAAGTAGAGCAACCATAAATTTTATCGTAAAATTGCGGAAACTCCTTCACAGCGAAGTGTGGAACTTTTCCTGGTTAACTGTTTCATCGTAAAAGACTGGCTTGATTCCAGATGCTTTAACCACCGGCAAATAACTCAACAAGAGGCCCCTAAGTAGCGGCAACTTTTTGATCAGTCCATTCAATACTTTCATAGTAAGAGCTGACGACTAACCACAGCCTCTTACAATAGATCGGCTGATTCGGCATTCTATTTGAGGTATAATGGTTCTTTTTGATAGAAATTATATCTCATTAGGGATTGCAGAGCAGCAAAACCGGACTCAGGGAAACACAACGAACCCTCGATCTAACTTCGTAGTTTCTCAAAGTCCGACGAATGCTGGAATATTCTCCTCATTCAACCTTAAAAGGTAAATGCTAGACAAAAGGGAAAATTATATATATATATAAATATTAAAGAAAAATTATCTTTAAATAGTTTCCATGTGTTTATAAATCTACGATCATACAACATTCAATAGTTCGGAAACTGTATGAATTTTAGAAACACAATATTAATTTTTTAAAAACCTTATCGAAATTATCTTTAATTGATTATTGTTTAGATATCTGACGATAATGCTAGTTAGCATTATTTGATATCTGGTTCGATAATTGATTGGGAACAAACCATGATTTCTCGTCTCAGTAGTATTCAGACGTTTCCAGTATTTAGTTGTGATTCGATTTACAGTTATGAAGTCCGAATGAAAATTTGCCACAAAACTAAATATAATTTTCCATTTATTTTGACAAGTTACAAGCTTTATCTTTGGTAACCACAACTTCCTTCATTATTTAGGATCTAGTAAATCTATCATCATATCAACTTAGCGAAAATCTTAGTAACAGCATCTAGCATTAAACTTAGAGTTGAGAAATCTTTAAATCGTGTTTGCATTCGTTATCTGAGTTTTCTGGAGTGGCTAACGAACATTTCTGTCTTCTTCCTAGTTACCTTATGTTGTATAGATGACAATTCCGAAAATAAACATTTTTTGTAGTTGATAAGAATACATTATTTCCTTAATGATGAAAATTAACTTCGTTAAAGCTTAAATAAGTTAAATGCGTCAGATACCAACCTTAATATTACTTCTATAGAAATTATGAAAATATCATATAGTTCTTCAATAGAATATAAATAAATATTGTTTAAATTCCATCGAAACCGTAAGTTTCATTACCCGTGAGACCCCGTTACTCTCCCATTATCACTGTTTTGCTATTACTTCACAATTCACTACAAAGTAGGTGGTGTAAGATGCGTAATTTTTATAAGCATATTCATAGGAAGGGATATAAGTGATATTATAGGAGGCGCTCATAGTATATCTCATGGAACCATTCGCTAGAATGATCTACGAAAACAATGTAACCCTGATCAGAATGGTCTGAGAGGTTTCTCGAGACATTCCTGTATGATTCCAAGTTTTCTCGCTGGATATGTCCTTCCTACTCCATACCCTAATTGCTATTGGAAAATATAAGTACAGAAAAGAATAGGTTCTGGCTCTGATTTTTCTCTTCTTATTTTCTTGGTATTTCCTGAATATTAATATATGGTTGAAAATGAAGTTATTGTGAACTAGCTCGGTATCTCAAGAAGGAAAGTTTAGACTTGTACATCAACCTTCCCTCACGCACATCTTGCGGAGATGGGCTTTAAGAAAGAAACAAAAAAATCAAAATCAAAGTTTCACACAAGGTGATGGGAATATTTTTTTTTTTTACAACCTAATATCTAGAAACTAAAATAGGCCTTAATTTAACACGACAGTTTTACATTTGATATTTCAACAGATAATTCCACAATGAATAATTTCAATTTTCGTTATGTATGGTTTGGCAATATCTGTAAAGTCTTTTCTTGTTGGCACAATACATACGATTGTTTCGCTGTTAACATATATAATAATTTTCTAAACTTGCTGCATTTTGTCATAATTGATTTATTACAGTTTTCTAGTTTTGTATGGTGTCTGCAGTTTCCTGTCCACTTTATGATTAGAATTTTTAATATTTCACTATGTCACTTTGTACGTCTACTACTGCTACTATTACTAAACTATTACTATTAACTACTACTCTACCATTTAAGAAAACATTTTCCAGCATTGGTATCGGTGCGGTAATCCGAATTCCAAATCTCCCGGAATAGCGCACGTTCTCAGTCTCAGGTGATGGGAATGTAAGTCTTAGAGAAAATTAAAAACGGAGTGGAAGCCAGTCGCAGGAAAGAAACAACGGGAAAGACATAGAAGAATATCTAATGCGAGACGAACATAAACGTAGGAGCTGCATTTTCAATGAGAAAATGGAAAAGATACAGGAGAATGCTATTGGTAATAGACACTGAAGATGATACCAGGTTATCAGGAATGTAAGGAGGCTAAAAAAAAGCTTAATAACGCCAGTTTGGGTAATGTTACACGTTTTTAAAGGCATGGGGAAACGACATTGTACCTTACATTGATCATAATCTAAAAGCAAGAATTGCTTCTCCTGTACCACGGTTCCTCCTAAACCTAAACTGATCTTCACCTACTATCTCTTCTGCAGTCCTTTCTATTCACTTTGAAGCAAGTAAAGTTAGACTTTAGGTGTGAAAATTTTCATATTTGTCAGTTTGTGCTTTCTTCGGAAGTGTGGAGATCATACTTTTCTTAAAATCAGTTGGACATTCCTGTTTCGTAACTTTTTAAATCACTTTGAACAATCATTGAATTCTTTTCTTCTCCTGGGCATTTTAAAAGTTCTGCAAAACCACATCACAAAACCATTATTTGATTTCAAAGCTCTGTCAGACTGCGTCCTTGAAACAGTATGTCAACATTGTCTTCTCTATTCCCATCATAAAGTTTCTCTATATATTGCTTTCATCAGTTAACTCTACTCCTGAGCATAAAAGAGATTTCACATCAGCAGTTTAATGTTTATACATCTTTTCTACAAAATTCTTTTGATCATCCTATAGGAGCTGATTTACCTACTATCATTTATACGTACTTCTTCGCACTCTCCTTGCAACCAATTTTTTTTTTTTTTTTTTTTTTTTTTTTTTTTGCATTTCCTGTTTATCTGGTTTCTGAAATTTCTGTACTGCTCTCTTCCTGCTTTATTCCGAGCATTTTTGTGCTTTCTCCTCTAATCCATCAGCTTCAAAATTCCTTCTGTGATACACGTTTTCTGCTTAATAATTTTTTACCAACGTTGATTATTTCTCTAACCAGTGCATTCCATTCTTAATCAGTGGAATTCCTTTCAGAATTATTTCTTAGACCACATCTACATTCTCTGCAAACTTTTCTCTGATGTGAGATTCATTCAATAGCATAAAACATGTCAAAACACAAACCCTAAAACCGACGGTTTATAGAAGTAAAAAAATGATACTGCAATAATGCATCTTAAGAAGAAATCGGGAATATCGGGGAGTTAAAAAGTTCCAAGGTGACAGTAAAGGAGCAAATAAAAAAACAGTTGCACACAAGACTATGAGCATTCACAGAAATTCATTAACAGGGGTTAGTTTTCAAAAATATTCAGATATCTAACGACGCACAAACAGGTCCGCATGTTTAAATCTTTATATATAAAGATGAATGTATGTTTGTTTGTTTGTTGGTTTGTTTGTTTTTTTGTTTGTTCTTCATAAAAATCCACAGTTTTCATCCTATGTCGATGAAACTTTGCACACTTATCCTTTGAAACAACGAGAGAAATACTGTCTACATTTGGTTGAAAAATTATCTGTATAAATAACACATTTTGCCTCATAACTTCGAAATACGGCGATAGACAGACACGTTGGATACGGACATCAACGTACCATGTTTCCGTGTAGTGGACTGCCAGCTGAGTGGTTAAAGCGTTTGCTTACGAACGTCGTGGTCTCCGGTTCAAATCTCCGTGGAGGCTAAGATTTTTAAAAAATTGTTTTTCATCGTCAGAGTCAGGCCTGGGCCGTAGGTTTTTCGGATTGAATGTTAAACTGTAGATATTAGAAAGTTAGGGGTGCAATACGAGGCAAATCGTAGGTAGTCTCGCAATGTTGTAGGTGTACACTTTTTTTCGTTATAATGATCCCTCAGGTGTTGTTCCCAGTCAGTGTGTGAGTATGAACCACAGTAATAATATTATAAATACGGAAGTAAGTCTCTGTCTTTTTGTTACGTTTTGATGACTAAATGGCTATATCGTTGTGATGGAATACTATAAGGAAATCTGTATGAAGGGCACAGGATATTTTTTCCAGTATGATTAACAGTTGTAGACACGAAATTTTGAGACCTTATCGAATGGTGACAGAAATATGTTGGAAAATGATTCTCTTCAAGAGACAGGTTTGACGGTACAATGATATAGTGATAGCTTTCCTGTCATATTATTCCGACTCGATATTGTTTGGGACCAATCCTTCGTTACCAACAACTTTCTATATTTAATTCTGGCAAAAACATTATTAATCCACGCGTATGAAGTCGCGGGTTCGGGCTAGTACATAATAAATGCAAACCATCTGATGCTGAGCATTATTTTCTCGAAACAGGTAATGGTTAAATAAACATAATAATAACAAATTGTGACTGGTTGCTGTTTTCAATATCACCCAAATTTGATATCACAGTCACTGAACTCCACCAATCCATCATGGACAAAATATTAATATTAACACTCTTTTTACACTCTTCAGCAGCCTCCTGTCTACCAATAATTCCCCCAACCCAGCTATTTTATGATAGCAGTCACTGTGCTATTAACAACCCCTCCAACTCCTCACCCTGTCCACTAAATGAGACCTCTCTCTACCACCTGCCCAATTGAGTTTATTATGAAATGATGTACCAGTTTACATGTTCAAGAAGCATTCATTCTCCATCTTCTACTCGTGTAAAACCTTCATTTTTCTATGTGTGCACCTAGAAAGCTATCTTCATTACCTAGACATGCCACCTCACTCCTTGTACTTGGCTCATCCGGATTATTTTTTTATGGGAATTCATTAAATATCAAATTATTATTATTTTTCATTTTCCCTGAACTCAGGACTCGAATCTGTGCCCCACTAGCAAAAGCAACGCACAATATTCTCGATCGAGATTGACAAGAAAGTAATTTCCATGTCACCAATGTCATTCGCATCGAACCAGAATGACACTTTGAAATTTTAAGTGTTTTCTACACAAAGAGACTTTAACTAAATCTGTAAATTGTGTGAATAAATTTCTATATCCATTTTAAAAAATAAAATTCTTTAACGTATTACCAGTATTTTTTTTCATCAATCTCTCGACTGGTGTGATGCAGTGCTCCATCTCTTCTTATCTTATGCTAACCTCTTCATCTCAACATACCCCTTACAACCCACAACCTCAGTCATCTGCTTCATATATTCTAATCTCTCTTTTCCTCTGCAGTTCTTACCGTCGACTGTTACTTCCACAAACAATTTAACTAATCCCGCATGTCTTAAAATGTGACCTGCCATACTGTTTCTTCTTTATTCAATAAACTACTTTCCTCACGCATCATTCCTAAAACAATTCATTTCCTGCTTTATCTGCCCACTTGATTTTCAGCACCACATTTCAAATGCTTCGATTTTTTTTTTCTCTCTTTGGTATTTGTAAACACCATGTTTCGCTACCACATACTAGTTCTGTGGTCCACGTATAGAGTTTTAAAAAAGTTCTTACTGAGTCTTAGATCAATATTTGAAACTAAAAGATTTCTTTTTTCATGAAAGGTCTTTTCACTAGTGATATTCTGCTTTTAACCTCATTCCTGCTTCAACCACCAGCCGTAATGTTACTTCATAAGTAGCAGAATTTAGTTATTTCTCCTATTGCATCCGATCCTAAATTTATATTTAATCCAATATAATATCTATCATTTAATCTGCATTTCATCACTTTTGTCTTGCTTTGGTTAATATTTAGTCCAAAACCTTCCTTCAGTATTTTGTTCGTGTCATTCAGTTGTTTCTCAATATCCTCAATCCGTTCTGTTAACAGGACAATGTTATCAGCAAATCGTAACATACCGATTTTTTTCTCCTTGAACACTTATGGCATATTCAAATTTTTCTTTTACTTCCTTTATTGCTTCCTCTACGTAAAAGTTGAATATTAACGGGGATAGACTACAACCTTCTCTCACGCCTGCATGTCTCTTATGATTCTTTACATTTATTACAGTACATACAGCAATAACAAAATAAAATACGGATCGAAATCTCTATCGCCCACCAAAAGAGACTAAATCGCCAAACAGTTTACGGTGCGCATAAGATTTAGTACTGCTGGATGCGAAGGAGTCAATCAAAAGATTATATAATACATCAAATTTCAGAACAATAATAATGGTAATTTAATGATCTCCAGAACTCCACAGGACATTAAGTATCCTCCATATCCAAGCCGGTCAGCGAATGCGTTAGGTACTGTGATTTTTGAGGGCAGATCTTTTATCCCGCTCCAAATGATTTTTTAAAACTACACGAGACCTGTTCAGTAAAATTCCAGAATGGTTCCTTAAATTATTTCTTCATTAATTCCTCCATGTTACTTAATAATATCGCCGTCATCGAACCAAAAGCCTAAAGGCAAAAGCACAGAACATTAGAACATGATTTATCAGATATAGGGTAACCAGGGGTAGAACGGGATACCGGGGCGGAATGAAGTTCGACGTTTTTCGACGTCAAGGAGGTAGTTCCAGAGGGCGGCAATAAGTAGAACTACACCAACCTATGGCTGCTCAACTACGGCATCCATGTTAGTCTAGTTTTCTCGAGCGTTAGTGAGTGAAGTTTTCGTTGTGTGATTTTCTTCTCCTGAATTGTAACTTTTGATGTTTTTGTAACCAAGGAAACTATACATACTTGTTTACATTAAAAATACAGTTAGTACATGGTTGAAGTACTTTAGCTGCCTTTAATTTCGTGTAGTTAAATGATTGTCTACATACCTTTCTCGAGTGACCTTACCTCCCTAACCTAAATCGTGTCCCTGGATAAGAACGGGTGGGGCAGAATGGGGAAGTACCCCACTCTCGGTGTGCTCTGACTTGGCAGTTGATAACAGGACTTCTTCATTTTATGTTTCACCTGAAATTCTAATGTCTGTTGCATGAGTTGACGATAGCACGAACAGGACGAACTTTTTATGTTTCACCTGAAATTATGATGTCTTTTTCAAAAGTTAAAGAAAGCACGTAAAGGACGAATCGGAAGAGGTGGAAGCCGCTCTATTAATATATTTCCCATAAAAACCAAGAGATAGACACCACTATTAAGGAAAAACAGGAAAAGAACTTTGTCAGAGGAGAAAAGGCAAGGAAAAACCATTAACATTAGAAAAAAGCAAAGCGAACGAAGTTAAATGGAAAAAAGAAGGAGCTCATGAGAAAATCCAGAACTAACAAGAACGGTTCTGAAGATTGTTGTGACTATGATTGTTTATATTGCTATGAAATTTTTTCAGAGTCTGTTGAGGATTGGATAACTTGATCCATGTGCAAAAAGTGGGCACACAATTCTTGTGCGACAATAGATTGCGAAGATGATGAGGCTGTTCTAGTGTGTGAATTTCGTGATAGGCTTAAGAAAAGGACACAATCAATGAAAATTACAGTTAGACCTTTATAGTCACTTGAAACTCAATAAATATAAAACAAACTTATTTTTTCTGCATTTCCACTAATTTTTTGTGTTTTTATAATTACTTGTTCTTACCACCCCATTCTGCCCCATACCCGGAGCAAATGACACCAAGTTATGTTTTTCGAAAAATATATATATTGTTCTTTACTTTTCTCACAATATTATTGTATTTTTGTAATTAATACATTACAATGTGTTCATAGTAAAATTTGTTAGCTTTCTAAATTAACCCTTTAGTATTTTTAAAACATATTTTAAACTTCGTACCCCGTTCTACCCCTGGTTTCCCTACTAACTTCAAAATTCGTCATAAATGAAACGGAATGTTCTGGTGAATCATTTCCTCACAGTTGGATTAACTAAACAGAATTGTTATAAAGTACGCCCAACGAAATTCCTCATACCTTACACCGCAAATAAGTTTCAGTTGCCATCCCTGTCCAGTGTGCATTTCAACGTTATCACAAACTGCTCTAATATTGCCACTAGCAAATCAAAGCTTCAAGCACATGTCCATACTTACGTTCTATCGCATAATATTAGTTTTAATCGTGGTTCTGGCAGCATGGATTACGATCATTAATTATTATATCTGCAGTAAGGACGAATGGTAATATTTCTGCTCGGAAAAAAAACTTTCATCAAACGCGCATTAATACAATCACTACATTGCAGTATAAAAGTGATCCCGTATTTGGGTGCGCAGACTTCCGCGGTCGTTGTCGATGTATGTTGGTTGTCCGGGTTGAACTGCGTCAATTTATCAAAACCTAACGTTTCAGCCATCATTTTGTGGCAATCTTCAGAGGACTGTCAAGGCTGGATCGCTGTCGCTTATATATAGCTCTCGGAAGCTGGCGGCGGTATCTTGAGTGACGTCACTCCGAACGGTTAGCGCGCTTTCCGGGAGCTATATATAGGCGACAGCGATCCCAGCGAAGAAGGCCGCAAAATGATGGTCGAAACATTAGGTTTTCATAAACTGACGCGGTTCAACCCGGACAACCAAGATAACATGATCCCATATATGTTAGCTTATTATAACGGCGACCAGAAAATATAACGAAAACATCTACATGGAACGAATATAAAAAAACAAAAAGCAACTAATAATTAGTGTGTTGATTTAAATCAAATAATTACTTTTCTTTCAGAGTCCAGCCATTTAATTTCTTAGCTAAATGGAACTTACCTTAAATAACGTTCATAGCTTCCTTTTTCAGGGACATCTCTGGCCGTTGTTTGTTTGGCAACGAAGGGCAGGGGTGACGTCACAACGTTGCGGACATGAGAACGTTTAGCGGTTCAGTAGTACTGAAGAAGAATCCGCCTGCAAGAATACCCGATCTAGTAGTAAGTTAAGGTTTATTTCACAGGCGGATTTTACATAGCCTTGCGGTATTAAAGTCCTTTACGTACACGCCTATTTGTTTAATATATATTCCACCTCGAGGAAACTTCACATTCAAAACCACCTATGCGATGATTTCTTCCGTTCACCGTTCCGCTTCCTGTGACCCGTGTTTCTACCGACAAAGGTCGCTTTCGTGTTGCGACTCTGTTTCGTTCCGGTCGCCACAACCTGTGGATAGCGCTGAAGCGAAAAGCGCCTTTTTCTCGGTCCGTTTAACGCGAGTGTTTGCGGCTACACCCCTACCTTCTGTTTCTATCCCTACCTCTATTTCCATCTCTCTCTCTGTCTCCCAGCCGGCTCTACTACGTGCGCCCTTCTCGCTAGCTTGCTCAGCCGTGAGTTAAGAGTCCTCCAGTCCACCCCACGTGCTTACTACCCGCGTGCGCTATACATGGCTGTTAGCGAGGCCTCCGTTTGCTTAATGCCGTCGGCAGTTGCTGAAGCCGGGGGAAAGCTGCAATACCGCTGGCGTAGCGCGCTTGGCAGGACGAAATTCCTGGCAGCATAGCGGAATAAATGGAAAAGAAGGCAAGGCTGCAAACACATTTCGGCTTTCATTCTGGCGAGCGGGCGGGCTGGAGAGGTATTTTTGCAGAGTAATAGCCAACCAGACTCCGTGCACGACTGAGAAAATTCCCAAGTACTTCTTCGGTGGATTACGAGCTTCTTCATATAATTTTGACGCATTCTTCGAAACCAAGCGATCTGCCGTAGCATTCCAAGCAAGAAAATTTTACCAAGTTTGTGACCAGAAACGATATCTTTTAATGCAGTTCTGTATCTTGTAGCAAATATAGGGTGCTTCAAAAATACATCTTTCAAAGCAAATAGAAATTTACTTAGGCAACTTAGAGAAATCGTTCAAGTGATATTTCTTAGCAAAACGCCTCAAGTTTTATTCACCTAATGCATTAGTATAAATACAATCGTTATCGGCATGAGCAGTTAAAAAGGCTACATACTTTCATGCGGAACATATTCGCTATATGATTTGGTTTCTCTCTGTCAGCAGTTCAGCGCAATTTTGTAACGGATTGTGGTAAAGATACTCCTGGTAGGCATACAATTCAATCTTTGTCGAAAATTGTTTTTACGGTTCGGCATAAGAAATCACCAGGTGGTCAAAGCATTTGGTAAAAAATTAATTTTCGATGTTATGTGTACGCAGCACTAATAACAGTTACATTGTAACAAAATGACGTCTGGATATAAAATCTACGGTGTTTAGTTACATTATGAATCATTAATCGATTCTGTAAATCATCTGAATAAATTTCCTTATGTTCTCAAAGTTATAAAGTCCTTTCTAAATCATCTTATTCACACAATTTCGGCCATAAATGATCTCAGTATCAATAAACTAGTTTATTTTGATATTTTCACTCGTTAACATCATTTGCAATAAGGGGCCATCCACAAATTAGGTCACACGAATTTCAGGATTTTTGATCTCTCCCCCCTCCCATGTCACAGGTTGTCACATTTGTGGGACCCCTCTCTCCCCTGGTGTGACGTCACATATTTTGCAATTTTAAATGTATAAATTAAAACAGCACTTCCAAAATGATTTATGTATTTCTAGTTTAAAAATGATATCAACAATAAATCAAACATTTTAAAAAATATAAAAAATAAATAAAAAATCGAATTTACAAAATTGAGTCATCATGTGTCCATGGATTTTGAACCCATTCCTTGATACTGTTTAGTATTGGCATAATAGTCACTTCATTCTTGATTTCGATACTGCTGGGAACATTCGATGTGTCAACATCATCTTCATCCAACCATAAAGCATCATCTTTGTTTAATAAGCAAAGAACTTCCCTGTTTCGTCTAGCGGCAATGTTTTGTGGAAGAATCTTCATGATGGGGAAAACCTCTAGTTGCCTCTTATGTAATTGCTTATGTTGGTTACTGGCTTTGTATGATGAAAAATATGGTCCACAGATGCCAAATGATCGTTTAAATAAATATGCCTCGACACTGCGGCAATACGAGCCAAAAAGTGATTCAAATTATTAATGTGATGTCACAAATTTTATGACACGTCCCCCCCCCCCTCTTGTCACACGATGTCACACTTTGTTGACCCCCTCCCCCCCTTTTCAAGGTGTGGCATAATTTATGGATGGCCCCTAATCTTCAGGAGCAATTAAACCTATTGAGATACTGAAGTATGCAAAGGCCAAAAGCGAGTAATGAGAATTATGCGTGAGGTTAGCAGTGGAACTTCTCTCAGAGAGCTGTTCAAAAGGTGTCGGAGTATATATACATTAATATCCTTTATAACCACCACTTATTCTCTATTTGAATCAAACAATAAACTACAAAATCGTGCCACTAGAGATGAAAGTGATCTTCACAAGGATTACGCGACAATGGGTGGAGCTTGGGCCGAAAGCCCGCTCCGGCTGGAGGTCCTATCATTTTGCCCGTCCTGCCACTTGTCACGGCATTGAAATATATCCATCAGATTTTTGTTATACTAAAAAAAATCAGCCTCAATGAAATTATACCGCAATATAATCTACAAGTAGCGTCATCTCTCGACACCGAGCGTGATGGGTGAACGGTTAACATTCTGGCCTCGCATTCGGAAGGACCCGGGTTCGAATCCCCGTCCGTGCGTCAAGATTTGGGTTTTCCAAGGTTTACCCAAATCACTCCAGGCGAATGCCGGGATGCTTCCTTCAAATAAGGCCATGACCGAATTCCTTCCCGTTCCTTGTCCCCAATCCAATCCCGCCTCTAATGACCTTAGCCGTCGATGAGGCGTAAAGCCATATGTAGGGGAAAAGAAACATCTCTCGATGTAAAACTAGGACCAAGAAAAATAGTTATCATAATCTGTTTACTGTTGCCACCAGTGTAAGTATATTTCAATTTTATTTCAATTCACGTTTCAGGCTCCTGCCCCTTTCAGAAAATTCATGATATTCATCAATACTAGATATATATTTCTATCAAAGTGTTCTTAGTTTCTAGTCGGACTCCAGACAAACTTGTCCATACTTGCCATTATGACGGCGATAGGACATTTATCAGAAATATAAAGTGGCCACAAAAATATTCTCTAGTTTTGGATTTAATAAGTGAAAATTCAAAACAATAAATTATGTGTTTAGAGTTGAACATCGTACCCATTCCCCTTCTCGCTCTTCCTAATTTCAGGTAGAAATGGAAATTGTGTCAACAGCTAGAAAACATCAATCAACAATTAAGAGTGTTTATCGCCGACCCCCGGCAGCGTAGGGGTAGCGTGCTTGCTTCTCGTTGCAGGGGTCGCCGGTTCGAGTCCGGCCTAGGGCATGGGTGGTTTTAATTAAGTGCTGTGTTCGTCTTGTGTCGTCCTTGCACATTAGAAAAAATAATCATACTCATAAGAAATCTGTACATTGTAAGATAAACAAACACATTGAGCTGGCTGAATGGCTAACACGGCCGAATGCCATTTAAAAAAAAAAAAAAAAAAAAAATTGTTGTTACCGTCATTCCCCTTAGTATTCTGCATGTTGTGGGCCAAATCAGTTCAGCAATTCGGACACGAACGGCTGCAGAACATAAATTACAGCACTTCCTTGTAATAGTACCAGCGTGAATCTGATTTAAGGAATATGTTACTGATGGTAATTCTCACTGATTAAAGCTTTCACTTAATATTTCACTTTAGTCACATTTACCTACAACCACTCTAATTTATAAAACACACTATTTCTCATAAAACTACATGTGTGCGTCTTCTGCTCTCAATGCCCCACCAACTGTTCCTGACTGCGAGGTAGTGGAAAAATCATCTCTCGCTGTCGAGCGGAGGCAGACCACCGACCCACCTGACCAGAATCCACGCCTATACGCGACTTCCTGCGGCCACCCCGCACAACCAAATGACATTTATTCCTACGTCAACTAAACAAAATAATCAGCTCGTGAAACCTCCGATACAAAATTATACATCATTTTAAAGAAGCGTTATATATACACCGACTTCACAATAGGCAAGTTTTTTCAACGTTTTGACTAGATTTTAATTTTCTACTCAGTTCTCATAGAAGTAACAGAAGGGTCACGAACATATGCTGGCGTTTGGCTTAAGCCGCAAGGGAATGGGATAAAAATTTGTGGGAAAGCGAGACATGTATTTGAATAAATAATCAAGGGAACTATAGATACTGAAAGAACATAAAAATCGTAAATGGAAAAACTAGGTGTGCGTTGATATTGTATTCAAAGAATATAAGAGTAAAGAAAAATTCATGAAATGGGAAGGAGGTTGAGAAATTTGTACCAGGACTTGTGCTCCGTCGCAATTTAAAAAAAAAATGCCTGGGTGACCGAGTTATGCTCGGCATCTTTCGATTTCTGTTCAATATGCAAGATTTTCCGTGAAATTTGATTAAATTTAAACGTTTTTCTTCAAGGATTGAAGAGCACAGTTACTTGCTCTAACCAAAGAGAATACTAACGAACCACAGTAGACTTACTAGTACCTGAAACTTCTACGAGATGAGGTCACAGCTGTTCCAGAGATCGTTCGATTTACCACCTCGGAAATTGTTTTTAAAGCAAAATGATATTATTATGATACATAGAAATCAAAATGCTAATCAGGGATCAATTAATGTTGCAAGATTAGTGATAATTTATTTAGACGAGTACATTTTCAGTGCTAAATTCATTCACTCTGATCAAACTATGCTCATACCTAGAATTAATCTCACACCTCCTGATCCAACCATGCATTTCCAAATGACAAGAAGACGATTATCATTAAAAGTAACCTTCGTTACGACCATTAATAAAGAACAAGGTCTTCAAAGCGCAGGATTGTATTTACCAGAACCTCTTTTTTCGTATGGACACCTATACGTGGCTTTTCCACGAGTTCGTAGATTCAGTAATATTTAGGTTAATGTTAAAGACACATACGGTCAAAAAGTAAACGATAGTCACATTATAACTCCTGATATTGTTTTCAAAAGAGTTTTGTAAAGAATATTGAAGAAATGACATCCGACGAAGGAAATATCTATTTTTAAATATCTACTTTTTAAATGTTTTACAATTAAACTTGTAGTATTCAATGATAACGAATTTTACAATAAAAGTATATTTATTACTACTCTTCAAAATAAAATACCTTTCATTAATAAATGTTTGCATTTATTTATTTCCACATTATTATATTACCATTCTGTGACTGATTACGATACTCTACGAAATATTCGCTCGGATCAGCTAGTATAGATCGTTTAAAGATTTATGAGTTCCTTGCTCTAACCAAAGAGAAACTTAATTAACATCAGTAGGCTTACTGGCACCTGAAACTTCTACGAGATGGAGTTATGCCCCGTTTACTCGCTGCGAGTTGACTGGAACGAGTGTACTGTCTTGTTGCGCGCGCAGCACTGAATAGTCCACTCTCCTCGTGTCAACAGGTACAAGACAGACAGTTGACTGGAGGATAGTGGACTCGGTTCACCACTAACTTTTGGCGTGTGAGTTCAACAATCAAGATGGCGACAACTAACAAGTCGCGTAAGCGGAGTGAAGGAGAGGCATTAAAATCTTTAGAACTGCATGAAACTAAGGAAATTCCGTGGAATTTTAAGAATAAAAATTATAAGAACAAGGATTTTAGAGACTATGCTATCAAAATATTGCTTCATAGCGGTGTAATTTTTTATGTATCGGAAAAAATATTTCACTTTAGCTCTTCAAATTGAGATACAGTTAGTCTTAAATGATGCAACTCTATATTTTTACTTGCAACTTTATTTTTTTAAAAAGGTGCTGAGGCATTTAAAGTATTTCCTTTTAATATCCACTCTATTATCGTTTTTCTACGTTTTATTTTATTATTATTCATATCATTCAACATTATAATCAACAAATTAGCTACGATGTTAATTCCTTTCTGTAATGTGGACATACTATTTTCAATTAGATCACATTGTAGGAGTAGAGAACTGTCCTCACAGTGGACAGTGCACTGTCTTCTAATTATTACTAGCATACTAGACCACTCTCTTACCCCCTCCACCGACGGTCCGGCCAACTGTCGTTCCAGTCAACTCGCATCGTGTAAACGCGGCCTTAGCTCTGTTTCGTAGATACCAAATACAGGGTGTTACAAAAAGGTACGGCCAAACTTTCAGGAAACATTCCTCACACACAAACAAAGAAAATATGTTATGTGGACATGTGTCCGGAAACGCTTACTTTCCATGTTAGAGCTCATTCCATGGCCCCCACGCTCTCCTGACCTCAACCCTCTTGACTTCCATTTATGGGGGCATTTGAAAGCCCTTGTCTACGCAACCCCGGTACCAAATGTGCTCGTATTGTGGACGGCTGTGATACAATACGCCATTCTCCAGGGCTGCATCAGCGCATCAGGGATTCCATGCGACGGAGGGTGGATGCATGTATCCTCGCTAACGGAGGACATTTTGAACATTTCCTGTAACAAAGTGTTTGAAGTCACGCTGGTACGTTCTGTTGCTGTGTGTTTCCGTTCCATGTTTAATGTGATTTGAAGAGAAGTAATAAAATGAGCTCTAACATGGAAAGTAAGCGTTTCCGAACACATGTCCACATAACATATTTTCTTTGTTTGTGTGTGAGGAATGTTTCCTGAAAGTTTGGCCAGTACCTTTTTGTAACACCCTGTATAAGAATTGAAAACTGCGTTTTTGCAGGGAAGACAGCTATTTTAAGCAAACTTGAAAAGCAAAACGTTACATAAATATGAAATTTCATCCGAATCATTAGTACCGTCTGCGAGATACCAAATATACAAATACAAGAATTGCTCGTTTAAAAATATAAGATAAAACCGGCAAAACTATATATCTGATACGAACCAGTCGCCAGTGTGGTAGCCTATAGAGGACCAAGCTCAAAGTCCAGTGGATTGGATTTACTCCCGCCGGTAACAGAGGTTGTGGGGGAGTTTCACTGCCGCTGACCGCCCGGACGTGGCGATATTACACAGGAATATCCGCACCGGATGGGGCCTGCACGCTCCGTGAGCCCTGACACTTGCCTCCGGAGTTATGAACTCCGGGGATGCTGTTCACGTATCGACGAAGGGTCCTGTAGGAAGAGGTTATAGCCGGCACTCTGCAATAACAACGAGAAAGCCATAAAGCTTAACGATAGTTCAGAAAGCGTATTTTATGTTCCACTAACCTGTGGGCTTATTTCTCAAAAACAATAATATACTTTCGGTTCTGCATCTGCACCGCCAATTTCGCAGAATTGAAGCGGGATGTTATCATCATTCGAGAGCTATGTTATACTCGTAGAATGTAAGGCAAATGACAAGGAAAAGGCGAAAACTAATATTTTTGCTTGAAACTCCGCGCACGAAACGGCTATCCACTTAGTTGTTAAGATGTCACAATGGGGGAGGCTTAAGGTCATGGGAAGGAAATGTGGAACTCTACATGCGCCAGTCGCAAGTTGTAGTTCCAACAGTCTTAAAAGAGACAACCAATAATTTTTACACAAAGTACTTCCTATGCTGACCTCAACGTGGGGTACAACTCAGCAAAACTTTTCCGAAAGAAACGATTAATCTATCTATACTTTTATATGTTACTACCAAGGGTTTTATTTTGATGGCCGTATCTTAAAATAATGATTATTAACTTAATTTTACCTTAGTATATCTTTGTGGTGTGGCGTCTGCTTTTAGGGAAAGTAAATTCTGGGTCATACTGTTCCAACAATAACAAAATTATCATGTTTGAATATCAAAATAATAATGAATATTTAGCTAGCCATATGAAATATTATTTGAATTAATAGGAGAACTGAAAATTGGATGTACAATTTGTTGAAACTTGATCATTGTGAAATTATGCAAACATTAAGTTTGTTTTATTAAGATACAAACGATTTATAATCGTTAAATGTCTTTAATGTTAAACAGTTAGAGCAATATCTCAGGGTCGATTACGGGGTATAATCGATCGCATAAGTTTTCGTCGTGGGCGAAGATTTTACTGTTGCGCTTGCTCCTGTCGAGGTCAGGACCAATGCATGAATGGCACCTCGGGGGTCTGCTGGTGATCTGGCCTGTCCAGATGCGAGCCCTCTTCCTCCGTCCAGAGCAGTGCAGGCTGTATCAGATGAGGATCCGAACCAGAGTGTGTCTTCGTCCGTTTCTCCTCGCCGAGCCGAACTCCGTCCCCTATCACGGCGATGTGTCGTTCGGCCCTTGGCGAATTACCGCTCTTCCCACCAAAGTAACAGCATCTCTATTGGCTCACAGAACAAACAAAAAATACCAAAACGTTAATAAATTGTTGGCAGCTTCTCTATTGTCTGTATCGTCTCTCACCACTTTCAGAAAGCGCCTCTTTACTAGGAAACGGCACTAAGGTACATTTTCGGTCACCGGCAGATACGTGGAACTCTGGATGTTTTGTTGACTCACCACTACCTGTCCGTTTGAGAAGCCGCACCGCCAAGATTCACACAGACTGTGGGAATACTTGGTCTCTAGTAACACTGTACTTAATAATCAATTACAATGGTCATTTCCAGCCAGGACGAGAACATATAACGTCTCCTTTTTTCGATAGTTGACCTATGCTCTCGGATTATAATTTCCAAAAACTCCTCGTTTCTTTCTCTTATAATATCTGAAAGAAAATTTTTATCCTACCTTGTCTTGTTTTCTACTTTTTTATTGCCAAATACTCATCGATTACGTTTTTATCAACAATTTCGCAAGCTAAACCAAACACAACTTTTCCTGCTTAGTGACAACCTAATTACAACATTCACTACTGCGCTAATTGTTCGTCTGCCACTATAATAAACTTTATGTAATTCATTTGGTTTTTCCACATACAGTCCCACTAACTGTTATATGATTTCATCAGCTTCATCAAACTGTTACCGTATTCTTACACAATCCTAGACATTCTTTTATTTCTTCTTTATTGACTTCATAATTATTCCTTATCCTAGACTTTAAATCTACCAGTTACTCATTGCCTTTAGAGACTCTTATAAAACAGGTTCATTATTTGCATTTATAATTCGTAAAATAAATAATACATTATTTCATATTTAAAATTATTAATATAAGGGCGTGATGTATGATCGCTACAACGGAAATGCCAAAAGTCATTGGATAGCAAATTTCATTGCCTCAGTTGGACTCGTAAGTGTGCTAGGAAACGTTTACTAAAGTTATAATGAGTGTGAATGCGAGTAGTTAGAGCGCAACACATGGACATGGCATTTCGGATGTGGTTGTGAAATTTAATATTCCAGGTACCACAGTGTAGGGAGTTCT
Source organism: Vandiemenella viatica (assembly GCA_031002005.1). Classification (NCBI taxonomy): domain Eukaryota; kingdom Metazoa; phylum Arthropoda; class Insecta; order Orthoptera; family Morabidae; genus Vandiemenella; species Vandiemenella viatica. Next base: position 179,937,241 of record CM061919.1, read on the forward strand.
GACACTACATCAGCGTCAGTGTTACCTTTCACACGGCGCAACGCAGTGGCCGACCGTGTCTGCTGAATTATAAAAGGTTTTGTAGGCCGCGTCACGTCAGCCGAAGTGTACCGATCAGCACGCGCCACTTGTTATCCCTCGCCGCCTCCCCACCACCTTGCCTAGTGTCGTTCCAGCTACCCGAGCCTTTAATCTCTACCAACTGGCGACGGATAGAGGCGCGCCTTCCCTGCAAGCACAGGCGAGACCCTACCCATGGCCCGCTCCTTGGTCGGTTGGATCGGCCCGGCCGGGTAAATGCGCGGGTCGTGGGAAGCCAGCTTAAGACGACTCCGCACCTGCAGAGGGGGCATCCATAAATTACGTGAGGTGTTTTTCCGGATTTTTGGACCCCCCCCCTCCCCCCTGGTGAGATTTCGTGAGATCTGGCCGGACCCCCCCCCCCCCCCCTCTGGTGAGATCTGGTCCGTGAGAACCCCCCTTAGAAATCGTCCTGGAAACTTTTTTTTTTAGGTCACACCCTAACTTTTTTGACGAAATACCCTCCTAAAATCGACTTTGCCGCAAATTTGAGACTTTTTTTTTTGCTCTACTGTCCCCAAATTTTTCGCAAAATCTCACGTGAGATTTCCATAGACCCCCCTCCCCTCCCCCTTGGTGAGATCTGGTGAGATTTCGCCGGACCCCCCCCCCCTCCCCTATGTCACCTCACGTAATTTATGGATGCCCCCAGATGAAAGGCCCTGCGTGAACTGACTGCCAGAGTCAATGAGGCGTGCAGTAAAGAGGGACCGGGCAGTGACATTTGCCGCTAATGGTATATGGAAACGGAAGACCGATTCCGACGCCTTTACTCACAGAACAGCAGATCAGCGGCTCACCTGGGCTCGCGAAACACATGCATTCGACACAGCAGGTGCGATCAGTGAAGTTTCCAGTTCCTGAGCGCCGGTGATCGGATTAGGATGTGGCGGAAACCTCATTGGGCCAATTTGTCAGCAAGGCGCGGTGCAAGCTGTTGGTTCCATAATTCTGTGGAGCATGTGTACCTGACTCGGCGATAGTTTATTAGTAGACTGCAATTAGAGTATCGTTTATGGTCGGTGAACGGTAACGTTCTGGCCTCACATTCCGGAGGACGCCCGTCCAGCCATTTGTATTTGGGTTTTCTTTGGTTTCCCAAAATCACTGCACTGGAATGCCGGAAAGTGCCTTCAAAATGCCATGGTTGAATTCCTTCCCGAGTCGTACCTCCTGTCCTCGGCGTCCACGAGGCACAAAGTAAGGAGCTGACTAAAAAAAAATAAAAAAAATAAAAAAACCTTAATATGAAACAGTTAACTGGCAACGGCAGCTATTCCTTAGTTCATTATTTAGACATGAAAATAAACAACTGTTATAGTATACAGTGTCCTCTCAATCAGTTATCATCTCAGTAGATTAAAAACTAGGGACATGCACTGCACTCTGTATCTATTAACTTAGCATATCTGTAGAAGGGAAACGCTTAATGAGATAGGATATGATTTACGACTTTCTTGCCCGTTTGCATAGAGTACGGAATGAAACTTTACTAAAATCGGAGGATATATTTCAGAATAAATCATGAAACTACGACCGCAGAAGGATTCAGCACAATTACTTTTTATCGCAAATCGTTACGAGCCTACAGAAATTAAGTTACCGAGCGTGGTGGTGTAACGGCTAGCGTTCTGACCTCGCATTCGGAAGGACGGTGGTTCGAATCCCCGTCCGGGCATCCAGATTTGGGTTTTCCATGGTTTCCCAAATCACTCCAGGCAAATGCCGGGATGCTTCCTTCAAAAGGCCATGGCCCAATTCCTTCCCATTCCTTGCCCCCATCGTTTCTCGTCTCTAAAGACCTCGCTGTTAAAGAGACGATAAGCAGATTAAAAAAAAAATTAACTTGAAGTTAACCCAAAGAGATTTATAGCCCTCGCTAACGGAGGGGTAGGTACACATTATTGTTGGGAATAAGACTTATCTAACAGCGCTTTCTATTGAATGCGTACCTGACTCGGCGATAGTTTATTAGTAGACTGCAATTAGATTATCGAACGTAGTCGGTGAGTGGTGAACGGTAACGTTCTGGCCTCGCATTCCGGAGTTATGATGAAAATATTTACCAACGTTGGCGTCTGACTACAACTCGTTATTCCAAATTTCATTTGAATTATGATCTTCTCAGCTTAATAATTAAACTAAGTTCATAATACCAGACGCGTCCAGAAAGTAAGAACAGATTGCGCGAAGCATACGCCCATGTCACACCGTTTAAATAACTGCTTTGAAAACTCGAGGCAGCAGTTCCAGTTTCTGTCAGGAATTTTTATACACTCTTAACACGTCTTTCACCAGTGACAAAGCTTTCTTCGTGTGTATGAAGTTCCGAGTAAAGGCTCCGCGGTTCAAATTCCACGTACAGACACGCCCCGTTAGCTCTGTTGCTGCGGCACCGTGATAGTGTCCGGCGATGATACGGAGTTAACTGGTTCGAGTTGTGACATACATGCCACATGCAACCAGCCCTTCCCGATACATAATATTTCAAGTAGCTATAGTTTGTTATAAAGTAATTATAAATTTTGGTTTACTAGTATTAATGATTCAAATAACAATGAAGCCTTGTTCTGGAGTTAGAGAATCCATTGTTGTCGCGGCCCAAGAAAGGCTCTCCAGCTATCTAGCTGCCGCGGAGAACAATACACTCGTCACGTAGCTATATTACATTCAGTGTAGTCCGCCAGAAGTAGTGGACCAGTAAAGACATGGCATAGGGTGGTAAGGTGCTAAGGCAACCCATTTGTATGACTGAGTAGTATGAGAGTTATTAAAGATGTACATATAGAATATTGACAGTGAAAAGGAATTTTGCAAAGATTTGTGTTTGGAATTATTGTGCGAAACGTTACGCAAATAAATAAGATAAAGGATATTTTCGTATTATTATTTGTACAGGGCGTTCGCCGGGAAACGCAACCCACTGTTAGCGCTACAAGGAAGAAACTGCTCGCGGCGAGCGAGCGGTCAGCTCCCGGCATTGTTCGACCGTCGGCCGCGGACTATTTCATAAACTTGTATGTGCTAAGCATTTAAATGTGACGTAATTCATTAGCTTACCTTATAAAAGATGCTGGAAGTGTTGACCCTCTTGTGTAATGCACATTTCACATCTTCTGAACATATTTCGAGACACACGCTGCCCTAACTGACTTAATGATTTTTTGGGTGACTGTTCTAGTCGAAAAGCGATATCGTCAATTTTCTCCTCTGTGAGAATACGGTTGACCGACAGTCTCTTTTTGTTAAAAAATGAACCCGTTTCTCTTACTTTTTTAACCAGACGCAGAATTGTTGATTTAGCTGGCAGTAAAGCGCCAGGATATTCGCGACGAAATTTACTGCGACACTTTTTAAACGACTTCTTCTTCACATATGTATCGTAGAGAAATATTCTTTGTTGCAAACTGTAACGTACCATAATTTTACTCACACTCAAACACGGTACAGATTAGTAAGAGTATGAAGCCCCAAACCAGCCAAACCGCAAAGAAACGTTTATTCACAACACTGATTAATAAGAGACTGAAGTCACAAACTATCTACAATGCAAAGAAACCGTTCTTAACAATGTAAGGGTCACTGCACTGCACTGTTGGGGCAGCGGAGGTGTTAAACAGTGCGGTGATTCACGGTGGCGTGTGGCGGAAACTGCTGGCTCCGCTGTCCGAGCAAGTTGCCGACGGCAACAGACTGGGAGGGTTGCGTTTTCCGGCGAACGCCCTGTATAATAATAATTCCCACCATCGAAGTAATTGAAAAAAAAAAACAAGATTGAATTAAGAAAATATAAAGAAAGTAATTGATTGTTGTTTTCGTAAAGAGAAGAGTGGATGCTACAACCTGCTCATACGCTCGAAACAGAAGAGGGCCAACCGTTAGAAGAGTGGTAGGGATGTTGTAGAGTCCTAATGGTGGAGGAAATTTCAACCATTAGGACATAGCTCACAGGGAAGGAGATGTGGCGGTGCAAAATTCCTTATCACCAGATCGTGCAACAAAGTCCTGGATTATATCTCAAACCTATCCGCAGTGCGTATGAAGTGAAGGTATGAGACGCTGTTGATGGCGATTCGGATTGGGGCGTTAAGCCTGGCGCTCCCTGTGGTCTCTTTCGGAAGAGTTGGCTCTAACGGACCGACACCGGGTTGCACCCACTCCCTTCATTTATTATTCTTATAAATGTAATTGCGATGGAGCTAACACTCCATTGGCAATTCCCCCACTCATCCATTTAACCCCTTTTCATATACATATTTTTTTAAATTTCCTTCTACAATTGAAATGTTAAATTCCTCCCCCATTTGCTATTACGAATTACAAATTTTAATTCTAAATTCCTTAAACGTTTTTGGAAAATTATTGATTACTACACTTGATAATTTGTTCCAATCCCTGACACCCTTACAACAAAAGAAAACTTTACCACTCCCTTATGCATGACATGACATGACAACAAATTGCTGGGGAAGACATAGGTCCCCAGAGTGCGGGGAAGTTTTTGCGTGATAACGCATCACCTTCCATTTTAATTTTGGCTGGCCTTACTTGTTTGACATTGTTGGAATTGTCGGTTCCGATAAATTTCTATTGCTGGTGATCAAGGAGTTTCCTTGGCCACCGTAGTCTTTGATCATAAATGGGCTCAGCACCCAGTGAGTTAATCAGGGGGTTGGGCCGAGTGCTGGCTCTTTTCATATAACTGCGCTGCCAGCTTTTGAAAGCGGGTTCTGAGTTTGGAAAGTCCGCTTATTCGGTGTAGATCTTCTGTATGCGTCTCCCTGGGTAGGTGGTAACGCGAATCTGATAGCCTTATTCTGTATGGTCTGGAGTCGCTGGAGGTGGGATTCCGCAGTGTTGCCCCAGACTGCGGAGGCATACTCCATAACGGGTCTGATGAGGGCAGTGTACAGCTGTATGCCTACATCAGGTCTCAGATTGCTTTTCGGATTTAGAACAGGGTAGAGAGTAGTTAGTCTACCTGTTGCCTTGCTGCGAACGTTGGCCACGTGGTGTTTCCATGTCAGCCGCCTGTCAAGTTTTACGCCAAGATATGTTGTCGTGTTTGTCCAAATGATGTTTTCACCGAAGAGGGTTAGAGGTTGGAGCCGTCGTGGGACCTTCCTTCTGGAAATAATGATAGCTTGGCTCTTGGGGGCATTGAAGCCAAGGCGCCATTTGGTAGCCCATTCTTGTATATTATTGCAGGCCTGCTGTAGTCGAGATCGTAAAATTTCTATGTTTAGACTCTTGGCGAAGAGTGCGGTATCATCTGCGTAGAGAGCCTTTTGAACTCTTGCAGTTGATGGTGAGTCTGCCGTGTACAGGTTATATAGGACTGGGCCAATCACTGAACCCTGTGGGACACCAGCGCAGATGTTTTTAACCGCCGATTGGCTACCCTCCATCACTACTCGAAAAGTTCGCTCCTCCAGGTAACTCCTTAGTAGTTTTACATGTGAAAGAGGGAGTCTTTGCACCAACAACTTGTATAATAGTCCTTTATGCCAGACCGAGTCGAAGGCGCGGCTGACATCAAGGAGGACGGCGCCGAAGTACTCTCGCCGTTCAAAAGCCGAGAAGGCATCTTCTGCTAGGCGGAGCAGTTGATGCGGGGTGGAGTGGTATCTCTTGAAGCCAAATTGCTCATCTGGAAGTAGTCCGTCTCTATCAATAATTGTACGAAGCCTTTTCAGATAAACTCGTTCAAACACCTTGGATAGGTTTGGTAGCAAAACTAATAGATCTGTAGGATTTTGGTGACCTCTTGTCCTTTCCCGACTTAGGAATTGGTATGATTTCAGCATGTTTCCAAGTCTGCGGAAATTCACCCGAGCGTAATATTTCATTGAACATATCTGTGATGTATTGGACTGCCAGGGGAGGTGATTGGCGTAGAATTCCTCCTCCAATGCCGTCATGGCCTGCAGCTTTTTTAGTGTTAAGGTTTGAAAGAGTGGTGAAATCGAGCGCAAGGTTTTGGTCATGGTCGCCTTTCCCTTTCCATGCACCATTCCTAATTCTTTGATCAATATCCCTCCAAGCTCCATCACCAGCAAATGCCTTGTACACACTTTGAAAATAAATTTGACCGCCGCTGAAAAATTCTGTCACTCTTATTTTCCAAAATATGACATCAATGTCATCCCAGGAAACAGTAATGCAATACTGGCAAGCCAGTATTGCGTTCCTGTTACTTAAGATGTCAGATTGTGCAAAATAAGAGTGATAGAATTTTTCACCGGCGGCCAAATTTATTGTCAAAGTGTGTACCTTCCCAGCGCTCTCTTCACTCTCCTCCTTTCCTCCAATGACTCCCAATCCAGCTCCTTTATTGACTGACATATTAATAAAGAGCAGGGAAAGAAGTAAGAGAATCTAATAAAATCCTAGCAACGAAATGTCTTGCTATGCTTCAAATGAAGAGCAATTGAGCCAAAACTCTGTTATTATAGATTCATCCTGAGGAAAAATCTTACTATAATCCAGTTGCTGCTTTTCCGTGAGTTACCAGACTTATCCGTGACAACTTCGAAATAATTCCTCAGCATCTCCTCGTTCTCTAACCACACACACACACCCGGAGCATTTTCTGCTTATACTGATGACATTTCCTTCAGACTTTAAAAGATTAGAGTCTTTTCGTTTGGTGTGTCTTTGGATGCAGATTATTTAGTTGTGCCCTAGTAGGTATGTGTGTGAGAGAGAGATAGATATTGGAGTAATATCGCAAAAACCAAGTTTGGACACAACTTCCTCATGTCGTCTCTTGACCCTCCTCTCAGTTCTCCATTTCCCAATTCCAATGAAAAGACCGAATATTTGACTTCGAATAACTCCTTCGTCGGTCTCTGGCGTTAATAAAACGGAAAAGGAAAAAACCTCCTAAAAGTGACGACCGAAGCGAATATGCCAAATACGATACTGGGGCAGAAAAAATACGATATACTTAACTTTCATCGCCTCGTTAACAATAGCGATGGGAAGAAATCGACGTCTCACAAATCGATAAACATAACGCTCTGAAAACTCGCAAGAAAGGAGAGAAATTCAAAGTGCCGGAAGGGCCCTTCGTAGAACTTGAACTGTTAATGTCGTATTGCTACTGTGCCGATGTAACCCTCCTTCACGCATTTTCCTCTCTCTTAATGTGTCGTAAATTCTTTTATCGTTTGCGGTTCCACTTTTCGCTGCCATTTCTCTTTGTTCGTTCCTTTCTTCGTGTGTTGCTCGCTGGCTTTAACTGAAACGTACCCTCCTCCCGATTCTCTGATTAAAGTTTATGGCAAAGTCCTTTATTTTAATATGCGTTCCAGAAAATACACTCCGTCATCGTACGGAGAAGCTGATTCGTCGCCTGCTCGTAAACGAGGCAGAGAAATGTGTATTCACAATTCCTTTTATTAAAAAGCTTCTAGAACGATAATACAGCAGTGACATAAATCCCGAAACACTTGTTTTCGCTCTTTACAGTTTTCTCTAACTCACTGATAGCCGACCTCGGTAGCGTAGGGGCTAGAGCGCTAGCTCCACGTGCCGAAGGTCGCCGGTTCGAGTCCGGCCGCGGGCATGGTGTTTAAGTGTTGTGTCTGTGAATGTAATGTCCGTCCTTGATGTGTCTAATTAACTGGAAAAATTTCATACTGGAGATACTGAGAGCACTGAATGACATAATTACTATCGAGTTTGCTGTATGGCCTAAGATACCGAAAGCTAAAAAAAAAAGGAAAAGAATCCTTCACTGATAAACAGGATGTCAGATGGTAAACACAGATATCAAATGCAGTTGTAAACAGTGGCTTAAATAACCAAACTGAAATTCTACAAGATGTGTGGATGGCTTTTCATTTACCAGAATGTATGTTCTTCTACATCTTTCTCCGACCCTTTATGTTATCTATTTTGGTGCGGTTTTAGGTAAGCTTCTGTTGCTAGTATGATTCCGAGATTTTGTTGTTGCTAAAATAAGTATAATTCGTAGTTTTTCATAATTTTTTGTAACCCAGTGTTGATTCATGTGTCATTTTTGCGTTTGTGTTTCATTAGTCCTTATCGAAATTATTTCTCACAGATATCATGTCCTACAGCTATTTTAGCATCGTTTATATTACGTTTACAGATTAAAACATGTTGCTTAGATCTATGTTTGGGTTTACTACTGTAGTTCATTTTCTGTTACTTTTTTTGTTTTTCTCTGTCTGTATTGTCTTTACTCCCTTGGTATAGTTTTTGCTGTTCAGCTTTTGCCAGCATTGGGCCTGGAGTGACTGCGAAGTTTATTGGACATTCAAATCAGCGTGAAACAATCCTGATTGCGGATTTCCTTGGTTTCCCGAATGCCGTGATAATTCCATCAGAAGGCTAAACCAGTGCTGCCAGACACTTGGCTTTGAATATCCGCAGATGGCCGCTAAAATTCCGTAGATTGGGTACAAAAATCCGGAGATCCTCTAACTGAAAGATTGAAACAATAATTATTGAAGAGAGAGTTAAAATTACGAATACTTTTGATTTACAGGTTTTTAAAATTCGAAATACAAAATAGTATTCTACCTTGAAAGTAAGAAATAACTCTGAACGTGTTCTGTGCCTACATTACATTTTCTTCGTTGACATTAAAGCTTCTGTAACAGGAAATGTTAAAAAAACGCGACCCCTTTGACCGTCGGATATTGGTTAAGCCTTCTCGGAAGGTACTGTTTTGTAAGCCTTGCCAACGAGCGTGTCACCGTGCATAAAGAGTGCGCCGATAGTTCTGTATTACGGTCTTTTAAGGTCTATAAAATCTATAATCAAACAAAATATGTGCTTTATTTCAATAGTTGGTTTACACGAGCGGTTGTAAGGAAACGATTCACAATTATTCACAGTTCTGTAATGCATTAACATTATACGCTCAAAGTTTAACAATATAAAGAAAAATCAACAAATAATAAAATAAATTATCAAAAATTCTTAGATATTTTAACAAAATCCGTAAATCGTAACTTTTTATAAAAGATCCGTAGAATTGGTAGTACTGGGCTAAACTCTAATTTTTCCTATCTTTAATGACCTCGACGAAACATTAAACCACATACGAAACACAAAGGCATATGAGTTGTTAATTATCTCACACAATCAACATTCTTCAGCTTTCGATATTAATGTTCTCCTTGTTTGATAACGACAGCGAGAGAATAGGGCAATATACGGAACTTCAATGGGAATGAGCACTAAGTCATAAGGGACGTATTTCAAAGCATTAAAAATCTGGTTGCATTCCATGAAAGTAACCTTCTACAATATCTTTATCGTCACTTAGGCTCAGAACTATTCTTGGCTTCGGAGGAAATTAATGCAAATCTTTTTTTTTTTTTTTTTTTTTTACGTTGGGACAGCAGCGTGTAGGTTCTATTGTTCTTTTAACCAAGGCTTTAGGGCCCTACCTCACTGGGACGCCATGGCAACGTGGCCAGCAGTTTAGTTTTGGCTACCTCTGGCAACCGAAGGTCGCCAAACAGAGTAGCCACAGAGTAGCCAAGCCACGAATGTCGAGTGCCTTGTCAGTCAGCGCCAACTTCCCCCATTGCATTGGTGCCATGGGTGGCAGACAAATGAGAGTTATTCAACCTATGCATACCGAATCATTATACTGTAATTATAAAAACTATTTTTTAATTTTTTACTGGATCTGTATGATAATTATAATTTCACTTATATAGACGTTGGACCATTGGCGGATTCAAGGGGGGGTCATGGGGGTCATGACCCCCACCCCCCCTGGGCTCGGCCTCTGATAATATTTTTAATCTCACTGATTTTAATTAAATAAGATTACGTTGAATAATGGATGGCCAGATCTCACAAAAACATACACGACAGTCACAATGCGACTGTATGCTGTTTATAGTTTTATGTTGTATCCTATCGGTCATTGTGAACTGAATATTGTGCACGAAATTGCAACTTTTGATTTTGCCGCGTCGCGCAGCGCGTCGTACTATTCGTTCGCGGCTGCGCGTCCGATGTTCGGTGACGTCACAGCCGCGTAGCTCGACCGCTTCTCGCCACTAAACCGTTTGATGTATTTACATAAATATTGTCATTTTAGTTATGCACGGGTGTTTTTTACTACTGGATGCATCGAAAAATGTGATTGTGCTGGTGTGTCGAAACGTAATGCATGTAGTGGTTTATTTAGAAAGATAGATTTATTCTTTTATGAAGAAACCTAGGTTTGAGATTGGTAAACACCCAAAACATTTACCTATACTGAGCACTAATGCATATCATAATATGTGTGCTGCGATGCTTCAACAACTACCTTAACCTTAGATGAAGAAGAAAATATTACTCCTGCTTAAGCTGTTCTATGCATGCCGATTTCGTGTACGTCGACTTCCAGTTCTAATCAAATAAAAAGTTTGTTTTCTCAATCGAAATTTTCCTCAGATATTGGATGGTTTGTAACAAAATACCTAGACGTTTTCACAAGAGCTATATTGATCGACAAACATTATTTGCCTTCTCAAATTTATGTTTTCCCACACTATATATTTTAGAAGTCACACATTGACAAGTTTCACTGGCTTGTTTTATTGCATAAAGACCAAGACCTTTACAGAAAATATTATGTTTTATTTACAGTATCGCCCTTGAGTTGCCACACAGTCCTCTAAAACGATTCATAAAACAACCATTAATAGCTTTCGATGATTTTCTTGGTAAAAATGGTGTGTTGCTAACTCACCAGCGAAAATTTTTTAAGGGGCTGGTGTAGATAATATTACAACAGATATCTTAAAGATAGCCAGATGTGGCATTGTACCTTATCTAGAAATATTTAAATTGAGTCTGGATCCTTTATGCATATCAGAGGACTGAAAAAGTGTGATAGTAGCACCGGTACATAAAGGAGGATTAAGTAATAGAGTCGAAAATTATAGGTCAATCAGTTTCAGATCAGTGGTAGGTAAATTAATGGAGAAATATATGTAAGGAGTGTAAGTGGTTTTCAAGTACCCTTTAGGCAAGATTATTCATGCGAAACTTGGTTCGTGGTATATATGCAAGATATTTCGGATTAAATGGACAAGGGAGGCCAAAGTGACAGTATAGCACTAGATCTTTCAAAGGCTTTTGACAGAGTGAGCCACAAAATGATAGTAAATAAGGTAAAAACTATTGGAATGGATGAGAAAGTGTATGGTGGGTAGAAGAATTTTAAAAGGTAGAAAACAAAAAGTTAGCTTAGGAAATGTAGCATCAAAAGAAGTGGAAGTAAAAATGAAAATGCTACAGGGTAATGTATTGGAACCATTGCTATTCATTATTCTGATGAATAATTGTGTTGGTTTACTACAGAATTTGTATTTTCTGCGAATGACATAATGCTATATAAAAGGATAAAAACGGAGGGGACTGCGAACAGCTGCAGGGTGATCTGGACAGGATACCTAGTTGGGTTGGTAAACATGAGATGAAGAAAAATGCAATGAAGATATAGCTTATTAGATACACAGATAAAAAAACTAAAGGTTGATTATGATATAAGGTGGGGAAAGAATTGCTTGTTAATGACTTGAAATGTAAATATCTTAGTATTACATTTGATTACAAGCTTAACTGGGCAGGACACATTGGACGGGCAGTAGGAAAAGGTTTCAAAATTC
>CM061919.1:179949975-179993492 GCA_031002005.1 Vandiemenella viatica
TACTTGCAGTTTTCCAATAAACTAACTTCTCCATCCCCACATACCAGCAAAATCATTAAATCGTGCAAGAAAGTACATTTCATCTTAAGCGAATTCATTGAGATTTGCACATTTCATATTACGGTATCATTACACCACCATTTTCACTGCACTTACTCCATGATTCCTAGAAATAGTTTGCGTCCTGCGACAGCAAAATAACAATCTTGCCACAAACTCCCAATTGTACACATTCATCCCAGTCTAAAATATAGTACACTGTATAAAAGCGATTCGTTTTGTGTCTACTGCTTTGGTAAAATGTTCCAATAAACTCATTTCTCCATTCCCAACTAGTCCTACCGAGGAATAATTATCAGCATTAAGCAACTGCGTACTTGTGAGGCAATCCTCAGTGCGTGTCAATCCATTTATCTCTTTAATTTATTTTTATGTAATTTTACAGTATCTCTTAAAACGTTGACCCTTTTATTTTGAGAGCTTATTCATCAAAAAACATAAACATAGTGACGTTAGCTGAAAAAACTGAAATCCATTTCTGCTAAATATTGATAGCAAGGATAACTAAACAACCCGAGTGCAAATAAGATTTGTAAACCGTTTTTAAAACGTAAAAAGGTTATTGTTAATTACTGCTACATCATAATCATCTGTCATTACGATTTAGTTGCTCCATTTTCACTCTAGATTAAGCAGTTACATGTTAAATGCAACAAATGTACGCTACTTAAATCTGAAAAAAAAATATTGATACATGGGCTCATAAAGCATACACAATTTCCCATTTGTGTGGTTTATGTCAAAGCCGATATATATCGTTACTGTCAACAGGTTATAATGCAACTGTGTCATTTGCCTTCGTTAAGGCAGCCTTTCGATTAATGAATATTTATTGGCTTGTGGTTTTACACCTCGTCGACGTCGAGATGATTAGAGGTGGGAAAGGACTGGGGGCAAGGAACAAGAAAAAATTTTTCCATGGTCTTTTGAAGGAAGCATCCCGGCATTCACCTGGAATGATTTGGGGAAACCATGGAAAACCCAAATCTGGATGCCCGGAACGGGATTCGAACCCGCGTCCTCCCAAATACTAAGCTAGAGCGTTACCACTCACCCACTACATCAGTTTTAATTAATTCCACATGTAAGTTGCTGTATTTTGTTCCAAGATATCTATGAGAGATTATTCTGTCAGAATATTAGAAAATATGAATTGATTACATTTTAAAATGACTGTGAAATGTATGTGTGGATTACTGTAATAATTTTCAATTTTTTAATAAATAAACTTAACTTAAAGAAAAGACAGCTACCATGTCTCAAGAAAAATGAATTTAAATGGTATAGAGCGCATGCTACGGTGTCAACGTTCCTAGTCATTTAATTAACCCTTTTTATTATCATTACCCCTTTTTATTATCATTTTTTTATCTTACATACTTTGAGTGTTAAATTCCTCCACTCACCTACATCTGCCATTTACGAATTTTAACCGTCAGCGTTTTCGGTAAGTTATTCATCACTTTATTCCAATCCCTGAGTCACTTATCCACATTTAAAATAATTTAAAAAAATCCTATTCCCTTAAATTATGGAAATATTGATTAAAACTTTTACATCGTCTGTATTAATTGTTAAAATCTTTAGATCGTTATTTTGAGTAAAAGTTATAACATTTAGATTTATATAAAGTAATTTGACAACAGCTACTTGTTTGTTGTAACCGTCAGCTATTGTTAAGTTCTCGGATAGTGGTGGTAATGTTGGAATCTAACTGATGAACACACATTGTCGGTTACAGCGTTATGAAGAGTGTTTTATACTTGAGGACTGCTTATCGACAGGAAGTCGCATGTGTCCTTGCGACCGCTTTTGTAAATTGTGAACAAAATGGAGGCTATTGTATAGCTGATTAAATAACAGCATGATGGTATTTGCCGTACTTGTGAAGTGTAGACAGGGATATGTGTGTAGCAACCAACACCACACTAACGAGAAAGTGGTTGCCGATATTTCAGGAGATACGGCAGCACGGGTTCCAACGTAGGAATTTTAAACACATCCGAAAGTATAAACTGTATTAAAACAAAACTAATGCGATTAAATAATATTTTCTCAATTCTATTTAAAAAGGTTATCAAGTGCCAAAGATGTTATTAACTTATCCTATGTAAGATCTTAAATTCTCTGATTTTGCATGGGTATAATACTAGGGAAATAGATATTCATTTCCTCGTTTCATGTAAAATATATCTTAGATGCCAGAGCTATTTACATTCAGAAGGAAAAAAAAACATAAACCTTTTACATACTATACAAATCAAATCTCTTAAGTCTGTAAACAGGTGATTTTTAAATTTACTTAGACGAGTAGTCAGTTAAAAAGATTGGTCAACTGTATTTATCTTCAGTTCTCCGCAGTCTTATTCTATTGGTATGTTTCATGCTTCTGAATAAAAAGGTTTTATTCTGTAAAAACAACACTACATTTCATATTTTTGGAGCTCTAAGATGGTCAGTGGATTATCTGACACAATCTATTGTCCATCAACAATCATGATGATGCTATTCTCCACTACTACTCTCTCTTCCTTCTCACCCAATACAGGACCCCCCCCCCCCCGTAAATCTGTCTTTATCTTTGCTCCGTAAACCGTTGTTTCAGGGCAGACAATAGCAATTACATCAGTTGAGACGTCGGAGGAAACATTGACCACTGACCGACTTCCGGCAAGAAGGAAAGCAGCCAACTGGGCTGGATCGCAGCCAGTACACAGTGGCACATGCGGGCATAAACGGTCTTCCATAAAGGGCCCAATCACCATGTAAAATCAAGAGCAGGTATATGTTTCCGCTTCAAATTTTATTATTGCCCTATTGAATATTCAGATGCATGCCTTAACTTTATTCTGTCCCTTTCGAATCTCTCCGTCCGTCAATCTTGTCCTCGGTTAAACGTTTCGCACAGTCTACTTTTTAATTTTCTGTATAATTCCTTCTGTCCACTGTATCAATACAATTATTAATCTTTTATGCCAGTTATGCTCACAACCGTGTTAGCAACAGTGACCTTTAACCGTTGGTAAACATATTATTTCACAATAGTTAATTTCGTTTACATTACGTGCATGATGATTGTTAACTGATACTGACGAAAGATTATTCGATCCAAAATTCAGAATATATGATTCAACTGTGATGTAAGATAGTTGTTAAAGTACCTGTATGTACGGTTGACTGCGATTAATATTTTCGCTCATTTTCAATTAATATTAGAACGTATATTGGTGATGAGGTTTGGAAAGATAATCGTCTAAGAATTAGGACTAGTGTATGCAAAGGAAAATATGACCATGAGCACAAGCCGGCATTCGATATTATGCATAAGGGAGTGGGTAGATCTTTTGTAGGTAAGGTAGGCAGGGATTGGAATAAAATGCCAAAGGAAGTGTTGAATAATTTACTAAAAACATTTTTAAAAAAATCAGAATTAAAATTCGTAAAGGTCAAAATTAAATGGGTGGGGGAACTTGCACTCAAATGATATATGACAATAAAAATAATAACAATAAGAAAGGAGTAAATAGCATGCGCTCCATCATTAAATTAAACTCCTAAGTTCACCGTTATATTATTTAAAATCAAAACTATACTGCACGAATCCAAATAAATAAATTAATAACATTTAAACTGTCATAAATTATATGATAAACCTTCTTGTTTCCTCTGTCTTTTAGTCATTTTTTTCTAGAACGGTCATAGCCACTCTGAGAGTTGATTGGTGGCAATTGATACTCTCTTCGGTAATTAACTAATTCGTCCTGTCATCAGTTAATGATTATTACCTTCATTTCTTAGTTCTGCAATTCACAATTCACTGTCGTTGGTCGCCAGAGGGTTTTTCCCTCCACCAAACGATAATTAACTACCGCTTTGAATGGATTGAACAGTTCCATGCAATAACAACGTCAACAAATCACTTTTCGCTTGACATTTATTTCTCAAAAGGTCTATAATCACATTACACGCGGATAAGGGACGAGACTCTTCTAATGATACTTAAGTATAAATACACAAATATTCCAGCGATTAAATTCACAAATGACTGCTTGAAGAACCACAAACAAAACGACTGACAACTAACTCAAATCGCCATCTCCGCGCGTTTAGAAACATCCAGAACATCACAAAGAGTGCCAACAGACGTTAACAATTAAGTCCATATAAAAATAATTACAATATGTACAAAGTGACTCGCAATCATTATAAAACTCCTTAAAATAAAAGTTAATAATTCTACTCGCATTTACACACAAAATTATCAACATAAACAAGTCCAAACCTCCAAACATCGTGGCTCACATCAGCACTTGCAATTAGAAACTTTTAACTAGTGTTTCATACATAACACTGTCCATGATGGTATTACATATGATTTGTACAGTTTCTCTCCACTAAACATTGTTCGTTTATATGACGAATAAACACAAATTCACAATTAATCTCACGAATCCCTAATTAATCAGCTCCCATCTTGCTGTAGGCATACAGATTCTTAAAATAAAATTTCATAAAAGGGCTGGGGCTGAGTACTGTTACACAATCCTTGTCAACCTATAGAAATTTCGTAGTCGAACAACTTTCGAGCACACTGCTAGAGTAAGCAGCATCTCTAGCATTCTGGCAATTCGTCTCTATCCTCACGGTAATTAAAATATTTCTGATTAAACTCTGCCTTTTAAATCTTTCTAGTTTTTTAATAATTTTTAATTGAAATTAATCGTTAATCAATTATGAGAACTTACTGAGATATTTTCAGTAGTAAAGTATTTACGTATCATAGCAGTTAAAACCACTTGATGACCAGTAGCTACGATGTTCGTATTAATTACTAAAATTTACAAAAACACTCCGTTGTCTGGTCGTTTACTATAAGACTAATTCCTTTTTTTTTAAATTCTTCTTCAGACAAGATATTCAAAAATTATTCGCTTTGATTCTGTTGGTCTTACAACGTTTGACATCCCATTTCCCTCGGAACCTCATCACTTTTTCCAGTAGAAGGACATTTAAACCTATCTACGCTACGTGCCCAATATGTCCTGTCCTATTTCTTCTGAAATAATCTCAATTTGTCCGTTACGACAGTTTTCTACTTCATGATAAGATCTTTTAACTGCTTTATTGTACTTACCTCCTTTTGTTAACCTCGTCTACAAAATTAACCCGTACACATGTTTTAGAATTTAACCCACCTTGTTTCTGTAAAACCCTTCCATAAACGTATTTCCTCACACATTATTTCTAAAATATGTTGATTTCTAATTTTGTGTGCATAATCAGTTTTCAAATACCTCCTACTGCACCAAATTTGAAATGATTCGATTTATCTTATTCTTAGTGGTATGCCGAAAGTCCAAGCCTAAAATTCATAATGTCTATGCTCTATACATACAGAGTTAAACACTTCTTCCTAATTCATTATCTAAAATTCTTAAAATAAAAGAGTTTTATTTTTTAATAAGGATGTTCTTTTGTTATGTTTTTTGTTATTTTTATTTTTTTAGCTTTATCATCTTTTTCAGACGCTCTGTTGCAAGGACAAAGGAAATTATTGTCATAGTA
Source organism: Vandiemenella viatica (assembly GCA_031002005.1). Classification (NCBI taxonomy): domain Eukaryota; kingdom Metazoa; phylum Arthropoda; class Insecta; order Orthoptera; family Morabidae; genus Vandiemenella; species Vandiemenella viatica. Next base: position 179,955,601 of record CM061919.1, read on the forward strand.
TTATAATGATACGACTGTTAATTTTAAGTTTGCGGACATGTAGACAAAATCACTGTTCTATATCATATTTACGACATTCAATAATATTCACTGCGACGAGGTTTAATAAGGTAGAATATTTCCCATCGCTTCCATTAGGAGCCCATATTTCACGCAGTATGCTGATGCAGTAACACTACTTTCCATTTGAATGCCGACATTCTGAATAGCGGGATTTACGCAGTTTCTGTGTCGCACCGCTCGATATATGAAGCTTTCACCGCTGTAACTCATTTCCAGCTGGTGTGTGGCGGACGTTTCCTCCAACATCGCGTCACAACATATAGCACTCAATGTGCTTCCGCAGGCTAGCAGGGCAGTACAGGCTGCAGGGTTACCACTAATTTTTCTTTCGACACAAACTAGAGATATGAGGGAAAACGAGAAATACGCTCCGAAGCATAGTAGTAGGTCAACCAATATTATTTCCTTTTCTTTATCATCCTCATAAGAGTCATATTCTCCGCTAACCTACTTTTTTCTCCACACCTACCGTTAAGGTACTTTTCTTCCTTCTGTGTGATTGATGACATCTCTAAATCTGTATGACACCACATTTGGCAAAACACCTTCCTCGGTGTTTAGCTATCATTAGCATAAAAAATTTGCTCCTCATTTCTTCCAGATAGCTTCTATTCGAAGCCGCTAAACTTTGTAAATACCTGAACGATTTTACCTGTTCCAGTGTCATGCCCTCCAGCAATATACATGTTCTAGCAAGTCTCATTAATTTAGTAATGTTGGTGTTTCATTCCGAGCTAATTTACGTCTCTTACTATAACCCACCGTCATATCCGATACTTATTCGATTGAATCCACATACTTGATGATTTTGATATTTGTTGAATAAGATCTTAATTAATTAATTTAATTTTTTTAATTTAATTTAATTGCAATGGAGCACAGGCTCCGGTGGCAATTTCCCTACACACCCATCTTCCCCCTATCCTGCACCTACCTACATTTGCCCTCTACAAATTTTATCTTTAAATTCTTTCAAAGTTTTCGGTAAATTATTAATCATTTCTCTTGGTAACTCATTCCAATCTCTGACACCCTTACCTAAAAAAAGAGAATCTTCCCACACCCTTGTGCCTGAAATCGAGTGCCAACTTGTGGTCATGGTCATCTTTTCCCTTCCATGCACTACTTTTCATACCTATTGCAATATCTTTCCATGCCTCATCGCCAGTATCTTGTCTCATGCTTCTCAGAACTCACTTATTTCTGAAACAATATAATTCAAAAGAATAGAATCAGTTGAAACCTCTCAAAGTTACAAACAAAACTTATAATATGCTAACAACAACTGCATTTTGCGGTCTTCTTCTCCTTCTCGTGTCGATGACAGCATCAAATATGTGGTAGTTTTTCTGCCAATGCGATGGCTTTTTCAGTAGCTGATTGGAGGTCAAATTGAGATACATTTATTCCAATTTGTGGACAAGACAGCAAATGTACCATGGTTTCTCTCTCCCCGCACGAACATGTGGTATCTGGCTGTTCTCCCAGGTATCCCCAAGTGGCAAGTGTATCTTTGCAGCGGCCAACTTCAACTCGAAGCCTGTTTAGCGACTTCCATATGGGCCATGGTTGTTCAGACCCAGGTCGTAGACTCCCTTTTGGCTTGATCCAAACGAACCCTTGTTGTAATCTCTTCTCCCAAGCCAGTGTTCTTTCATTGCTTGGAGCTCCATTTAGTGGCTTTGAAGTCGGCATGAAGCTTGAACGGGACTTTAGTCTCGATGGCGCTGGTGTATAGCCATGTAGGGGGTGTCGGACGTCTTCATTCACTTTAAGCCTTGCCTCGCTGGTGGCAACTTCCCGGCGTATATCTGCAGGGGCGATGCCAGCTAGTATCTCCACTATGCTCACAGAGATACTATTTATGTCTACATAACAACGAACGCCAAGTTTCGCAGAGTAATAGGCGAACGAACTGACGAAGGGTGTAGAATGGCAGCCGAAAACTTAGACTGTCAAATAAATAGCGTGCAATTCCCAAAAAATCCAGTTATTATTAACGAAGACGGCCTCAGAAACCAGAGAATTCGCTTATAATCTGTTCCCAGTCATTGTTTCTATCACTCTGTCAGTGCTGATTAATGATAGATATTAATAATCACTTGAGCTGTCTGGTGGCTCAGTGATTAAGGTGTCTGACTGGGGAGCGAAAGGTCTCCGGTTCGAATCCCTGTGTTGGCGGAGATTTTCGTAGGCATTTCACCCTGCCTTCACCTCTGACACAGCTTGTAGTGTAATGTGAAGTATGCCAGAATGCTTCCGTGGTTCGAATTAACTAACCAGTCTAATTAAAATCAAATTTCCTTAATTTTGACGTATTCTCAAATGTAGATTAGGGCAATATCCGATTTGTTTCTTACTTCGCAAAAAAAAAAAAAAAAAAAAAAAAAAAAAAAAAAAAAAAAAAAAAAAAAACAACTTTACATCCATAAGTTGACTAGATATGGGGATCGAGTATACCTAATTGTTACTACTGCGTAACATGGCCAGGTGCAAACACAAGTTCGCCGAACCATCGCAGAATTTGTTTTTCTCACTACAGCGAGAGCAAACGATTCGTTTAAAATGCAGCCGACCTAGGGCGATTCATCACTTCGCGTATTTGTGGAGGAGTACCCTGTAATTTATGTCCCCTTTTTCTGAGCTTCGCTAAGGCCGACGCCTCCGTCTCCCTAAGAGAATGCGACGCTTACCAGCTAAAAGAAACTGGAGTGCTGTGTCCGTTTCGCTTGCGCCGGAGGACATATTTCACGGTCGACTGAGTCTCTAAGGCAATAACAAGAGTCTGTGTCCCTGTTTGCTGGTCCTTCATTTCCTCTCTCTCTCTCTCTTTCTGCAGTAAAAAATAAGATTGCCGGTTCAGGGCTGTCACAGGCATTTGCATCTACGCCACTATATCTTCACGGCGTAATAATCTCTCTGCACCTATCGGCTGGACAAATATTCAGATAGCGAGACTGATATTATTCCTCTCCTACTGGCCGAACCACATTACAAGTTCTGTTATATATATATATATATTATCATCTAAAATTATATAATAACTCTTAACTAACACTGGTCTTTTAGGGGGCGTCCATAAACTACTTGACTCCGTCTAGGGAGGGGGGGGGGGGGGGTTGGCTGGTAAGTTACACTGAGCTACGTGGGGGGGGGGGGGTTCCAAGCCAAGCTACGTCGCTTCGTAATCATATTATTTGTTACATTTAATATAAGGTACAGAAACACAACAGCTTGTGAATATTTATTTCTGTCATTTAACTATCTCCGTATGTAATTTACGACAGTTTGATTTAAGAGAAAACAGTACAAAATATCTGGAATCAACACGGAAAAAAGCTACATGCTACGTGGAGGGGGAGGGGGGTAGAGCAAAAGCCACGTTGGCATACGTGGGGGGAGGGGAGGTTCACAGCAGGCCAAAATGAAGCTACGTTGTTTATTGACTCTTCCTTATGACAATCTCCTAAGCAAACTACTCTAGTCGTTTGTTTTCAGCATTAAATTCTATTTAATATGGTCTTTAATATTCTGTACATACACATGGGGCTAGACAGTATGTGATGTAGAAAGCAGTAACCAGTTACTCAATTCTGGTGCTGACTTGGTCCAGTGGGAAGATCATACTGGCTTTCTTTCAGCACTGAAGAATTCATTATACGTTAACTGCCTCAGCAATGGAACACAGTCAATAAATAACATCACATGGATGGAATGAAACTTCTTCGTGAAACAAGGACGAACAGAAGTCTAAGCGATGCACAATGTATCTTTATATGGTAGAGGTTCCCAAACAGGGGGGGGCGAAGTCATTGTGGTTGGGAGGTGGGAGGGGTAAGTGCATAGTAGCTTCGCCACCCTTGGATCGATGCCCTATCTCTACTGTGTTGAAAGTATTGTGTCTCCTTTACAGCCTCTTTGGGTTTATTCTAACATCATTTATATAGTGAGTTTTCTCTGAGATGTTTTCATTAAAAATTTAATAAGCATACATGTACGGCAATCACACTATTAAAATATTATTAATATAATGGTGGGGACTGTTCAACGTAGTGTTACATTTTACTCACCTATTTGTTGCACATGTCATAATGTATAATGTTTCATTCGTTTAGAAATTGGGAAACTTTTTAATTCATTGCCTAATTAAAGACTATTTGGAGATCGGTACCTTGGACATATTGCTGCTTTACGAGACCACATGCCTCACAACAGCCAGGGACCGAGCGACAATGACCCCGTAGACTTTCTCTTGAATTGATGTATATAAATACTTTAAAAAACTATTTGCGTTTTTCTGATTTAAAAATGCTTTTTTATATTATAAAAAAAGAAAATGGGCAAAAAATAGGTCCCAACGACAATTTAGGCATTTTTAGGTACAATAAAACCAGAATTAACGGGCACATAAATAGTTTAGGGTCTATATGTAATGTTATTTTCATGTATTTCAGTCAGGAAGAAAATAGGTTTTAGCCTAAATCTGAGGTCTACTGATTAGATAAGGTAAGCGCGCCTACTGTTGACAGTCCATCTACAGTAGGGTTACCAGACGTCCCCGTTTGCCGGGGACAGTCCCCGTATTTAGCTCTCTGTCCCCGGACAGATTTCGTCCCCGCAATGTCCCCGGATTTTTCTGTTTTCCCTAGAAAGTTTTTTGGACATGAATATAAAGAAATACTAGGTTACAATAAAATTAGGTGGCTTTCTCTTGTATCAGTTATCAGAAGAATATGTGAAATCTATCCTGCTCTCAAATCATTCTTCCGGTCTGAAGATAAATGCCCAGTAATGCTCAAGAAGTGGTTTGATGATCCCTGCACCTTCTTGTGGAAAATTTTTCAAACTCAACTTTTCCCCTTTTTGAGGATACAATAATACAGGCAGAAGGCACTGATGTTAAAGTAATTGAGTCTTCCATGATACTGAGTAATTTAGTGAAGTAGCTTACTTCAAGGAAGGAAGAAAAGTTTATTCCTTAGTTTACCATTGACGTTTTGTTGAAAATGAGGGCTGAGATAGACGCTTTCGAAACGTCCCTCAAGTGTGACATCTTAACGTGGCTGGAAGCCCGAGAACTATTTATTTATATACAACGCTGTGAAAATGATAAATATGTTTCTTTTAGGTTACTCCAACCTATAATCATATAACTTATAAAAGTGCAACGCTTCATTAGGACAAATGCCGAAAGCGTCCCCGGATTTTGGTGTAAAAGTTCCGAAACTCCCCGGATTCGGTGAGAAAATTCTGGTAACCCTAATCTACAGTCGACATTAAATTGTATCAAGTTCGAATTTAAGCAATTACGACGATCGAGAAAACCGTGCATAAAACCAGCAACACTGGCAGGTTTATGCGTCAATCCGAACGGGTCCACTATTTCCGTGATTGTCTCGTCTGACGAAGGTGAACAGTTTCTGTAGAGCGTAAGCTTATTATAGCTGGAACCGCATATGTTGTCAGCACAATTGTAACTTCTTGTAATACTTTAGTTGTAGCTACAGTAAGTGTACTTTTTACTGAAAACGAGTCATAGGTCTGATTAATCTAGTACTTTTATTTTTTTTATACCTGTCGAAATTGCATTCCTTTCCTTGCTGTCTAGTAGTAGATGTCTTCATCTACTACTTATATATTTTCTCTTTCTACATGATCTTCAACATCCTCCTATAACATCATTCTTCAAACATGATTAGTCTTCTTTGCTCATCACTCACATTTCACGCCCATCGAGAGTAACACTCCAAACAAATGAATTTAGTAATCTTCTTTTTTATCCTCCGTTCTCATGATGTTATTTGTTGTTAGATAATTCTTAGTATTAAATGCGCTCTTTCTCTGGATGATCTTAATTCTTATTTCTCTCCTGCTTCGTCTTTCTTTTGTGATTCTGTAAAAATCTTGACATCATGTAATTTTCGGTTAGTTACTATTTTCACTTATGAATTCACTGATTCCTTAAAATTTGGCATCAGTAGACTCCTTCCCAATAGTATCGTACGTGAAGAAAGCAAAGATGATAAAAATGAGGTTAGTATTCGAAACAGTAACAATCTATCTACATAAAATGCTATTCTTGGTCACGATGTATCGATATCTGTCACAATCTGACGTCACGCTTCCCGCCTCCGCTGTCCAACCAACAATGATGACCGGAGATGTTCGAGGCTACAGTTCTATTTTGCTTAGCATCCACGAGTAAATAAGCAGCCAGCATACTAAAAGAAAAATATGTATTTCATAAAAATCGACAGATTAATTATTAGTTGCTTTTTCTTAATTAAAATTCGTTCGATGTAGATTTTTCTTATATTCTCTGTACAGCGATACTGTTGTTACAGCAAACTAAGAAATATCTACATTACATCTTTTCCAAGATTATGAGCGTTATTTTATTATAATTGTAATTAGCGAAGAAAAGAATTGCTAAAATACTGAGTTCAACGCGTTATTCGATGAAGATATTTTAAGTCACTGTTATAATATACTCGAAGAAATGATTTGCAGAAACACTGAAATAAAAGTATGTACTGCGTTTAAACTGATATATATGAATCATTAGCTGCTTTTATTACTGATGTCATTATATAAGACACATGTAAATATTTCCAGTGCGTCAATTTTAGATCGCAATACAGTGAATGTATTCGTACGCGGGTAACAGAAGCTATGAATTTTGAACAGCAATATTAGTAGAAGTTGTGGTTATGCCGAAATGCAGACAGGTCCAGAATGACAACAGTCACAATTTTTTTATAGATTAATTCACAATGAATTTAGTTTCTTAAATAATTTAAGGTACTTTCATAATCGCCGAGTTACTGAAGTTATTATTTCATACGGATAGAAGTAGTTCCGTCTTTATCTTGCTGAATGAGACCTGGACCTTGTGGTATGACAGAGTCATCCACAATGAATATTAATAAATAAATAATTAATATTCAGATTTTCCTTGTAATATTCATTTATCTAAATTGTAAATATTATTAATATTAGGGTTAATTCATAGGTGAATAATTATGTATTAAACCCGGGCAGCCAGAATTATTATTATATCATTTAATTTCTGTGCAAAACTTGCCATTCAGAAAATATTAAATGTGGGAAGTTGGAACTGCAGTTTCGAACGTTCAGAGAACGGGACAATGCCCAGTGTCGTCGACATGCTGACGCCTCCGTTCACAAAGGGGTGGCGCGCGGCAAACTCCCGAGTGTACTGACCTCATCCCTTCCCAGTGGCCCGACAAGGTCAAGCAAAATGTGCGGAAACGGGTAGCAAATGTACGTGACGATGGACATATATCGATGCACCAATCGTGAACGGATACAGGGGTTCACAGTTGTTAATTCAAGGCTTCTGTTCCATGTGCGGGGAGAGAAAAGCTGGCTTTGCAGCGACAAGAGGACACGACGCCATATTCGACTTCACTTGCTGCCGAGACGAGCTACAGTGCGGACGTGTCACCCGACACGCCCTTAGCCGTTGATCAGTGACTGTGTCTGGTCGAATAGTCTGGCTCAGATGGGCTGGAAGCTGAGCGGTTCACCTGCCAGAGATTGTAAGCTGATGTGCTAGCGCGGACATATCCGCAAATCTGGCATTCGTTACAGCAGTGACACAGAGCGTGTCACACCTCGTCGAGAAGATGCGATTACGGTAAAGTAGCGACGTATACGGTCACAGTTCCATTGGGTTTTAACGAGGCTTGCTAACCCGTAAACGGCTCCTGAGATAAGACTCTGCTCCCATCATAACAATTACTGAGCTAACCAATATTTCATGTTCATAACTTCAAATTCGAAGCATCTTGCTCATTGTTTTAAATTCAAACGATGCTTTTAACTTTAAACGTCGCCCCTGGGATTCTTTTGTAAATGTTAACTTTAAGTTGTTGGCCTGTGATGCCACTTTAAAACATGTTGACTTTGGAAAATCATTGAGATATCTAAATCAGTTTTATGTTAGCTTTTATCCGGTGGATTGTAAATGTCGGGTATTGCTTGTTTGTTGTCTTTGGATTATGTTTAACGTAGCGTTAACTATACCCGGCCGTGTATAAGCCAGAAGACTAAATAAATTGAGTATAATTTTGTGTGAAACTAACTTCTTGTAGAAATCATGGTTCTAGTTCACCATTTAACCAAATAACCAACTTATTGGATGTCATACATATTATTAATAATTATATTTCATCAACGTATTAGCTCCCCCCTCCCGAACCGGCGGTCCAATACAACGTGGAATAAAACCAATATCACGTGCTATAGAATTAGGTTTTGGTATTACTAATTTATTTTTAATTTGGTTGCTTAATTCTGACATCATTAATTTAGTAGAAGTTCCATCTGTACTGCTGTGTAAACTACAACCGAAATATGTACAAATTGCAAAACAAGGTTATGAGCATTGCGTAACAACAGTTATATTTATTTAGTCAATTGTAATAGATCGCAATCAATTGCTAGAACATTCCTTTCACCCGTCATTTTTCACGGGTTTAGGGGCTAGTAAACAATAATAAATCAAGGAAATTTTTATCATAAAAGAGACATGGAATCACTAATTCGTTTTGTCTCCCTCCTGCAATGGTCTGAGTTGTAGTTTTCCTGAGTTGGCTACCCTGCGGGTAGCGGCTTGTTCCGCGTGGCGCGCCCTATCTGAGCCGCCAGCCGGCTAATCTCCAGAGGTCACTGCGCCTCGGTATTCAATTAGTAGGCCGCACCCATTGTCCGCAAAGCCCATTGTCCTCCGGGCGTCCCATTGAAACGGCGCGTGTTCACAACCCGGTAAGGATGTTGCGTGGCTCTTAACTGTATTGTACTTTGGAGCCCTGTACTAACTTGTTAGTTTCAATGCTTGATTGATCCCGTTATTGTATCTATTGTATAAAACCAGCTACACTAAAAGCGACCATCATTTTAATAGCTGCATGAATTTCTTCTTATCACAGCTTCTACTTGCATCATCACTAATTTTTTCCTTCGTTTTCTTAATGAGATTGATTTACAATGGCACACTAATGTCAAATATTTCTCTTTTAGATTAATTAGACTAGTGGTTTCCAATTATTGGCAGGCGTAATCACGGGAGTACGTGAGATTCCTTCAAGAGGTACACGCGGTGACCTCTTGGCTGAATTAATAACTAACTAAAAAAATTATGTAAGAATTATTAACTCCAAATATATTTTTGTGAAATTTGTTATTAGATTAATTTTTAAAAAAATAGCAAAAAACATGTCTGGTTTATATTTATTTCAGCTACAAGGGTTACGCGAGGTTGAACCCTTGCTTGAAGTGGTAACAGGCGAAAAAACTAATTGGAAACCACTGAATTAGATGGTCAGCATATTCTGTTTCTCCTGATGCTGTAAAATCTGATATCATTGTTATACATAAGAGTTTGTTTGTTTGTTTATATTTATTTGAAGAAAGAAATATTTATTTATTCGTCAACATGGTTCTCTTTTAAGCTTTCCCCCATCGGAAATAACCCTTTTCCAATTGAAACCAGTCCTGAAATTGAAGTTACGGAAAACATTAACTAACCTTAATTTTAAAATGCTATCGCTTCAAGGTTCTACACACTTCTAAAATAGACATAGGCATTATGCCATTTCCTTTGATCTTGAATCTGAGGCGTACCTGAAGTGTTAGTTATTTTCCTTTATTGCCAAATATCACTAAGAATTTTTATTTGATGTGTTATCATATTCCAAATTCCACGAGCAATTTAAAAACTTGCTGGTCGTTCTCGTTATGCTTCACAATAAACTTGGCATAATTAATTGTATTATACTTTAACGTGAACACGCCTTCGACGGTCGGTACTTTGCAGCCTCCGAGAATTACGACTTAAATGAAAACGATACACTTTGAAACGGCTAGTACTCAGAAGCTACAAGACGGAAGACAAAGGAGTAAACAACATTTGGCGGAGAAAGGGTGAAAGGCGAAAGTGTATTGCACTTGAAGGCTTCCTCGGCTAGAATAATAATTCTGTGCTCCCGAGATAGTGCCACGTCCTAGTATTAATTAATTACAGTTGTGCCTAGTAGTACGTGTAGAACACACCAAAGTGCATTTCACCCAAGAAGAAGGCCAAAGAAATAGGCCGAAACGTCGGTGATTATTTGACGCCAGGGAGAGTAGCAACTTAAAGTGTACTAACCAATATCTCTCCCTATATCTGTGCAGGTTGTTTACTTAAAAATCGTTTTATCTAATTTATCCACGCGAACAACTATTTGCTTTATAATTTACTCGGCATTTTTATACGTTATTGAGAAATGACAGGAATAAACCACAACTGAGTAGTTCGTTAAAATTACCAGTGTCAAAAAGCTGTACTCAAACCTTGTATTTGACAACACGACGCCAACGCACTATCCGTTATATTGCCAAGTCCGGCACTGTCCGAGCTAAAAACGTAAGTACAATACATTCTGGTACACATAACAATCCAGATCACTTTTTATTATTTATCATTTTCTACGGTGTCGACCTTGGTTTACTATTTGCAGCAGTTAAGGATACCAGAGCATCTACTAACTCTCCTTCTGCAACTTTTCCCAACATTAGAGGTTGACTACCTTTAGTGAGTTTTACTCATCATTGGCATAGTCAAATTTGAGATTTGATTTTGCTGCCGCATGCCCTTCCTTTCGCCAAGCATTTTATACCTACTGCCAGGTCGTACTTAACGTACTAAAGGAGGAAGTGAAGTATGTCATCTGTCTACGAAATGTGTAATTACGTTCTGTATTTGATAAGCGTATTTTTTTTATTTTTTTTTGGTGAAATGTGTGGCTTATGAGGCGGAGATTGGGGACTGTTTATTATCCTTGATGGCTGCGGAAAACCGTTAAAAAACCGCAGACAGTACGGCCTGTACGCGAGGACCTGCAGAATGAGGCTCTCAGTACACTGAGCCACAGAGGCAGGTATCTGCTAACTAACTGGTCATATTTGTTATTATCTACAGTATTAAACCAAAGGTTGGTTCCCACGGCGCGTGCTAGGCAGGGCGCGCCTTTCATCTTCTACCGTCTGGCGGTGGGTCGAGGCGCGCCGTCCAAGCTAGCATATGTGGCAAAGATGACAGGCGTTCCCTGGCACGAGCAGAGGGACGCGCCGTGGGGACGAGGCTTTCCACCAGAAGAAAATATTCTCCTGACTGTATCAAACTCATATTGCCATCCAAATAGTCTCCTTGTAACTGTACACTCTTTTCCAAAGATCCCGTCATTCTTGGAAGCTTGTTAAGTGGGTCTATTTGCGATTAATGCTGCCGGAAGGCGGTGTTATGCCATGACTCAAATCGGATCTCTTCGAACCCTGTTTTCAGCTTGAGTAACAGACAAATACCACAAAGTCAGAAGATTTCTGAATGCAATGTGAAGAACCGAGTGGTTCCATCATTTCGCCATAAATAAAATTGTGACGAACGTTTCCTACATTCTCTCACTCATAGGCTGATTGACATTCCATGCGGTTGGGGAAACAAACCTGCGTTACAAGTACCTCTTCAATTTCCCGAGAGGTACTGTCGTCATTATTCATAATTTTCGCGACGAAAATTGTTTTTCCGATATTTTTGGAACAAACGTCAGATATGGAGTAATCAATCTTCGGGGTTGGATTCTCTGACTGATAGATCAGCTGAGAAGTAATTATTTGTATCGAGAAGAGATTAAGAAACATTTCAGTCTCGCACCGCTATGCTAATTTGGCTTTCCGCAAGTATATTATTTCTGAGTAGTTCATGGCGGGTTATAATCTATCTTTCTCACTCAAAGATAGTTATTCAAAAAGTGTAACAATCGCATCACACTTCATTAACAGTCAAAAAAATTGTGTGAATGGGTATTGATTATTAATGTTTTTCTTTATGACAGCAGCCCAAAAATTACATTATTGTCTCTAAGCGTCTTGTATCTTGCACCTCAAAATAGCATAATGCTATCGGTTTTTTTTTTCTTTTGATTTTCAATAAATTAGTGATTACCCTTCTCACGTACAAATTTTCTTTCTGATATAATCTGTGTGTAGAACTCAAAAAACGATTAATAAGATCGACTGAGGTTTCTCTAAATCTGTGTACAAACGGGACAGCATTTTATTGAGTTTAAGCTGAATGGGACCAACTTCGCCGTGTCTTTGGTGTTTTATCAATGCATCTCATATGGATCTCCCAACTACTGTCACTTTCATTTCTGACTAAGCCCTGCTGCCCATTGTGTCAAATGAAATTGTTTTTGTATTCAATTTTATAGCTATTATATTTATATACACTTTTTGTATACGACATTCCTTTTCTCTCCTTTCTTTGCTAGTTCGTATAGGTTTTTGGGGCTGGAGACACGTGAGCAGGCATACAGATTTTAATTCAATAACTTTTTATATGAAACGTCGATAGATGAATGAGTTTATTCGAACGAAATTACAAAAATTGCTGAAACAGGTTCAGAGCAATACACGCCTTTAAATATATAGGCCTATTGTAATTACATCAGATCGGACTTTCTCAAAACAATCTGATGAAGGACTTCTCCTGGAACTCGACGCTTCGGAAACGTCTATTGTGAACACGGCTTGTTAACATTATGAATTTGTAGATTATTGATTTTAGCAGGAAAATTGTTCGTTAAGTAAGGACAAATTTTAAAGGGGATCGTGGCGGGGCCCCCTCAAGCTTGGGGTCCCCCGCGACAACTATGTTTCTTTGTTTGCATAGGTTTAGTGTGATTACAACGGGAAATTATTAGAACGTATATAAGTTTTCAATGTGCTTCATTTGATTTAAATCCACATAATTGTTTGGAATGTGTGGATATATGAGAGTTTCTTATACAAGATTTCGATGACTGTCTTTTTTTCTTTTTTTGCTGTCGTCAGTCTTTTGATTGGTTTGATGCAATCCTCCATCCCTGCCTATCTTGTGCTAACCTCTTCATTTCTACATACCCCTTACATACCATATTAAAAATTATAAGGAGTGAGGAAAAATAAAACACATCAGTTGAAGTAGTATGAAAGAAACATTTGAAACACAATATTTTCGAACTGTGCTTCTTTTATTTTGAAACTGCTTATCCATTTCTGTAACTATAATGCTGCGAAAAGGCCAAAGACGATAATATAATTTACTTTTACAGTGTTGTTATTAAATTTTACACTTTCATCTTTTCATGTACCATCAATTAAACAAAAGCAGTGAATTTCTTTACAGTAACACTTACTAACTACAAGTTTTTTATGCTATGGAAATTCTGTGCAATCAGTTTCTTAAACTTCGATCATTATATCTTAGGACTAGAATCTGTCAAGAATAGATTCATGTTTTAATGATTCTCAAAGAAAAGAACTCGTCAGTTACAGCCTATTATTAAATTAATTACTCCTAGAAGTAAACAGCTGAAGAAATTCAGTGAAGTAATGCCAATATTACCCAGATGCTTAATTCCGTCTTAAAAACTTTGTAAACGTTAAAAACTTAGTAGGTTTTGAACCAGCGTACCATCTGCGGAAGGTATGAATATTTTATATTTTTAACTTCGTAAGCTGCTGCTAGATTAATACTCTGCTTTTCACTCTATCTTTCTGAAAGCATCTTTAACGATTCACTGCATGTGAATATTGTTTCTCCATAATTAATTTCTAAATCTGAATTTGTAATTTTTCCTTGTTAACATGCCACCGCACCACAGCTAAGCTTATCTCCAAATTCTCATGACATTTTTCGAGAGGATACACGCACTCTATCACAAATCCCGACACGCGACAATAGCAGAGAGCAAAAAGATGACAACGCAACCCCCGAAACAAAATTAAAATCCCGCTGAAACAGCTGACGTTAAAAACACAACTTTCATAATCTTGACATAACACGCTGTGCGTGAAAACTGTCGGATTTGAAAATACATATACAACAGCTAGTAAAATAAGCCTCAGCGAACGTGACTTTACTCGCGTTTTCAATCCATGCTTAACATGAAAAACAAAACTGTAAAAACTTGGTCAAGTAAATACGAGGAACGCTCAAACATTATTAATAATATATTGTTTATTGGGAAAGTAATATTAACCAAGTTGTTCACAAACTGTTATTTTACATTGTGGTCTCTCTCCTTTCTAATGCACCGGTGCCTTTTTTCCAGTAGCTTACTTATCCCTCCAGAAGAAAATTCTTTCTGCTTGCGACGTCCCACTCTCCAGCCTTGCTTAAATGAATCTTCTTTTTCCTAATGAAGCTACGTATTTTTTCATCTTTCATTTTAATATTATTTTACAAAAGCATTGATATGTCTAATAACTTATTCATCAATTCTATGGTGCAGAATATGATTCTCATTCTTGCCCTTGTTGTTTACCAGATAGTCAATGCATATTTTTTTTTCGCTTAGTCGAACTCGAGGTCATCAGAATCGGGTGAATGTACGATGAGGGGGTTAAGAACGTAAAGGAAATGGGTAATAGTCTTCTGAAGGAATCATCCCTGCATTTCCCTTGAATTATTTCAGGAAACCATGGAAAATAGAAATCAGAATGATCTGACCGGGCATCGAACCTACGTCCTTAACTAGGCATAAAGTCAAGCACTACCGTTAAGCACGGATTCCGGTGTTTTACAAGCTATTCAGGATACTCTGGAGGGAAAAAAACACGCTTATTATTATTCAACAGTCACTAACATCAAATACACAGCTAAAAATTGTGCATATTAAAGCTTTAAACCCATTTATCCCAGTACTTTGCGGTAACAAGTACATTCGGTGTTGCTCGTAACAGATCGCCATGGGCATATAGGTACTTGAGGGTATATTTCATTGTTTGGTCCTCACCATCTTTATAGTTATTGTTGGTTACACCAAGATAACCCTATTTCACCAGATTTGCCTTGGACCTCCCAAATCCTGTTAGCAATCGGTTCAATAACCTGCAGACGTACCAGTCCTCTGCATGATTAGGTGGAAAGCACTTTGCAACTATAAGTGGTTCCGACATGCTGGGGATCCCGGTTTTTCACAAATGCATTTTTGCCTCTTCAGATTACTCAATTAGTTCACCCGACGTTCTGAGGAAGCTTTTTCTGGACTTGAGTCTCTGAGCTAGTGGTGCATGGCCGTGCAGTGGATGTGCGCTTTTCCATTCTAATTTGTCCTTTCCTTGATCGCAGCCACTTCTCTTCGAATGATGGGTGGGGCAATCCCTGAAAGCTGATAAAGCCTATTCTTTAGGCAACCCGTCACCAGTCGACGATGTTATTGAGGGCCACATCCTCCTGCTTTGTGTAAGATGATAAGTACTAAACTGGGCATGCATATCTGCAACAGAGTAACAAAGGCTCATTGTTGACGTACGAATAGTTTGTGGTTGACTGCCCACTGTGATACAACCAGTTTGTGAAGATTTTCATATATCAGTTCATGTAATGCTTCTTGTATGTGAGGGTTCTGTCGAGTGTCTATCCCAAGTATTTTGAGGTGTTGCACGTCTGAGGTTCTATACCTGACCACATTACTTTCAACTTAGGTTGAGCTATCCTATTTTTTAGATGAAAGGCACATAGTTCAGTTTTTGAAGTGTTAGGTCTTAAGTGATTTTCCCTATAATAGATTGATAGACATTCAAAGGCAGCAGATTGACTTCTTTCTACTGCTTTAAGCTTTGTGTTCTGTGTGGGCAAGATCGTCAGCTTACAAGAAGCTCCTGTTAGTTTGATGTAGTGGCTGATCACTTGCATATATGTTTAAAAGGATTGGAGCCAGTTAATTCCTTGAGGTGGACCATTTTTCTCTACCCTCCATCGGCTGCGCTGCCCTTTCAGGTAATCTACCAGATTGTAGAACTTCCTTTTAATGAAAATGACACAGATCTCGAATATTCGGGAACCGAATGCCTTGCACTAATGTCACGAGGCCAATGGGAGAAGAGTTGCAGCTGAGATCAGTTGATGTTGATAGATATCCGTCACCAGCACTCAGTCAAAACCTAGTAGTGCATGTAACACAGATCTACATCTACTTCTACATATATACTCTGCAATTCACAAAATTGTGGGTGGCAGAGGGTGCTCAGCACCAAAGCTAATCTCTTTGTTGTGCATTCCAATCCCTAATGGTACGAGGGAAAAAAGAATTCATATAAGAATCATTGCGGCACCTTATTTCTCTAATCTAATCTATCCTGTCATTCCGGCTCAAATAGGTTGGTGGAAGAAGTATTTCACTACACTCGTGAGTGAAAGTGGGAGTACGCATGTTTACCAATCAGTTTAAACGAAACGTGCGTCGTCTATCTACCAGAGACTCCCAGCCTAGTCTACTAATCAGTTCTGTGACGCTTTCATAAGGACTGTAGCAAGCGGTCACGAATCGAGCGGCTCTTCTCTGTACTTTCTCTATATTTTCGATCAACCCCTTACGAAACGGATCCCAAATGGCACAACAATAGTCCAAATGTGGACGCACAAGAGATTTGTACGCTATCTCCTTTGTTTGTTCATTACAATTTTTCAATATTCGACCTATGAATCGCAGCCTAGAATTAGCTCTACCTACCAACGAATTAATGTGTAAGTCCCATTTCATGTTCCTTTGTACTGTTACTCCCAAATATTTCATAAAATCGACCATATCAATAACTGAATTGTTTAACTCGTATTTCTGAACAATTGGATTCTTTTTGTTAGTTATGCTCATTGTCTTGCACTTTTTACAATTTAGCGTAAGTTGCCACTCAGCGCACCATGCCAAAATAATATCCAGATCACGCTGAATTTCTAAGCAATCGGCCAAATTCCTTACTTCCCTATAAATAACCGCATCATCAGCAAACAATCTAAAAAGGCTTTTCACTTTGTATCCGAGATCGTTTATAAAAATTAAAAAAAGAAGTGGTCCTATTACACTTCCTTGAGGTACCCCCGATGTAACATCTAGACTAGAAGAACTTTCTCCTTCAACGACGACATACTGCGACCGACCAGTTAGAAAATCCTTTATCCATTCACAAAGCTGATCCGATATACCGTAGGCTCGTAGCTTCGCTAAAAGGCGGTTGTGTGGCACAGAGTCAAAGGCTTTCTGAAAATCTAAAAAAAATTGCATCTACTTGTGAACCTGCATCGATAACTTTCATTACGTCGTGTGTAAATAGGGCCAGCTGTGTTTCACATGATCTTTTCTTCCGAAATCCGTGTTGATTTGTTGTAAGCAAATTATTATCGTCTAGAAATTTCATAATGTTCGAGCATATAATATGCTCCATAACTCTACTACAAACAGATGTTATAGATATTGGACGATAATTTCCAGGATCACTTCGATCACCTTTCTTGAAAATCGGAGTTACTTGCGCGATTTTCCAGTCTGAAGGTACTTTTCGCTCTTCTAATGATTTACTGAATATATCAGACAGAAATGGGCCGATTTCCGCTGCATATTCTGAAAATATTCTTACTGGAATTCCATCTGGGCCCGGTGCTTTCCCCCACTTCAGGAGCTCTAATTGCTTTATGATACCTGCAGTATCTATCCGTAATGATTCCATCACCAACTCGACACGGCGTGGGAAAACGGGAACACTATCCTTATTTTCATCAGTAAATGAATTTTTGAATACAGTATTTAGTACGTTAGCTTTATCGCGGCTTTCATTAACCTCTGAACTTTCACGAATTAGTGCTGGTATATTGCTATTGGTACAATTGACTTTTCTTACATACGACCAGAATTTCTTTGGGTTTTCTGTGAAACTCTTAGAGAGAGAATTGGAATGAAAATCCTTGAAGGCCTCACGCATTACATTCTTAATACGTCCTCTTAACTCAGCTAAGGTTTCTAAATCACTGCGACACCCCTTCCTTCTTGAGCGTGCGTGTATCCTCCTTTATTTTTTGAGTAATCTTTTGACTTCACATGTGTACCACGGTGGATCATCCTCCCCATTTATTATCCGCTTCGGTATATGTATATCCATACCTTCCCTGACTATTCGTATAAATCGATGCCACATCTCTTCAACAGTGTCAGTTTTTGACTTGAAGTTATGGTAATTATTCCTCAGGTAGGTTCTAAAACACTCCTTAGATGCCTTACTGAATTTGTATACAATCCGCCGTTTTCTCCTTTTTCGCTTGGTCATTAGTCTGATAGTTGCAATTACCGCTTTGTGATCGCTTATACCTGTGGTTGAAATTTCGGTGAATAATTCTGGCCTGTTGGTAACCAGCAGATCTAAAATATTTTCGCTACCGTTATGACACCGCGTAGGTTCATTAACTAGCTGCTCGAGATGATTATTTGAGAACAATTCGAGAATTACTTCAGAAGCTGCCTTATCCCTGCTACCTGTAATGTGAACGTAATTACGCCAGTCAATATAAGGCAGATTGAAGTCGCCTCCTAGAATCATAGCATGATCCTGAAAACGGCTAGCTATACTGTTTACATTATTTCTTAACTCCTCGGCGATAGCTATGTCGGAATCGGGTGGACGGTAGAAGGCGCCTATGATGAGTTTTGACACAGCAACTTTGAGTTTAATCCATATGATTTCACAGATCGTATCGACTTCTATTTCATTACATGGGAGAGATTTACTCACAGCTATAAATACCCCACCTCCATGAGAATGTAATCTGTCTTTACGAAAAACATTCATGCTATCTTTAAAAATTTCGGCGGAACTTATTTCCGGTTTTAGCCAACTTTCTGTACCGATAACGATATCCGCCTCTGTGCTACAAATAATGCTATCAAGTTCTGGTTGTTTGTTACAAACGCTTCTACAGTTAATTACGAGAACTTTTAACTGTCGAGATTCTTTTACGCTCCTCCTACATTCCGGTGTTACATCTGATTGGGTTGCCCGTAACTGTATTTCTTGTTTCGGGTCTTCCTCCCTCAGCCTAAAAAACCACCCAGTGCATTCCACACGGCCCCTGCCACCCGTGTAGCCGATTCACATGTGTAGTGCACACCTGACCTATTAAGGGGAACCCTACATGACTCGACCCTATGGCGATACAGCTCATCACAAAGTTTTAATGCACTAATTGTATTGAATCGGAATGTACAGTTTGTCGAATCACCGCACAAAATAGTTGAGCATGCAGCGCTCTGCATGGCGAGACAATTTCTCCACCTAAGAAATAACTTCCCATTCCTGACGAACTTACAGGAAGAAAAAAAGGACACTTAAATTATCGCTGGCAGAAGGATGCGGAATGATCATAAAAAAAAAGGTACAGTTTATTAGGATTTTCCGATGCCAGGTCAAGTAGATTTTGAATATCTCTGATTTAAGATTTCAAACAGTGAAAATCCCGTTAAGTTATGCCAGAATGTAGATTAAAAAATTATGTTTAATACAGGTTTTAGTTTCTTTCTCTCGTGTCACCTGAAGTAATGTCATAAGTATAAGATATACCTCATATTTTAAGCAAAGCCCTAAGCTTTCAAACTGTGAAAATACCATTAAAATCTGTTAGATACGTTTTAGGTAATGCTGGAACAAACGTATACAGAAACAGTTGAAAATTAGGGCAGTGAGCTGAACTATGAAACGTCCTCGCAGTGCGACATTTTGACCCAGCTGGAAGCCCAAGAATTTTTTATCAACAGACGACGCTTTAAAACCTGTAGGTCTTCCAAACACAAACCCGTTTCAGATTTATATAATATCTAGCTTACCCCTGCAAGGTGGTACTGTTGGTTCCTGCAGCCCGTGTTGGATTTGGACACAGCACCAAAATGACTTACGTTAGCTTCCTTGCTTTAATAATTTAATCATATTAATCAACATTTTTCAATTAAAACAAATATTTATTCACTAAACTATTACCGAGCGTGGTGGTGTAACGGATAGCGTTCTGGCCTCGCATTCGGGAGGATGGCGGTTCGAATCCCCGTCCGGGCATCCAGATTTGGGTTTTCCATGGTTTCCCAAATCACTCCAGGCAAATTCCGGGATGCTTCCTTAAAAATGCCATGGCCGAATTCCTTCCTTAGAGAAACGATAAGCAGATTTAAAAAAAAAAAAACGGAATGCTTTAACCGCGTCTGAGCGCATCATTTGTCTCTAACTCTCATTGTAACTTCCACTAATTGGGGAAGTTTATATTTGATGATCACTCAGTTCTACGATGTTCACTTGGCTTCTCAGCACGTAATATTTGAATTAGTGCCGCCTGGCTTGTGTACGATCAGATGGTTTTGTTTGATATTATATCCATAATGGTAGTGCGGAGTAGAACGCGTCACTCTTGGTAGGCATTTCGGCTGGGAGAAAGCACCGCCAGAGATCATTAAACAGATTATTGCATGTATGCAAAAGTCGACCCATAAATATAGACGTTAGACTCCAACCCCATTTATTGGAATGAAACATAAATAGAAACCCTACTTGTCACTTCAGTGACGTATGGTGTGAATATGGATTCTATAGGTCCAGTGTTTTGTCAGTAAAAATGTTGTTTATCCACGAACAATAGATTTTCGGTATTAAGAAAAGATGGGCCGTGCGAAAATTTCGTGAATTATATAGGGAGCGTCCATAAAATACGTGGTTCGGTCTTGGGATTGGAGGGGTTTCCTGGAAAGCTACTTGGCTACGTGGGGGGAGAGGGAGGGTTCGGAGCCAGGCCACGTAGCTTTTCATTCATATTATTTGTCACAGTTAAAATAAGGTACAGAGCACACAACAGCAAGTGGATATTTATTTCCGTCACTTAACTATCTCTGTATGTAATTTAAGAGAAAACAGTACAAAATGTCTTCTGGTATCAATAAGTGAAAAAAGCTACGTGCTACGCGGAAGAGGGTGGAAAAGAGGGGGGGGGGAGATTAGAGGAAAAAGCCCCGTCGGTCTACGTGGGGAGAAGGGGAGGGGGTTCACAGAAGGCCAAAATGGAGCTACGTAGTTTATGGACGCTCCCAAACAACGAATAGCAAGGTTGGTGGTTTGTAGCTGGATGAAAGAAGAACTTGCCGATTTGTAGGAACAATATATGCATCTCAATTGAAACAGGTAGCTAGCAAAACACAACGTATTACAAAACAATTAGAAATTATGAAATTTTTCCCTAAAAGAAACAAAAACACTCGAAAAGCTCCTTACTCTAGAAAACACACAGAGTTTATTAATTGTGATTGTAATAAAATTCAATCTTGGGTGCTCCAAAGAAAAAAAAGGGGAGGGGGGAATTAATATAACTCTTAAATATAATTCCTGAAAATGGAAAATACATATAATAATGATGTTATAAGGGGATCTAATAGGTTACTAACTAGAACCATGAATTTCAGACACAAAATAAAAACTCATTTATTGAGTCTTATGGCCTTACAAGGTCGGGTAGTAATTAACGTTACGTTAAACACAATTAGATCAGCAAAAACAAGCAATACCCGACGTTTACAATTCGCCGGAGTAAGCAAACAAAACTGAATGAAATATCTCAAACAAGAAATAAAAACAGCAAAGTTAACATTAAAATAACATGGCAACACAGGCCATCAAATTGAAGCTAACATTTTACTGTACAAAGGAAAATCCCAGGGGGCGCCGTATAAAGTGAATGAAAAAGCATCAAAATTGAAATAACAAACAGCAAGATGCTTAAGAAAAAATTGAATCGAAATATAAATTCAGCTAGCTCAGAATTTAAGTGACGGGAGCAGAGTCTTAACCCAGGCGTCGCTTAAGGGCACATAAGTCTGTTAAAATCCACTGAATAGTGACCGTCGTTTCTGGTACATTACCATAGAATCATCGCCGTGATGGTGAGCGACAAACACAATGCCACTGCAGCAATGGAAGCTAAATAAGCGGCTACGCCCGCGTTATTAGCATAACTTCCAAATAATGGCAAGCATGCCACTCGACATCTCGCTTTCCCAAAGCAAGAAATGATCAACCACAATGATCATCAGAGAGCGTGCCGGCTGACACGTCTGTTCACCAGCTCGTCTTGGACCCAAGTCACGTCCGTTCATCAGCTCGTCTTGGACAGAAGTGATCTCTAAAATGGCTCCTTCTTCTTCCTCGGCTAGTTGCTCGCCACATGTAAAAGAACTCCACGGAATTAGTATTGTAGACCCCAATAAATGTTCAGGATTGGCTATCTACACATTTCCGTCGTCACGTGTTTAATATCATGCGTCGCATTCGCCGTCTCCTTCGCGCGTTTCCTACGTGGCCTTCGGGGTAGTAGCGGGGTAGGGGTAGGTCACCGCCCGATTTCGAACGGGACTCAAGCCGGGCTGTCCCGGCGCCATCGAGTCGCCTCGCCTGCTCCATTGTTCCTCTCTCAACCGCCGAAATGGCAGTTTCTAGCCTTCAATATTCAACCGTTCTGAGCCACGCGTTTACAGAAAAATTGATTTACAATAAAATACACCTTTGGCCGCCCTGGTTTTAAACATACATTTAACCTATCCAGACAACCCTCATTATTTACAATTAATTACACGTTGCAAGACTAAATAATTAATAAATTTGAATATAATAAAAAAAGAAGGAATTATGAATATAATTAATAATAATATTAATTATATTCATTGTGGGTGACGCTGTCACACCACATGATGTGTGGCGTGCTATCTAGCGATATACAATCACTCCTTACAGACGCCAACGGAGCCTAGCAGCTTGACTCTTACCGTGTCCTTAGTCGTTCATAATTTCGCCATTTGCGAAATATTCCTTTCTTAATTAATGATATTACCAGAGAGGAGTAAACTGGTACCTCTTTTATCGCTCTGATTAAGTATGAAGGAAGAAAGATGGCTCATCACAAAAAAAAAACCTTTTAGAAATAATATATATGATTGTATAGACTCGCTTTTGCCTTCCCCTACTACCGCGTGAACCAGAAGTGTGGATGAATTTAAAATACATGGTAATTATACTGTAATTAAAGTTTAAGTTTCAAAAAGCTCTAAAAAAACGAACCACTGATTAGAATGACATCAAAATTGATCGGCGTATTATTGAAGAAGGGGGAAAGAACATGAACCAAAAAAAAGTTCCAAATTTTAGCGACCGATGGCGCTGTAAGCATCAGAATTTCGTCTACAAATGACAAATCGTAAAACAACGGCTAAGGCGTAACTTACACGATAAACCAACTGTACTGTTCAGTGTGCATGACTGTACAGGTGTGATACTGTTAGTTACGGAGGCCCATCCACCACGGCAAGGTCGTATCACATCGGATGGGAAAAATCGGTTTTTAATTGTCCTGAGGCCAAAAGCCGCATAAAAAGCATCCATCCAATCGGTTTTTAACCGTCCTGAGGCCAAAAACCGCATAAAAAGCATCCATCCAATAGGATTTTAACTGTCCTGAGGCCAAAAACCGCACCATCCAATCGGTTTTTAAGTTTCGCGAGACTGGCGCAAAACATGTTCAAAATGCTGTCCACTGTTGTGTGCAACAAGATAAAATCAGGAAACAGCATGTTTCACAATCGATCGAAGTGTCACCGTGGTCAAGTTCAGAATGTGTTGTGCAATGCGTCTCTTCAATTCAGCTACGTTGGCAATCGGAGTACTGAACACAACATCTTTCAGATAACCCCACGGCCAGAAATCACACGGATTAAGATCAGGTGATCGGGCCGGCCAGGCTATAGGGAAATGACGACTGATAATTCTAGCATTTCCGAAATGCCGCCTCAACAACTGCTTCACTCGATTTGCAATGTGCGGAGGAGCGCCATCTTGCATAAAAACGATACTATCCAGGCGTCCACGCTCTTGCAGAGCTGGAATGACGTAATTACGCAAAAGAGACTCATAGCGCTGACCATTGACGGTAACGGTAACAGGACCGATAGCACCCATCTCCTCGAAAAAATGTGGCCATCTGTCACTAAAATTTGGAACCTTCTTCAATAATACGCCGTTCAATTTTGACGTCATTCTAATCAGTGGTTCGTTTTTTAGAGTGTTTTGAAACTTAAACTTAATTATAATCACCCTGTACATATGATATGGTTCGAATTTGAGGTCAGGAATAGATTTTCATTTCCTGATTGGGGATCATGTCACGCAATGATAAGATGTACAACAGATTTTAAGTAAAATTTCAAGCTTTGAGTCTGTGAAAACCTCATCAAACTCTGTTCAGTAGCGTTTGCGTGATGCCGAAACAGACATGGTTCGCTACGGATTCTTATATGAAGAGAAGGGAATCGTCAGAAAATTTAATAAGTAATCGCGCCAGCTAGTTCTCCTCCCTTGGCCTCTTTTCGTTGGTTTTGCGCTTTGAATCACGACGTGGGTCGCGCACCTTTGATGAACTCCCGCACAGTTCCATACGCTCTCCATTACGCGCATCCTCATTTACAGTGGCGCGGGATTAAGGGATTTTCGATTTAACAAAGCTAATCCGGTCGGAGAGAGCTTCAATTCGAAAGCCTTTGTCCTCCGCTCACGACTCAGCCACAAAGCGAGACAAGCAGACGTGGAAACTCCGACGGGGCCACTTCTCCACCACAGTAAACTCCATCAGCGTGCGCTTGTTCGGCCTGGAATAGCGCTGTAACCAGGGCGTAACTTTTGAGGAGGCCAGTTCTTCGTCTAGCGTGTAGGAGCATCATGTGAATATAATTAAAAAAACTTCGAGTGACTGCGGTACAGGCACAGCTTGAACCGATCAAAGCTTGAATCCGCCGCTGTGTTATTAGAGGAAGATTAAGATGTAAGTTATTAAAGACTTTGTAATTACGAGAGAAGTATCAATAAAAACCAGCTTAGTCATAGCGTCATCGCATTCTGTCACCTTGTGACGTCACGCGTCTGGCCTTCTGCGGACCACTAACGGCAAGAGATTTTTTATTGTTTCTGTAATGGTTAAAGGGGTTTATACTGAAAACCAACTATAAAAAATGTATATCGTTTAAATCCGCGTATTAATTTTATTAGTTGCTTTTTGCTTATTTACAGTCTTTCGATGTAGATGCTTTTGTCACATTGTTTGTCCATAGATGTGGCTATTACAGCGAGCAAAGTGTTTAGTTTACCTGTTGTAGTTTTTTTTTGGTGTGTTTCAGTATTTTTTAGCTTTAAATTAAAATTTGAACCCAATCATAAATAAAGGTATGTATTTCGTTTAAATCTAAATGTTAATTATGAAGAGGACAATGCAGTTAAGCAAAGTAAAGCCGAAATATGTACATTACATCATTACAAAGTCTCTGCTATGAACATTATTGAAAAACGATTCTGTTTAGTTAGTCAACTGTGAAGAAGTGAATTTCAATAACATTGCGTTCAACCGGATTATTGACGGGCATATAATCTTGTTTAAACTTATTAGCATGGATTACCTCAAAAAACCAAAATGAAGGATTTATTTCATTATGTGGAAGAGGGGGAATTACCTGTTTAAAGCATAAAGTACAAATATCTTGACATCCTCTCATTGGTGAGTTTTGGCCATCTCCACCACCATGACGCCCAATCTGATCGACCTTGTTATTTCATGTGAACACATATCGTTCGGTGGGTTGTAGGGACAGGTTTAAATGTCCTCAGTCTATTGCAGAGGGTAATAAACAGATGTACCACGGATGTAGAGGAACTGAAACATAACACCTTGTTCAAATCAGTGCGGCAGTATGGGACCAAAATTATGAGTTTCAAATACACAAGTTGGCGCGTGGAGTAAAGGAGGATAGCTAGATTCGTTCCAGAAAATAATGTAAAATACAATCAGTAACTCATGTGATGCAGGATATGGGCTAAGAATCATTGAGAAAAATAAGGTGAATGAAGAAAGTGCTGAGTGTGCAGAAGGTATATATTGACGAGGAAGCACGGGACGATATTCGTAAAAGAATAAGGAGACGTATGTGAAACGCAAAAGAGAGTAAACAAACGGTACAAGCTGATATCTCCTGAGAGAGTCTAACAGTAAAATTAACTTCTCCTGTAGGAACCAGTACGAGAATCGACTTCTTCGGAAGGTGTTCCGAACGAAAGTGTCTTATGGAGAGCAACTTCTTCCAAAAACTGTTGTTTTCCCAGTATTTTTCTTCACTTCACATCATGTTTAGTCTTTCAACTCACTAAAACATGGCCTCATTTGTGAGTTTTGATGACATCCGCTCCGGTTTGACTGAGATCCAGCCAGGTGTCACCAAAGTATTTGAAAAGCTGCATGCGGTCTTGAAGCGTGCGCGAGCATTTGTGTATATGTTACCGAACTAGCCCTCCTCTCCCCGGCTCACCAAATCCGACAGGTATCCTGCAAGCGCAACACGAATAAACAACTTGTCCGTCCTAGTTATTGTATGTATCCTTGAAAATTAAGACATAATAACATGTTGTTGTGGAGTGGTCTCCAGAGGGGCAGTTGAGGTACGGTGGATGTTCTCAATATCAGCAAATTGACGTCATTTCCAAATTTCTTTCAAGTTTGTGATCTACTGTGGTTATTTATTCCCCATCGAAAAACTATGGTACAGAAAACACAGAGAGTGCAGATACATTGTCATGATTCAAAAACCATTCGGTCGTTTGCATCATTATTATTAATTTTAATTTCGATGGAGCTAACGCTCCGGTGGTAATTCCCCTAGTTATCTAATTTCCCTTTTTTATTTTATTTTTTTAATATTTTCTTATATGATTAGAGTGTAAAATTCCTCCCACATTCACTTTCCCGATTTAAAAATTTCAGTTTTAAATTCCTTAAGCGTTTTTGGAAAATTATTCATCACTTCACTTGGTAATTTGTTCCAATCCGTGAAACCCTTACCAAAAAAAAAAAAAAAAAAAGTCACTCGCCAGCTTGTGGTCATGGTCGTCTTCCCCTTCCATGCACTATTCTTAATTCTTTTCCCAATATCTCTCCAAGCCCCATCACCAACATATTCCCTGAAAATTCCCATTCTCTTCACCCTAGTCCTTTCCTCTAATGACTCCCAATCCAGCTCCTTTACCTTATCAATTACTGCCTGGATCCTGTGATAATTTACACAAACAAATCTAGCTGCTCTTCTTTACACACCCTCCAACTCCTATATTTGCTAACCAAAATTTGGGTCCCAAACTATACAACTATGTTTTCACACTACCTTTTCTTTCTCAAACAGTGCATTTAATTAATTAACGAATTTATGCAATGTTTTCCTCCTTTCGACTCTTTTACTGGTATGCTAATCAGTTAGTTGTTCTCTCCCTTCAGCAAACTTCAAAATCCATTTTTACAAACATTTATGGCATTCTTCCCGCACACCTTTACCAAAATTTCCGGTATTTCGTCACGCGCATACCAGCAAGAAAGAACGCCACCGAGCACCAGTCCACCTCTGGCGAACGCTGCTGTCTGTATTCAACGTTTCAAACTCTCTTGCAACATGGCTGGTTCGCGAACTTAATTTTCAGATCATGTACGTTTGATAAATCAATTGTGAGAAGTATTGTATCAATATGAACATACAAGAGAAAACTCGAGTGATAAGCTTATAACTGTGGCAGTAACTTAATTTTTAACGTGTACATTATCTGGATTTAATTGATTTAAGGCAAGATATTTCGCTGCAAAGCTCATAAACCTCACCGTGGAGTTGACAATGTGATCACCAACGTTATATTCTTTTGGCTTTATGTTAAGTGGTTCCGGATGCCACATAAAAACTCCAGCACACCCAAATTTTGTAAATTAATTCTAGCTGTTCATATTTTCTACTCCCTTTTAAAGCTGCAACGGACACGGCAGTCCTCTGATGGTTAAAACGCTAGGTTTTAATAAGTCGACGCGGCTACATCCGAAGAATCAAGATAATACATACAACGACCGCGGAAGTCTACGCAATCATTTGTTCGGTCTCTACGCAATCATTAGACGCAGAAATTTTTGATAAGTTTCAGGTAAAACATTTCACAGTCACCATGCTTGTCATTTACGAGATGCACAGCATGCCTGATTTTGTACGGAAACTGAAACAACTTTTATTTTTTCATAACTAAAATGCTTCCTGCAATTGGACAGTTTACATGTTTTGTATGATTACAATACAGTCCGCAGAGGCGGTGACAAATTGGCGCGTGTCAGTTGGCTCGTTGCCTTGTTTTGCAATCGTTTGTTCTGTGTGAATTTACAAGTCGATACGAGAAACAACAAGAAGCTTACCTGTACAGCAGTGGTGAAATACAAATGTTTTCGTTTTATGACGTTCTGGTTAATTTGTCTTAAGTTAACTCAGTAACTCGTCATGAAACAAACCATTCCCGACCACCACCAGGAAAAGCGCTATTTCTTAAAATTTCGTGCACTGGACTTGAATTTTCGACCGAGCGTGGTGGATGAGCGGTAACCTATGGTCTCGCATTTAGAAGGACGCAGGTTCGAATCCTCGTGCGGCCATCCAGATTTTGGTTTTCTATGACTCCCCGAAATCCTGGTGAATGCCGGGATGGTTCCTTCAAAAGGCAGTGGCTTAATTCTTTCCAGTTTCTTGTCCCCAGTCCTTGATGCTAGTAGGATGAGGATCTGCTTGTACGAATTTTCAGCAAGGTGCAAAGTGCTGACACTGGTAAAAAAAAAAAAATAAAATTGTAAGGAAACTGAACAGAGCTTTGTTCAGGAACTACTTAATTTCAATGAATTCTGTAGCTTATCTTTCGAAAATTCATTATCACTTACGGGTTTTCAATTATTCATTAACAAAATTTTGCGAAACTCGTTAATTTCTGGGAAATTATTAAATTTTGAATAATATTAGCTGGCTTTTTCAGTACTCAATGTTCATTTCTTCTAAATAAAATGTAACTTCAACCTTGCTTTTCTAGCGAACACTGTGTTGACGAGACTTAAAGATAAAAGAGAAAGAGATCAACTTTAGAAGAGAGAAAGGCAAATCTATTTCGTTTCCTGCTTTATTTTTCTGCATCCTCATTAACTAAACACATTTTTTAAGTATTATATCCCCAAAAACACTGATTTCATGCCTGAGATTTTTCACAAATCTTGGTTAATTTTTTCTTGGAAAGAATTGAAATGAAAAATACTATGGTTTCCCCAATAAAAAAAAAAAAAATCAGTACCTGTTTGGTTTAGTTCGGCAACAGTGCTCTATGCTCAGTATGGTCTTAATTCGCCTTGTTTTGTCTTCACGCGTGTGGAGAATAACTACTGTCGGATTACCCGAGGATTTTTTAATTGATTGGTTCTTTTAGCAAATCATTCCGTGTAAACTTTATATTAATTAATCCTGATAGTAGGGTATAAGTTGTAACAAAAACGCTTAAGGAATTTAAAATTAAAATTTGTAAATCGGAAAAGTAAATTGACAGGAATTTAACCTTTTAATTATAAAAGAAAATTTAATATATATATATAAAGGAGTAATTAGATGACTAGGCCAATTGCCACCGGAACTCCATCGCAATTAAAATTAATAATAATAACAAATAAATAACAATCCTTTTTTTATTGGTTTGGTTTGTTCTCCAATATTCTATAAGCACTTCTCGAAAGGGATTAAAGCTGACACCAGGACCTTTTGTTTAATGCATACGGTCCTCTGGATTAGACACCAAACGCCCTATTTTACGGTATCTAAAAGCCTTCTCACTTTTTCATTCGTGTTTCGGTCAATGATGCTGGCCTCCTCACAACACATACGCCTACTCATTTCCAAAACTACAACGAAGTCTCTTTGTGTCCCTTGGCTCTCACCACTCGCGCACATTCGGCCGCTGGGACCGGGCATTTCACCAAATCGAATTTGTTGCGTCCCACCGGCCTGTAACATTCCAGCATGATTCAAACAAGATCCTTTTCAGTGTAATTTTCTGCATATGCAGACGCGAGTAGATTACGGATCGTAAACAATCAAAGGACTGTTGTCTTTGGCCAAGACCTGAACCGAATTTTGTAAGGGTTGAGTCATTCCGCAACAAATGAAAATCTGATGACCCTTTACTATATTCGTTCACTTGTAGAGACTCACACGTTCTGCAGACAAGAAATAACTAGACCCGTACATCAATCACTGTTCCTTCAACATCAACTGGTGTATACAAAGAGGAATTTGCACAAGCAAATGACTTTTTACCAAAAATTGTCATCAACAATTTTGGATCCTCTAAATGTGTAACCTGTAGGACGTTTTCCCGCATTAGATCATGTCCCGTGCTTCATTTGAGTCGACGGCATATTTTTTCATGAACAAAAATCCTCATCTGCTAATCTAAAAATCGCGGAATGTTTTCTACCGCAGATAAAAGCAATATCCCCATAAAACATTATTAACCATGCGGTGACAAGGACAACAGTGTGTTACAATACATATGTGCCTGAAGTGAATATTTCAGTAACACTTTGCAGACAATTACGCACTCTAATGCATTCGACAACATATTCACAAAATTTTCATACGTTCTTAAAAGTCACGTTGATCAGAAATCATGGATTTATTAAAAACAAGAAAGAAAGACTACTAATTGAATAAAGAAAGAGAGGAGTAAATAAATTTATAAATACATACTCTGTATCATCACGCAGAAATTTATTATTATTTTTATTTAGCTTCTGTAAAGAACATTGTAACGGTCTAATACAGCGAAATTAATAAGAATGTAAATACAGCAAGACTTATGAGCGCAGTTGCATACGCAGTGTTAGAGAAGATATTACAACTAAAATCTCGATCATTTACAGGTTGCAAGGATCCACCGGCTTTATGGGAAGAGAGAGGCGTTTAAAAGCGAGGACCTAAAAAACATCGACCGCCACTCCGTGATAAAACGAAAAGTGAAAAATTAGCCGCGGCAGGATTACAGTGCCACTCTTATACTGTCGGTTGGGAAAGCGAATGGATAAAGCTATTAAGTAATCTAAGCAAATTTAGAACAATAATTACTACCAGAAATAACATGAGACAATCCCGATGGTACTTTCTGTCTTTATGATATAACCACACCCTTTTGGGTATGAAGTTTGCTGCGTACTCGGACAAAAATTGTGCCATCCCGGGAAATTAGAAATCCGCAAAGCATGAAGGATAAAGAAGTACGATGATATTGTGATAGCTGTCGACGTGGAGTCGAGAACGGAACAGAAAGGAACATTAATATACTCTGTTTTCTGGAAACTAATGCGAGGCCATCGCTACTCGTTTCGAGATGGGGCCAGGACGGGAGTAAAAAAAAAAAAAAAAAAAAGGCCGCAGGTCAAATGAGGGAAAACGACAAGGACTGTAGAAACTACGAACAGCTGTGAAACTGTAAAATGATTAACACACGGACCATCTAAATTGTTTTTTTATCAATCCGTAACCTAACAGATACTCATTCTTCGATAAAAACCGGATTCATATTATGTTCATGATTTTATTTACTAGCTCGTATTTTGATCTTGGTCATTTAACAATTCCGTTCATTATTTTACTTGCTAGCTTGAAGTAATTTAATGATTTTGACATAAGTAATTTAACAATCCAGCCACGGTTTTACTAGCTAGCTTGATGAAAGTAATTAAATGTGTTTTGAGCTCATTTAACAGTCTATTCATTATTTTACTTGCTAGGTTGACGTAATTTAATGAGTTTTGAAGTATGTCATTATTAACACATTCATAGTGCTTGTATGCTAACCTGGTATGAATAAATCTGCTTCTTTTATACATATAAATTCATTAAAAATGCAACTCATGATATATTATGATCATTTACGAAAAATAAAATGGTATGGTTTATTCACTTAATAAAAATAGGTGAATATTGTTTTATAAATTTGCCTTGAAAATACAATAAATGCCCAATGAATAAGTAAAAGATCTTCCAGTTCGAAAACCACCTTGCCATTGACATCATCATCATCAGCCAATTCAACAACGAAATGAAATGGTCTCTTAGAGTTACTAGTCCAGATAGGACTTGAACAGTTCTCCGTGAAGAACGGGCTTGGTCGATTCTCCGCCAGCTAACTCCAGTTAAGAATTGTAGCCGGAAGCCGGTATTACAATTCTGACGCACAACGTAAATGCTCGTAGAGTTGTTACAATCAGGGGCGTAGCTACTATGGGGCTAGACGGTGCAGTGCACCGGGGCCCTCACGCTCATGGGGCCCCCAAGCATACCTATAGGGGCCCTCAAGCGCAGTTTAGAGGGCCCACAAGCCTTCATGGCAAACTGGCGACTTTTTTTTTTTTTTTTTTTTTTTTTTTTTGCTCTACCGTCGTCTAAGGGCTCCCCCTGAGAACACAGGAGCCCCTCACTAAGGGCCCTCGCTGCTCAGGGGCCCCTAAAGAACAACTCAAGGGCCCCCATCCTCAGCTCAGGGGGCCCCTACCAACACAAAGCAAAAAAAAGGTCGCCCGTCTGGCCTGAGGGCCCAAAATAATTTTTTTGCACCGGGGCCCTTGTTGACCTAGCTACGCCACTGGTTACAATGTAAATCGACATCGAAGCAATCACTCAGCAAACTTTGTAGTCCAAAGGTGCAGATTAATTTTGGAGAGACTATCAAGAAATGATCAGTGAATTCTGATTTTTCATTGAAACAATTTGAATCACAAATATTCATACATAATAACACTTTAATTTGAAATTTATTATAAAAACTAGAACATCTTCTCCAGAAGTTAATTATAGTCTTTGTCGTTTAATTCACATAATTATTTCTGCAATACGTCACATACGAAACATTATGACCACCTGGTTAATAACGTATTGGTCCACCTTAGGAACGTAATACATCAGCGATTCGGCGTTGACATGTCCGTGGTAGGTTTCCGGAAATATCTAGCATCAGATGTATACGCACAGGTCACTTAATTCCCTAATAGGCTGATGGTTTATGGGCTCAGAACTAAAGCCCGATAGCGTCTTGGATGTATTCTATCGTGTTGGGATCAGACGAATTTGGTGGCCTAAACATCAACGTGTGTTCACTATCATGCTCCTCAAACCCAGCGTAGCTTTCTACCCAACCCCTCCCATCCCCCCTTGACCTAGCCACGTAGTTTGTGGACGCTCCCTTATCTACTGGAGGAAAGTCATTTGTTATCATCTGTCTGCAAAACGTGTATTCTGTATGAAAAGTGTAATTTTTGTGTGTGAAATGTGTAGGATATGAGGCCAATAATATTGCGGGAAACCACCTAATTGTCGCAATTAGGACCACCGGTACACGCTGCCCTAGGATCGTACACGGTCCCGTTGTACCTCCCCGATCCAATGTGCGGCACCTCAAAAGCACTGACCTACACTAGCGTGTTATGATCAGTGTACATTAGTGTGAATTAAATTTCTCTTGCACAAACTTGTTCCTTTTCCCTTCATTGGTGGGAGCAATATTTTTTGGCAGTGAATTCCCACTTATAGAAAAGTATACTTTTGCTTTCGGTCTCCTGTTAGACATACAAGAAGTTCTTAACGCTTTACATCTCGGACAAACTACGAGTATTAGGAATATCGACGATCATCATATCAAATCGGAAAATTCAAACAAAAACTGTAAACAGATCCCGATACATCTGCATTCGGAACGTTTCCAGAATGATACGTTATGGATCAAAACAGATGATGAATTTAATAAAACAAAACACTTAATTATTACGAATTCGTGAGAAATTTAAAGAAGCTTTTAGCAAACTCTTATAACCTAGAACTCTATTTTAAATTCAGATCCTCGTAATTTAGGTTAAAATAACTAAGCGGTGCAAAAATGTAACTACAGTATTGTTACAGGTAGAGAACCGCGTTTTATTTATACTGCTCTAGTGTGTAGAGGTGGCGTTATCAGTACCACACGTTTGGTAGTCATTTGAGTCACGCCGAATACTACTTGGGACCATTCAGTAAATACTAAATATGACTGATTCCATATTCATCAGAAGGTTGGAACCATAATCTAGCTTTCTGACAGCGTTCCTTTCCAGTACGATTGCTCTGTTAAATTTAACGTGCTGACTCTGATCCCAAACATTCGATCTGATTGGTCCTAGGTCTGTGAAAAAATTAAACGTTACCTTCAGAGGCGAATTTAAATGCAGAGCCCGTCCGACATTGGCTCGACAGGTAGAAACGTTCGGTGCGGTGTGTGATGAATGAGAAAAGCGATACTATGATGGCCAGGTGGACCGGCAGAGAGGCTGTAAAATAAAAACCAACCCTCGGCGAACGCATCAAGTTTTACAGTTATGGCGACTGCAGGGGCGCTGTTATCGCTGGACACTGCGCGGCTGAAGCGGAACTCTGAGACAACCAACTCTCGCACAAAATCCCACATTCTAGCTGAATAAAGCACATTCCTGTGCAGGTTACTTTGTCTGCCATTGTATACTGATACTTCCTATTTCATTTGTAAATATAATAGGGTAGAATATTATAGATGGAGTTTCAGAAATAAAAAGCTTCGAATCGTTATTTTTTAATAAAAAGTTATTTATATTTTCTCCGTGGTCAATACTATACAGCAAGAAAGTAAATGAAAGAAGCATACTGGGCTAATGACTGCTGTTAATAAAAACAAATCGTAATTTTTTTTATTTTATTATTTAACTTACTTCAGAAATTTTTATACGAAGTTATAATGAAGAATTCAAGGATGATAATTATTTCATCCAGGAGGAATAAGATGAAAAGCTAACTAGATTTTAAAAAATATGAGACTTCACTTTGAAATTAATAGCTGCAATCCAGAGGAAAACGGATGAAACGCCGAGCATGGAGGACGCAGGTTCAAATCCTTATCCGACCATCCAGATTTCGGTTTTCCATGGTTTCACTCCAGGTGAATGCCAGCATGTTTCATTCAAAAGGTCATGGCCGATTTCCTTCTAGTTTCTTGTCGTCACGCCTTTCCCGCTTCCAATTGCCTCGACGTCGACGGGGTTTAAAACCATGGGGGGAAAATCTAATAAAACTCTCTATCTTCAAAATTGCGCTGCAAAGTTACGGATGAGGGTTTTGCTACAAAATGCGGGATAGTCAATGAACTACGAGATTGCTTCGATGATGATGAACTTTTTAGAATAACTGGAGTTGAGGTCTAATTTTTTAAATCTAGCTTTGAAAGAATCTTTTCCTCCAGAGGTCTCCTGTCCAAATGCATATCTGTATTCTTTTGTTTGTTTTGGATATACAGTACTCATATGTCGGTGGCGAATTTTCATATTTATATTAATTGAAATTTACACTGAAGAGCCAAAGAAACTAGTACTCCTGCCTATATCGTGTAGGGCCACCGCGAGCACGCAGCAGTGCCGCAACACGACGTGGCATGGACTCGACTAATGTCTGAAGTAGAGCTGAAGGAAACTGACACCATGCATCCTCCCAGCGGAGGTGTATAAGCTCAGAAGATTGTTCCTGGAGCCAGTCTGTAACAATTCTGGATGTGTGGGGTGTCGCATTGTCCTGCTGGAATTGTCCGTCGGAATGCACAATGGACATGAATGGATGCAGGTGATCAGCCAGGATGCGTACGTATGTGTCACCTGTCAGAGTCGTATCTAGACGTATCAGGGGTCCCATGTCACTCCAACTGAACACGCCCCTCACCATTACAGAGCCTCCACCAGCTTAAACAGTTCCCTGCTGACATGCAGGGTCCATGAATTCATGAAGTTGTCTCCATACCCGTACACGTCCATCCGCTCGAAACTCGTCGGACCAGGCAACATGTTTCCAATCATCAATAGTCTAATGTCGGTGTTGCCGGACCCGAGCGAGGCGTAAAGCTTTGTGTGGTGCACTCAGCAAGGGAACACGAAGCTCCGAAAGCCTATATCGATGATTTTTCGTTGAATGGTTCGCACGCTGACACTTGTCAATGGCCCAGCATTGAAATCCGCAGCAATTTGCGCAAGGGTTGCACTTCTGCCACGTTGAACGTGAATTCTTCAGTCGCCGTTGGTCCCATTCTTGCAGGATCTTTTTCCGGTCGCAGCGATGTCGGAGATTTGATGTTTTACCGGATTCCCGATATCCACGGTGCACTCGTGAAATGATCGTACGGGAAAATCCCCACCCCATCGCTACCTCGGAGATGTTGTATCCCATATCTCGTGCGCCAACTGTAACACCACGTTCAAACTCACTTAAATCGTGATAAACTGCCATTGTAGCAGCACTAACTGATCTAATGCATGCGCCAGACACCTGTTATCTTATATAGGCGTTGCCAATCGCAGCAACGAACTCTGAGTGTTTACATATATCTGTGTTTGCATACGCATGCCTATATCAGTTTCTTTGGCTCTTCAGGGTATTTTATTACGTAAAAAAGAATGTTGTCAGTACCATAACTATGTATATGAATGATGTAAAATCGAAGAAGTCTAGATTTCATACGAGAGCTGTCCTCAAAATCACCAGCCAGTTTGACGGAACAAGATATACAAACAGGATATAATAGATCACCTAATATGCAAAGCTTACGTTAGCAGACGGAAAGCAGGAACCATTATCTTAACTTAGGTTAATGTGAGTAGTAAGATAATAAGAGAGCTGGGAAAAGAAGCTCTTTGGACAACGTAAAGAGACTCCACTCGTCCGCGTGACGTCCGGAAGAGACTCCACTCGTCGGTCGTTAGTTCATTTGGTGGCCGCTAGGGGGGCAGCACCGGCCGCGTTTGCGCAAACGATAGTTCCTTGATCGACCGCCCAGATGGAAGCACAAACCTCAATCTGCGCAGACATTCCATGGCTCGCGTAACCTGAATTTATCTGAGTATTCTGTGGAGCTTAGTCGGGCGCATACCCCCGCAGGCGACAACGGTTGTTGCTATTCCCAGCGCGCGCCACACATGACGCGTCGGGTACCGTTATACGCTATTCCTGGAGTGCGTAGTTTCCTAGCGCAGCGATATTTCCGGGTGACGCGTTGGCTCCCGTTAGCCGCTATTCCTGGAGTGTGTGTGTACTGGGACCTACTTTTGACGGCACAATTTACCGTTCGTGACAGGGTATAAATTCTGTGCCAAACTTCTTCTCAGCCTCATTGATCACCAGTATCTTACAGAGTGAACATCATGGATCGAGTACTGACTGCTGAAGACATCGAACAGTATTTATCAAATGGTGAGTGAATTTTATATTATTATAATTATTATTATAAATAAGTAAGTTTTATTTTAATTTTATTTTACAGGTCTTCCAGTCATCTCGCAACTAATCAGTGATGAATTTGTAGACTCACGATCGGTAACAATGGACAACCTTGAGGTGCGGTACAATCTTGCAGGTGGTAAGTGATTAACATTGTAAATTATTTTTTATGTGAATGCTTAGTGCATATGATTGACATTATTTATTTTGTTGCAGATGAAATGAATGCTGTTGGTCGTACCAGTAAGTAGCTAATACTTAAATAATTTTTCATGTGAATGCTTAAAGCATATGCTTGACATTATTTATTTTGTTGTAGATGTGAGTGGAGGTCCTTTGCCTGTGATTAACAATCAGGAATTGATGGATTGTTTTACTAATGGCTAGTGTTTAATACTTTAAATAATTTTTTCGTGTGAGTACTTAGTGCATATGCTTGACATTATTTATTTTGTTGCCGATGTGAGTGAATGTGCGTTTCCTGTGATTAACAATCAGGAATAGTTTACTACTGGCAAGTGTTTAATACTTTAAATAATTTTTTGTGTGAATACTTAGTGCATATGTGACTGACATTATTTATTTTGTTGCTGATGTGAGTGAATGTGCGTTTCCTGTGATTAACAATCAGGAATAGTTTTACTACTGGCAAGTGTTTAATACTTTAAATAATTTTTCGTGTGAATACTTAGTGCATGTGTGACTGACATTATTTATTATATTGCAGATGATGTGAATGCTGTTGATTTT
>CM061919.1:179994492-180107206 GCA_031002005.1 Vandiemenella viatica
GCATGGGATGCACGTTTGAGGCATCGACTTCTTATCACACTGATCACGCTTGTGATTGTTCTGACCACAATGACTACAAGTCTCTATGTCCATTTGGCAGTGTTTACTCACATGTCCGAGGTCTCTGCACTTGACACAAGTTGGTACCACGGTGTAGTCTTTGCAATTGATTGCACTGAATTCCACGTATATTTTATGTTGCTCTAGTAATAATTTGCGCATAGCTGGGCTTACTTCTATAACGTGATGAACGGTTGGCTTTTCACGGGGTCCTGTTTTAAATTTAGGGCAGAAACCGCTTTCGAACTCCTCCTTTGATAATTTAACTTCAAAGTTTTGCTCATATACTTTGTCTACTAGATCATTTATTTCCAAATTTTTTGGTACATCATATAAGATTACCAATGGTTTCCTCTTTCTTGGAAGCTCACATTTTAGCGTCTCATTTAATTCTTTGTGTTCCATCAATTTTTTGACATCCTCTTTAGTTTCTGCATCAATAATTACTGAGTTATTGGTACTTCTTATTTTATTAATTTTTATTTTGTCTTTTGATGGTTTGATTATTTTGGTAATCTGTTCCACAATTACTTTTGGATTTTCGCCACGCCTTGAGCTCACGAAAAGAGAACTTGTTTTCGCGGGTGTGATTCTATTTTTTGTTAAACTAGTTGCCTTACTAGCCGCTGTAGCATAGCTTGGCCGAGAAGTTGTGTTTCTATTTGACTTAAGTTCCTCGATTGTTTTATTTAACCTCTCTAATTCTTTGTTTAATTCTGAATTTTTTCCTTCTATGAAAGAAACCGCAACCGCCCAACTGGCAAGCTTGTCTTTAATTTCACGGAGTAGCGTTTCATTTAATTTTTTGCCCAAGTTTTCATTTAAAAAGCCAACCAGATTTTCATATTTTTCAGCTAGCATTGGGGTTTCATTGGTTTTATTTGCACTTGAGGAAGCCGCTGCCATTGTCTTGCGAGCGCTTTTTACTTACGTTGCAGCTGTTGGACACCGCTGAGCTGTCAACATGCTGACGTCGCGAGGCGTTGAGCTGTGCGGCGAAGCAGGTGGCTGCCGCAACCAATCGCAACCAAATAATTGTTCACAGATCCAATGTTTGTTTAGTTATTATTGATCCACTTTCACACACAGTCACTAAAACACTAATTTTCCACCTTCGCGACTTTTGAAAATTCTGCGTTTCGTTTTTCCCGATCAAAATGAACTAAACTTCGAGAGCGAAGCGCGACGCGGCTGCTTGTGTGGCACTCCACTCCATTCCATTATAAGCGAATATTGGCTGATAGTAAAATAGCAACGGAATCAGAACATTCCACAAGTCGATTTCAAATCCAATATAAAAATTTCATGCTAAAATATATCCCATCGTAAACATATTTGTGTAATCTTGCCACACTACCAGATAGTGTCCCATTGGCAGAGAGATCTTTTTCTGCTCTCAGGAGCCTCAAAACTTGACTTCGAGCATCAGTGGCAGAAGACCACCTAACTGGACCGGCACTTCTGCACGTTCACAAAACCATTCTCTTTCAAGTGGAGGAAGTTATAACAAGATTCGCGAGAGTTCAGAAGAGAATAATTGATTTTGTTATTTAATTAAAATTATTTTGGCATATTGCAATTAAATTAATTTATCTTTTATTTATATATAGGTACTATTATAATTTTGAAGCATGTCCTAGTTAGACCTCGACTTTGTGACCCCCCCCCCCCTGACCCAAAGGCTGGATCCGCCCTTGCGTTGGACCACAAGGTAAAAGCCATTTTTAAATACGATGCTTTATACGCTAATCTCAATAACAAATCTCTATATATACCTGAGTTCAAACCACTGATAGAAAATGGCTACAATATTCCATAGATGATAGTAGGATATGAAGCCTTTGGCTTACATTAAAACCTAATGAGACCGTAAGGAGGACATAATCTCACGAGAAACAAATATTCAATTACCGATTATCAAGAGCACGCCGTTACATCAAATGCACATTTGGGATACAATCCAACAAGTGAAGAATATTTCACAGGACAATGAATGTACATATAGATTTAGCAGGCACAATGGATTTTGTACAATTTCGTACATTCCAGAGATTGATTTTCTTACGAAGATACTCTGACGGTGACGGGATTTGAACCTTCTACAGATCGGTATCTGATAGAGGAAGAACGGCACTAGACAAACTAGCAGAATATTTTGTGACTAAATACCCATTACTATGACAAGACAACTGTGTTTAAATAAATAAAAATTAATAAATTTATACTTTCCTAATTATTTTTCTTCGTTTGTCATTCGTCTTTTTCTTTAAATACTATTTCATCCAAAAATTTAATTTTTAAATTACGGTCTGAATAATCTTTTGATGTTCTATTCCATAAACACAGACGGTTTTGAATTTCTACAACAAAACTTTTTGTATGAAAACTCAATTATTGCAAACACAAATCACACATTTTACAAATAATATCGTGCTATAATAAAATAATTCCGTGTGGTTGGAATGGCCTGGTGACAGGGTTTCTATTGGCTGCGCAGTCCGCCCCTGTCGTAGCCACCTTAACCTAGCCCGGTAATCCTGCCGGGTACAAGGGACCTACAATTTAACGTGCAATCCGAACCACGGAAGCGTTCTGGCGTACTTCACATTACACAGCAAGCTGTGCCAGAGGTGAAGGCCGGGTTAAGTGCCCATGAAAATCCCCGACGAGACAGGGATTCAAACCGGGGACCTTTCGATCACCAGTGAGATGCCTTAACCACTGAGCCACCAGACCGCTTAATATCGTGCTAAAATCGAGCGAGAGTCAAAGTTGGCAGCTGGCTGGCCACTAAGTGAGTGAGGTGTTGCTTACACGTGTATGTTTTATTGGCGACGTCGCCAGCGCGCCAGAGTATCCAGATACAGCACAGCCTCCAAACTGGCGACGTCGCCAAGTGAGTTAGCTGCCATATATTTCAATATTAAATGTTTGCCTACGTAAACTGGCAACGTCGACATTACGTTCCGGTGAAGTAGGGCCCTTGCGATTCGAAGACCTGGGAGACGATCCTGGACAAAGAACGAAAAGGAAATCGGTTAGGCAACTTTAAGAGAAACATTCTTAATTTCACCTCACCGATTTTGGAAATGTTTGTAAAGCTTTCATTTTGATTTTTTTTGAAGTCTTGTCTGATGAAATTTAAGGCTTAGGTATTTCCATTCAAAACAGTATTTCTAGAAAAGGAAAGTGACTGATGAATTTGCTCCTGCCTCTAGATTGGGTCGTTGTGATACCACAATGGCGTCCAGCATCTGACGTATTAACCGGTTCTAGCCGTGGTGAAGGAAAACATCAGAAGGGAGGCCAGGTTGATAGTGTGACACTAGAGCTTTCTAAGGCATTTGGCAGAGTGAGCCATAAAATAGTTTTAAATAAATTAACATCTATTGGATAGGATGAAAAGTTACTTACTGGGTAAATGAATTCTTAAAAGCCAGAAAACAAAGCGTTAGAGTAGGAAATACATTATCAAAAGAGATGGAAGTAAATATGGGAGTGCCACAGCGTTGTGTACTGGGACAGTTGCTGTTCATTATTTTAATGAATGACTGTGTTGATGGGTTGCTGTCAAAATTTAGGTTTTTTGCAGATGATATAATGGTATATAATAGGATCAAAGCAGGTGAAACTGTGAACTCTGCACGGTGACCTGTATAGAATATCTAAAGGGGTAGGTCAGCATGGAATGAAAATAAATGCCAAGAAGAGTCAACCTATAAGGTGCACAGATAAAAAAAAACTAAAGGTTAATTATGATTATAGGGTGGGGTCAGAATAGTGTGTTGAAGGTTTGAGGTGTAAATATCTTGACATAACGTTTGATAAGAAACTCAACTTGGCATAGCACATTGGGCAGGTGGCAGGAAAATGTTACTAAATCCTTCATTTACTTGTAAGGTTGACGAGAGGATGTACCAGAGAAGTTAGGAAGTTGGGTTACAAAACTTTGGTCAGATCGTGGGTTGAATATGGTGATGTAGTGACATTGTTGCGATTCGTTTTGTGTCGACCGCTTTCGTACTTACAATGTTCCAATAAACTCACTTCTCCATCCCCACATACCAGCAAATTCACTAAAAAATTAAATCATGCAAGAAAGTACATTTCATCTTAAGCGAATTCATTGAAATTTGCATCAGGCAAGAAAACACATTTCATATTACGGTATCATTACACCACCATTTTCACTGCACTTACTCCATGATTCGTTTGCATCCTGCGACAGAAAAATAACAATCTTGCACAAACTCCCAATTGTACACATTCATACCATTCTCAAATATAGTACACTGTATAAAAGCGATTGGTTTTGTGTCTACTGCTTTGGTAAAATGTTCCAATAAACTCATTTCTCCATTCCCAGGTAGTCCTGCCAAGGAATAATTATCACCATTAAGCAACTGCGCCACCCGAACATTAAATGAATCAGCTGAATCGTTGTTGTTGTTGTTTTTTTTAAATATAAGTAGAGCTTAAACACCTAGGTGAGGATTATTCTTAATCCCTTCCTACGTACTTGTGAGCTAATTCCTCAGTGCGTGTCAATCCCTTTACCTCTTTAATTTATTTTTATGAAATTTGACAGTATCTCTTAATACGTTGACCCTTTGATTTTGAGAGCTTATTCCTCAAAAAACATAAACATAGTGACGTTAGCTGAAAAAACTGAAATCCATATCTGCTAAATATTGATAGCAAGGATAACTAGAAGGATTAAGCAACCGAAGATCAAATAAGATTTGTAAACCGTTTTGAAAACGTAAAATGGCTATTGTTAATTACTGCTACATCATAATCATCTGTCATTACGATTTAGTTGCTCCATTTTCACTCTAGATTAAGCAATTACATGTTAAATGCAACAAATGTACGCTACTTAAATCTGAAAAAAAAATTATTGATATATGGGCTCGTAAAGCCTACACAATTTCACATTTCTCTGGTTTATGTCAAATCCGATAAATATCGTTACTGTCAACAGGTTATAATGCAACTGTGTCATTTACCTTCATTAAGGCAGCCTTTCGATTAATGAATATTTATTTGCATGTGGTTTTACACCTCGTCGACGGCGAGATGATTAGAGGTAGGAAAGAAATGGGGGCAAGGAACAAGAAGGAATTTTTCCATGGGCTTTTGAAGGAAGCATCCCGTAATTCACGTGGAATGACTTGGGGAAACCATGGAATACCCAAATCTGGATGCCCGGAACGGGATTCCAACCCGCGTCCTCCCAAATGCGAGGCGTTACCACTCACCCACCACATCAGG
Organism: Vandiemenella viatica; assembly: GCA_031002005.1. NCBI lineage: Eukaryota > Metazoa > Arthropoda > Insecta > Orthoptera > Morabidae > Vandiemenella > Vandiemenella viatica. Next base: position 179,999,827 of record CM061919.1, read on the forward strand.
TTTAATTAATTCCACATATAAGTTGCTGTATTTTGTTCCATGATATATATGAGACATTATTCTGTCAGAATATTAGGAAATATGAATTGATTACATTTTAAAATGACTGTGAAATGTATGTGTGGATTACTGCAATAATTTTCAATTTTTTAATAAATATACTTAACTTAAAGAAAAGACAACTACCACGTCTCAAAAAAAATGAATTTAAATGGTATAGAGCGCATGCTACGGTGTCAACGTACCTAGTCATTTAATTAACCCTTTTTATTATCATTTTTATCTTACATACGTTGAGTGTTAAATTCCTCCACCCCCCTACATCTGCCATTTACGAATTTTAACCGTCAGCGTTTTTGGTAAATTATTCATCACTTCTCTTGGTAATTTATTCCAATCCCTGAGTCACTTACCCACATAAAAAAACAAAAAACAAAAAAACAAAAAAACAAAAATCCTATTCCCTTAAATTGTGGAAATATTGATTAAAACTTTTACATCATCTGTATTAATTGTTAAAGTCGTTAGATCGTTATTTTGAGTAAAATTTATAACATTTAGATTTATATAAAGTAATTTGACAACAGCTACTTGTTTGTTGTAACAGTCAGCCATTGTTCAGTTCTCGGATAGTTGTGATAATGATGCAATCTAACTGATGAACACACATTGTTGGTTACAGCGTTATGAAGAGTGTTTTATACTTGAGGACTGTTTATCGACAGGAAGTCGCATCTGTCCTTATGACCCCTTTTGTTAATTTTAAACAAAATGGAGGGTATTGTATAGCTGATTAAATAACAGGATGATGGTATTGCCGAACTTGTGAAGTGTACACAGGGATATGTGTGAAGCAACCGACACCACACTAACGAGAAAGTGGTTGCCGATATTTCAGGAGATATGGCAGCACGGGTTTCAACGAAGGAATTTTAAACATATCCGAAAGTATAAACTGTATTACAACAAAACTAAAGCGATTAAATAATATATTCTCAATTAAGGTAACATTCTATTTAAAAATGTTATCAAGTGCCATAAATGTTATTAACTTATCCTATGTAAGATCTTAAATTCTCTGATTTTGCATGGGCATAATACTAGCGAAATAGATATTCAGTTCCTCGTTTCATGTAAAATATATCTTAGATCTCAGAGCTATATACATGCAGAGAAAAAAAAAAAACAGAAGCCATTTACATACTATACAAAGTAAATCTCTTAAGTCTGTACACAGGTGATTTTTGAATTTACTTAGACAAGTAGTCAGTCAAAAAGATAAGTCAACTGTATTTGTATCTTCAGTTCTCCGCAGGTTTATTCTAGTGGTATGTTTCATGCTTATGAATAAAAAGGCTTTATTCTGTACAAACAACGCTATATTTCATACTTTTGGACCTCCAAGATAGTCAGTGGTTTGCTTTCATCCCGACAGCTTTATCAGACACAATGCATTCTCCACCAGGAATCATGCTGATGATGTTGGTGATTTTTTCGGCCCAAGTCCTTAGTTGCTATGATAACTGTTTTGTGGGTTCTTTCTGCCTTGCAACTAAACAAAATGCTTTTGATGGCATACGCGTTTCGCCTTTATTCAAGGCATCATCAGTGCCCTAGATAAACATATATACACACATATATATATATACAATGCTGTTGTTTGATTTTTGTACAGTTTTCTAAAAAAGTATTAAGTGGGTACTTACAGTTTTTATATATTCATTAACACGTACAAGTTCGTGTTTCCATACCAGCTACTCTTTTTTTGCACTATAACTACTGTCTATAATACTGATGATGTTCTCCACTACCCAGTATCTCTCTCTTCCTTCTCACCCAATCCAAGAACCCACCCGTAAATCTGTCTTTATCTTTGGTCCGTAAACCGTTGTTTCAGGGCAGACAATAGCAATTACATCAGTTGAGACGTCGGAGGAAACATTGACCACTGACCGACTTCCGGCAAGAAGGAAAGCAGCCAACTGGGCTGGATCGCAGCCAGTACACAGTGGCACATGCGGGCATAAACGGTCTTCCATAAAGGGCCCAATCACCATGTAAAATCAAGAGCAGGTATATGTTTCCGCTTCAAATTTTATTATTGCCCTACTGAATATTCAGATGCTATGCTTAACTTTATTCTGTCCCTTTCGAATCTCTCCGTCCGTCAATCTTGTCCTCGGTTAAACGTTTCGCACAGTCTACTTTTTAATTTTCTGTATAATTCCTTCTGTCCACTGTATCAATACAATTATTAATCTTTTATGCCAGTTATGCTCACAACCGTGTTAGCAACAGTGACCTTTAACCGTTGGTAAACATATTATTTCACAATAGTTAATTTCGTTTACATAACGTGCATGATGATTGTTAACTGATACTGACGAAAGATTATCGATCCAAAATTCAGAATATATGATTCAACTGTGATGTAAGATAGTTGTTAAAGTACCTGTATGTACGGTTGACTGCGATTAATATTTTCGCTCATTTTCAATTAATATTAGAACGTATATTGGTGATGAGGTTTGGAAAGATAATCGTCTAAGAATTAGGACTAGTGTATGCAAGGGAAAATATGACCATGGGCACAAGCAGGCACTCGATTTTATGCATAAGGGAGTGGGTAGATCTTTTGTAGGTAAGGTAGGCAGGGATTGGAATAAAATGCCAAAGGAAGTGTTGAATAATTTACTAAAAACATTTTTTTTAAATCGTAAAGGTCAAAATTAAATGGGTGGGGGAACTTGCACTCAAATGATATATGACAATAAAAATAATAACAATAAGAAAGGAGTAAATAGCATGCGCTCCATCATTAAATTAAACTCCTAAGTTCACCGTTATATTATTTAAAATCAAAACTATACTGCACGAATCCAAATAAAATAAATTAATAATATTTAAACTGTCATAAATTATATGATAAACCTTCTTGTTTCCTCTGTCTTTTAGTCTATTTTTTTCTAGAACGGTCATAGCCACTCTGAGAGTTGATTGGTGGCAATTGATACTCTCTTCGGTAATTAACTAATTCGTCCTGTCATCAGTTAATGATTATTACCTTCATTTCTTAGTTCTGCAATTCACAATTCACTGTTGTTGGTCGCCAGAGGGTTTTTCCCTCCACCAAACGATAATTAACTACCGCTTTGAATGGATTGAACAGTTCCATGCAATAACAACGTCAACAAATCACTTTTCGCTTGACATTTATTTCTCAAAAGGTCTATAATCACATTACACGCGGATAAGGCACGAGACTCTTCTAATGATACTTAAGTATAAATACACAAATATTCCAGCGATTAAATTCACAAATGACTGCTTGAAGAACCACAAACAAAAAATCTGACAGCGACTGACAACTAACTCAAATCGCCATCTCCGCGCGTTTAGAAACATCCAGAACATCACAAAGAGTGCCAACAGACGTTAACAATTAAGTCCATATAAAAATAATTACAATATGTACAAAGTGACTCGCAATCATTATAAAACTCCTTAAAATAAAAGTTAATAATTCTACTCGCATTTACACACAAAATTATCAACATAAACAAGTCCAAACCGTTGAGAATAATCCTACAAACATCGCAGCTCACATCAGCACTTGCAATTAGAAACTTTTAACTAGTGTTTCATACATAACACTGTCCTTGATGGTATTACATATGATTTGTACAGTTTCTCTCCACTAAACATTGTTCGTTTATATGACGAATAAACACAAATTCACAATTAATCTCACGAATCCCTAATTAATCAGCTCCCATCTTGCTGTGCATACAGATTCTTAAAATAAAATTTCATAAAAGGGCTGGGGCTGAGTACTGTTACACAATCCTTGTCAACCTATAGAAATTTCGTAGTCGAACAACTTTCGAGCACACTGCTAGTGCAGCAGCATTCTAGCATTCTGGCAATTCGTCTCTATCCTCACGGTAATTAAAATATTTCTGATTAAACTCTGCCTTTTAAATCTTTCTAGTTTTTTAATAATTTTTAATTGAAATTAATCATCGAGTTAATCAATTATGAGAACTTACTGAGATATTTTCAGTAGTAAAGTATTTACGTTTCATAGCAGTTAAAACCACTTGATGACCAGTAGCTACGATGTTCGTATTAATTACTAAAATTTACAAAAACACTCCGTTGTCTGGTCGTTTACTATAAGACTAATTCCTTTTTTTTCAAACTTCTTCCGTAATTCCTTCATTCAGACAAGATATTCAAAAATTATTCGCTTTGATTCTGTTGGTCTTAAAACGTTTGACATCCCATTTCCCTCGGAACCTCATCACTTTTTCCAGTAGAAGGACATTTAAACCTATCTATGCTACGTGCCCAATATGTCCTGACCTATTTCTTCTTACCTGAAATAATCTCAATTTGTCCGTTACGACAGTTTTCTACTTCATGATAAGATCTTTTAACTGCTTTATTGTACTTACCTCCTTTTGTTAACCTCGTCTACAAAATTAACCCGTACACATGTTTTAGAATTTAACCCACCTTGTTTCTGTAAAACCCTTTCATAAACGTATTTCCTCATACATTATTTCTAAAATATGTTGATTTCTAATTTTGTGTGCATAATCAGTTTTCAAATACCTCCTACTGCACCAAATTTGAAATGATTCGATTTATCTTATTCTTAGTGGTATGCCGAAAGTCTAAGCCTAAAATTCATAATGTCTATGCTCTATACATACAGAGTTAAACACTTCTTCCTTATTCATTATCTAAAATTCTTAAAATAAAAGAGTTTATTTTTTAATAAGGCTGTTTTTTTGTTATGTTTTTTGTTATTTTTTTTTAGCTTTATCATCTTTTTCAGACGCTCTGTTGCAAGGACAAATGAAATTATTGTCATAGTATTATAATGATACGACCGTTAATTTTAAGTTTGTGGACATGTAGACAAAATCACTATTCTAAATCATTTTTACGACATTCAATAATATTCACTGCGACGAGGTTTAATAAGGTAGAATATTGCCCATCGCTTCCATTAGGAGCCCATATTTCACGCAGTATGCTGATGCAGTAACACTACTTTCCATTTGAATGCCGACATTCTGAATAGCGGGATTTGCGCAGTTTCTGTGTCGCACCGCTCGATATATGAAGCTTTCACCGCTGTAACTCATTTCCAGCTGGTGTGTGGCGGACGTTTCCTCCAACATCGCGTCACAACGTATAGCACTCAATGTGCTGGCGGGCAGTACAGGCTGCAGGGTTACCACTAATTTTTCATTCGACACAAACTAGAGATATGAGGGAAAACGAGAAATACGCTCCGAAGCATAGTAGTAGGTCAACCAATATTATTTCCTCTTCTTTATCATCCTCATAAGAGTCATATTCTCCGCTAACCTACTTTTTTCTCCACACCTACGGTTAAGGTACTTTTCTTCCTTCTGTATGATTGATGACGTCTCTAAATCTGTATGACACCACATTTGGCAAAACACCTTCCTCGGTGTTTAGCAACCATTAGCATAAAAATTTTGCTCCTTATTTCTTCCAGATAGCTTCTATTCGAAGCCGCTAAACTTTGTAAATACCTGAACGATTTTACCTGTTCCAGTGTCATGCCCTCCAGCAATATACATGTTCTAGCAAGTCTCATTAATTTACTAATGTTGGTGTTTCATTCCGAGTTAATATACGTCTCTTACTATAACCCTCCGTCATATCCGATACTTATTCGATTGAATTCACAAACTTGATGATTTTTATATTTGTTGAATAAGATCTTGTCTCATGCTTCTCAGAACTCACTTACTGAAACGATATAATTCAAAAGAATGCAATCATTTGAAACTTCTCAAAGTTACAAATAAAACTTATAATATGTTAACAACAACTGCATTTTGCGGTCTTCTTCTTCTCGTGTCGATGACAGCATCAAATATGTGGTAGTTTTTCTGCCAATGCGATGGCTTTTTCAGTAGGTGATTGGAGGTCAAATAGAGATACATTTATTCCAATTTGTGGACAAGATAGCAAATGTACCATGGTTTCTCTTCCCCACACGAACATGTGGTATCTGGCTGTTCTCCCAGGTATCCCCACGAAGCAAGAGTATTTTTGGAACGGCCATCTCAAACTCGAAGCCTGTTTAGCGACTTCCATATGGGCCATGGTTGTTGAGACCCAGGTGGTAGACTCCCTTTTGGCTTGATCCAAACGAATCCTTGTTGTTATCTCTTCTCCCAAGCCAGTGTTCTTTCATTGCTTGGAGCTCCATGTAGTGGCTTTGAAGTCCGCATGAAGCTTGAACGGGACTTTAGTCTCGATGACGCTGGTGTATAGCCATGTAGGGAGTGTCGGACGTCTTCATTCACTTTAAGCCATGCCTCACTGGTGGCAACTTCCCGGCGTATATCTCCAAGGGCGATGCCAGCTAGTATCTCCACTTTGCTCACAGAGATACTAGTTATGTCTACATAACAACGAACGCCAAGTTTCGCAGAGTAATAGGCGAACGATCTGACGAAGGGTGTAGAATGGCAGCCGAAAACTTAGACTGTCAAATAAATAGCACGCAATTCCCAAAAAATCCAGTTGTTACCAACGAAGACGGCCTCAGAAGCCAGAGAATTCGCTTATAATCTGTTCCCAGTCAAAAATGCATTATTGTTTCTATCGCTCTGTCAATGCTGATTAATGATAGGTATTAATAATCACTTGAGTTGTCTGGTGGCTCAGTGATTAAGGCGTCTGACTGGAGAGTGATAGGTCCCCGGTTCGAATCCCTGTCTCGGCGGAGATTGTCATAGGCACTTAACCCGGCCTTCACCTCTGACACAGCTTGCTGTGTAATGTGAAGTACGTCAGAACGCTTTCGTGGTTCGGATTCCACCTTAAACTGTAGGTCCCCTGTACCCGGCAGGATTGCCGGGCTAGGTTATGGCGGCTACGACAGGGGCGTCATGCGCAGTCATTACGACCACACGGAATTATTATTATTAATCATTTATTAATTAACAAATCAGTCTAATTAAAATCAAATTTCCTTAATTTTGACGTATTCTCAAATGTGGATTACGAGGCATCCATAAATTACGTTAGGCGTTTTTTCGGATTTACGGACCCCCCCCCCCTCTCTCTGGTGAGAATTCGTGAGAACTGGTCCAACCCAGTCCCCCTCTGGTGAGTGGTGAGATCTGTTTCGTGAACCCCCCCCCCCTTAAAAATAGCCCTCGCAATCTTTTTGAGACCCTTCTTTTTGTGGGTCTCATCCTTCCAAAGCCGGTTATACCCCCTTAAAATCGACTTTCGCGTCATTTGTAGGCCTCTTTTTTCTTTTTTTTAACTCCACACTCCAGCAAGAATTTCGAAACCTAATGTGAGATTTCCGTTGACCCCCCCCTCTCCCCCTTGGTGAGATTTCCCCGAGATTTCGCCGGACCCCTCCCCTCCTTTATTTCACCTCACGTAATTAATGGACGCCCCATTATGGCAATATCCGATTTATTTCTTACCTTGCTACAAAAAAAAAAAAAAATCTTATATCCATAAGATGACTAGGAATGAGGACCGAGTATACCTGACTGTTACTACAGCGTAAGATAGCCAGACGCAAACACAAGTTCGTCGAACCATCGCAGAATTTGTTTTTCTCACTACAGCGAGAGCAAACGATTCGTTTAAAATGCAGCCGACCTAGGGCGATTCATCACTTCGCGTATTTGCGGAGGAGTACCCTGTAATTTATGTCCCCCTTTTCTGAGCTTCGCTAAGGCCGACGCCCCCGTCTCACTAAGAGAATGCGACGCTTACCAGCTAAAAGAAACTGGAGTGCTGTGTCCGTTTCGCTTGCGCCGGAGGACATATTTCACGGTCGTCTGAGTCTCTAACGCAATAACAAGAGTCTGTGTCCCTGTTTGCTGGTCCTTCATTTCCTCTCTCTCTCTCTTTTTCTGCAGTAAAAAATAAGATTGCCGGTTCAGGGCTGTCACAGGCATTTGCATCTACGCCACTATATCTTCACGGCGTATAACTCTCTCTGCACCTATCGGCTGGACAAATATTCAGATAGCGAGACCGATATTATTCCTCTCCTACTGGCCGAACCACATTACAAGTTCTGTTCAATTTATCATCTTAAATTATATAACAACTCTTAACTGAATCTGGATGAAACTAACACTGTGTCTTTTGGGGAACGTCCATAAACTACGTGGCTCCGTCTAGGGAGGTAGGGGGGTGGGGGGGGGTTTGCTGGTAAGTTACGCTGAGTTACGTGGGGGGGAGGGGGGGTTCCAAGCCAAGCTACGTCGCTTCTTAATCATATTATTTGTCACATTTAATAAAAGGTACAGAAACATAACAGCTTATGAATATTTATTTGTCATTTAACTATCTCCATATGTAATTTACGACAGTTTGATTTAAGAGAAAACAGTACAAGATATCTGGAATCAACAGAGAAAAAAGCTACATGCTACGTGGAGGGGGAGGGGGTAGAGCAAAAGCCACGTTGGGCTACGTGGGGGGAGGGGAGGTTCACAGGAGGCCAAAATGAAGCTACGTTGTTTATTGACTCTTCCTTATGACAATCTGCTAAGCAAACTACTCTAGTCGTTTGTTTTCAGCATTAAATTCTATTTAATATGGTCTTTAATATTCTGTACATACACATGGGGCTAGACAGTATGTGATGTACGTAGAAAGCAGCAACCAGTTACTCAATTCTGATGCTGACTTGGTCCAGTGGGAAGATCATACTGGCTTTCTTTCAGCACTGAAGAATTCATTATACGTTAACTGTCTCAGCAATGGAGCACAGTCAATAAATAACATCACATGGATGGAATGAAACTTCTTCGTGAAACAAGGACGAACAGAAGTCTAAGCGATGCACAATGTATCTTTATATGTTAGAGGTTCCCAAACAGGGGGGGGCGAAGTCATTGTGTGTGTGTGGTGGGAGGTGAGGTGGGAGGGGTAAGTGCATAGTAGCTTCGCCACCCTTGGATCGATGCCCTATCTCTACTGTATTGAAAGTATTGTGTCTCCTTTACAGCCTCTTTGGGTTTATTCTAACATCATTTATATAGTTTTCACTGGGATGTTTTCATTAAAAACTTAATAAGCATACATGTACGGCAATCACGCTATTAAAGTATTATTAATATAATGGTGGGGACTGTTCAACGTACTGTTACATTTTACTCACCTATTTGTTGCATATGTCACAATGTATAATGTTTCATTCGTTTAGAAATTGGGAAACTTTTTAATCCATTGCCTAATTAAAGACTATTTGGAGATCGGTACCTTGGACATATTGCTGCTTTACGAGATCACACGTCTCACAACAGCCAGGGACCAAGCGACAATGACCCCGTAGACGTTCTCTTGAATTGATGTAAATAAATATTTAAAAAAACTATTTGTGTTTTTCTGATTTAAAAATGCTTTTTATATTCTAAAAAAAAATAGGCAAAAATAGGTCCTAACGACAATTTAGGCATTTTTAGGTACTAAAAAACCTGAAATAACTGGCACACATATGGTATAGGTTCTATATGTAATGTTATTTTCATGTATCTCACTCAGGAACAAAATAGATATTTTGCCTAAATCCGAGGTCTACTGATTAGATAAGGTAAGCGCGTCTACTGTTGACAGTCCATCTACAGTCGACATGAAATTGTATCGTTCGAATTTAAGCAATTACGATGATCGAGTAAACCGTGCATAAAACCAGCAACACTGGCAGCTTTATGCGTCAATCCGAACGGGTCCACGTGTTCCGTGATTGTCTCGTCTGTCGAAGGTGAACAGTTTCTGTAGAGCGTAAGCTTATTATAGCTGGAACCGCATATGTTGTCAGCACAATTGTAACTTCTTGTAATACTTTAGTTGTAGTTACAGTAAGTGTACTTTTTACTGAAAGCGAGTCATAGGTCTGATTAATCTAGTACTTTTATTTTTTTTTATACCTGTCGAAATTGCATTCCTTTCCTTGCTGTCTAGTAGTAGATGACTTCATCTACTACTTATATATTTTCTCTTTCTACATGATCTTCAACATCCTCCTATAACATCATTATTCAAACACGATTAGTCTTCTTTGCTCATCACTCACATTTCACGCCCATCGAGAGTAACACTCCAAACAAATGAATTTAGTATTCTTCTTTTTTATCCTCCATTCTCATGATGTTATTTGTTGTTAGATAATTCTTAGTATTAAATGCGCTCTTTCTCTGGATGATCTTACTTCTTATTTCCCTCCTGCTTCGTCTTTCTTTTGTGATTCTGTAAAAATCTTGACATCATGTAATTTTTGGTTAGTTACTATTTTCACTTATGAATTCACTGATACCTTAAAATTTGGCATCAATAGATTCATTCGTACGTGAAGAAAGCAAAAATGATAAAATGAGGTCAGTACTTAAAACAGGAACAATCTATCTACATAAAATGCTATTCTTGGTCACGATGTATCGATGTCTGTCACACTCTGACGTCAGGCTTCCCGCCTCCGCTGCACAACCAACAATGATGACCGGAGATGTTCGAGGCTACAGTTCTATTTTGCTGAACATCCACGAGTAAATAAGCAACCAGCATACTAAAAGAAAAATATGTATTTCATAAAAATTGACATATTAATTATTAGTTGCTTTTTCTTAATTAAAATTCGTTCGATGCAGATTTTTCTTATATTCTCTCTACAGCGTACAGCGATACCATTGTTACAGTAAGCTAAGAAATATCTACATTACATCAGTTTCAAGATTATGAGCGTTATTTTATGATAATTGTAATTAGCGAAGAAAAGAATTGCTAAAATACTGAGTTCAACGCGTCATTTTAAGTCACTGTTATAATATACTAGAAGAAATGATTTGCCGAAACACTGAAATAAAAGTATGTACTGCGTTTAAACTGATATATGAATCATTAGCTTGCTTTTATTACTGATGTCATTGTATCAGACACATGTAAATATTTCCATCAAATTTAGATCGCAATACGGTGAATGTATTCGTACACGGCTAACAGAAGCTATGAATTTTGAACAGCAATATTAGTAGAAGTTGTGGTTATGCCGAAATGCAGACAGGTCCAGAATGACAACAGACACATTTTTTTTATAGATTAATTCACAATGAATTTAGTTTCTTAAATAATTTAAGGTACTTTCATAATCGCCGAGTTACTGAAGTTATTATTTCATACGGATAGAAGTAGTTCCGTCTTTATCTTGCTGAATGAGACCTGGACCTTGTGGTATGACAGAGTCATCCACAATGAATATTAATAAATAATTAATTAATATTCAGATTTTCATTGTAATATTCATTTACCTAAATTGTAAATATTATTAATATTAGGGTTAATTCATAGGTGAATAATTATGTATTAAACCCGGGCAGCCAGATTTATTATTATATGATTTAATTTCTGTGCAAAACTTGCCATTCAGAAAATATTAAATGTGGGAAGTTGGAACTGCAGTTTTGAACGTTCAGAGAACGGGACAATGCCCAGTGTCGTCGACGTGCTGACGCCTCCGTTCACAAAGGGGTGGCGCGCGGCAACCGTTAACTCCCGAGTGTACTGACCTCATCCCTTCCCAGTGGCCCGACAAGGTCAAGCAAAATGTGCGGGAACGGGTAGCAAATGTTAGCGACGACACGAAGCACGTGACGATAGATATATATCGATGCACCAATCGTGAACGGATACAGGGGTTCACAGTTGTTAATTCAAGGCTTCTGTTCCATGTGCGGGGAGAGAAAAGCTGGCTTTCCAGCGACAAGAGGACACGACGCCATATTCGACTTCACTTGTTGCCGAGACGAGCTACAGTGCGGACGTGTCACCCGATACGCCCTTAGCCGTTGATCAGTGACTGGGTCTGGTCGCATAGTCTGGCTCAGATGGGCTGGAAGCTGAGCGGTCCACCTGCCAGAGATTGTAAGCTGATGTGCTAGCGCGGACATATCCGCAAATCTGGCTTTCGTTGCAGCAGTGGCATAGAGCGTGTCACACCTCGTCGAGAAGATGCGATTACGGTAAAGTAGTCCACAGTTCCATTGGGTTTTAACGAGGCTTGCTAAACCGTAAACGACTCCTGAGATAAGACTCTGCTCCCATCATAACAATTACTGAGCTAACCAATATTTCATGTTCATAACTTCAAATTCGAAGCATCTTGCTCATTGTTTTAAATTCAAACGATGCTTTTAACTTTAAACGTCGCCCCTGGGATTCTTTCGTAAATGTTAACTTTAAGTTGTTGGCCTGTGATGCCACTTTAAAACATGTTGACTTTGCAAAATCATTGAGATATCTAAATCAGTTTTATGTTAGCTTTCATCCGGTGGATTGTAAATGTCGGGTATTGCTTGTTTGTTGTCTTTGGATTATGTTTAACGTAGCGTTAACTATACCCGGCCGTGTATAAGCCAGAAGACTAAATAAATTGAGTATAATTTTGTGTGAAACTAACTTCTTGTAGAAATCATGGTTCTAGTTCACCATTTAACCAAATAACCAACTTATTGGATGTCATACATATTATTAACAATTATATTTCATCAACGTATTGGCTCCCCCCTCCCGAACCGGCGGTCCAATACAACGTGGAATAAAACCAATATCACGTGCTATAGAATTAGGTTTTGGTATTACTAATTTATTTTTAATTTGGTTTCATAATTCTGACATCATTAATTTAGTAGAAGTTCCATCTGTACTGCTGTGTAAACTACAACCGAAATATGTACAAATTGCAAAACAAGGTTATGAGCATTGCGTAACAACAGTTATATTTATTTAGTCAATTGTAATAGATCGCAATCAATTGCTAGAACATTCCTTTCACCCGTCATTTTTCACGGGTTTAGGGGCTAGTAAATAATAATAAATCAAGGAAATTTTTATCATAAAAGAGACATGGAATCACTAATTCGTTTTGTCTCCCTCCTGCAATGGTGTGAGTTGTAGTTTTCCTGAGTTGGCTACCCTGCGGGTAGCGGCTTGTTCCGCGTGGCGCGTCCTATCTGAGCCGCCAGCCGGCTAATCTCCAGAGGTCACTGCGCCTCGGTATTCAATTAGTAGGCCGCACCCATTGTCCGCAAAGCCCATTGTCCTCCGGGCGTCCCATTGAAACGGCGCGTGTTCACAACCCGGTAAGGATGTTGCGTGGCTCTTAACTGTATTGTACTTTGAGCCCTGTACTAACTTGTTAGTTTCAATGCTTGATTGATCCTGTTATTGTATTTATTGTATAAAACCACCTACACTAAAAGCGACCATCATTTTAATAGCTGCATGAATTTCTTCTTATCACAGCTTCTACTCGCATCATCACTAATTTTTTTCCTTCGTTTTCTTAATGAGATTGATTTACAATGGCACACTAATGTCAAATATTTCTCTTTTAGAGTAATTAGACTAGTGGTTTCCAATTGGTGGCACGCGTAATCACGGGAGTACGTGAGATTCCTTCAAGAGGTACACGCGGTGATCTCTTGGCTGAGTTTATCACTAAGATAACTAAAAAAATTATGGAAGAATGATAAAATCCAAAAATATTTTTTGACATTTTTTTATTTTTTGTGAAATTTGTTATTAGATTAAAATTTAAAAAAAAACAGGTCTGGTTTATATTTATTATTTCAGCTACAAGGGTTACGCGAGGTTGAACCCTTGCTTGAAGTGGTAACAGGTGAAAAAACTAATTGGAAAACACTGAATTAGATTATGTTTCTGTTTCTCCTGATGCTGTAAAATCTGATATCATTGTTATAAATAAGAGACTAGGTTTGTTTGTTTATATTTATTTAAAGAAAGAAATATTTATTTATTCGTCAACACGGTTCCCTTTTAAGCTTTCCCCCATCGGAAATAACCCTTATCCAATCATGAAACCAGTCCTGAAATTGAAAACACTAACTAGCCTTAATTTTAAAATGGTATCGCTTCAAGGTTCTACACACTTCTGAAATAGAAATAAGCATTATGCCATTTCCTTTGATCCTTTTAAGCTTTCCCCCATCGGAAATAACCCTTTTCCAATCATGAAACCAGTCCTGAAATTGAAAACATTAACTAGCCTTAATTTTAAAATGCTATCGCTTCAAGGTTCTACACACTTCTGAAATAGGCATTATGCCATTTCCTTCATCCTGAATCTGAGGCGTACCTTATCAGTTATTTTCCTTTATTGCCAAATATCACTAAGAAATTTTATTTGATGTGTTATCATATTCAAAATTCCACGAGTAATTTTAAAAAAACTAGCTAGTCGTTCTCGTTATGCTTCACAATAAACTTGGCATAATTAATTGTATTATACTTTTGAAGTGAACACGCCTTCGACGGTCGGTACTTGTCAGCCTCCGAGAATTACGAATTAAATGAAAACGATACACTTTGAAGCGGCTAGTAAGCAGAAGCTACAAGACGGAAGACAACGGAGTAAACAACATTTGGCGGAGAAAGGATGAAAGGCGAAAGTGTATTGCACTTGAAGGCTTCGTCGGCTAGAATAATACTTCTGTGCTCCCGAGATAGTGTCACGTCCTACTATTAATTAATTACAGTTGTACTTAGTAGTACGTGTAGTGCACAGCAAAGTGCATTTCGCCCAAGAAGAAGGCCAAAGAATACAGCCGAAACGTCGGTTATTAATTGATCCCAGGGAGCGTAACAACTTAAAGTGTATTAACCAATATCTCTCCCTATATCTGTGCAGGTTGTCGCACCACGGAACCTAAAGTTTTATTTATTTCAAAATCGTTTTATCTAATTTATCCACGCGAACAACTATTTGCTTTTATAATTCACTCGGCATTTTTATACGTCATCGAGAAATGACAGGAATAAACCACAACTAAGTAGTTCATTAAAATTACCCGTGTCAAATAGCTGGACTCAAACCTTGTATTCGACAAGACGACGCCAACGCACTTTCCCTTATATTGCCAAGTCCGGCACTGTCCGAGCTAAAAACGTAAGTACAGTACATTCTGGTACACTTAACAATCCAGATCACTTTTTATTATTTATCATTGTTTACTATTAGTAGCATTTAAGGATACCAGCGCATCTACTAACTCTTCTTCTCCAACTTTTCCCAACATTAGAGCTTGACTACCATTAGTGAGTTTTACTCATCATTGGCATAGTCAAATTTGAGATTTGATTTTGCTGCCGCATGCCCTTGCTTTCGCCAAGCATTTTATACCTACTGCCAAGTCGTACTTAACGTACTAAAGGAGGAAGTGAAGTGTTGTCAGCTGTCTACGAAATGTGTAACTACGTTCTGTGTTTGATTTTTTGTGGTGAAATGTGTAGCTTGTGAGGCGGAGATTGGGGACTGTCCCGGTATTCGCCTTTATGGCTGTGGAAAACCGTCAAAAAACCGCAGACAGTACGGCCGGTACGCGAGGGCTTGCGCTAGGACCTCATCGATCCAGAATGAGGCTCTCAGTGCACTGAGTCACAGAGGCGGGTATCTGCTAACTAAGTGGTCATATTTGTTATTATCTACAGTATTAAACCAAATGTTCGTTCCCATGGCGCGTGCTAGGCAGGACGCGCCTTTCATCTTCTACCGCCTGGCGGTGGGTCGAAGCGCGCCGTCCCTGTTAACATATGCGGCAAAGATGACAGGCTTTCCCCAGCACGCGCCGAGGGACGCGCCCTGGGAACGAGGCTTTCCGCCAGAAGAAAATATTCACTTGACTGTATCAAACTCGTATTGCCATCGAAATAGTCTTGTAACTGTACACTCTTCCAAATATCCTGTCATTCTTGGAAGCTTGTTAAGAGTGGGTCTATTTGCGATTAATGCTGCCGGAAGGCGGTGTTATGCCATGACTCAAATCGGATCTCTTCGAATCCTGTTTTCAGCTTGGCGAACAGACAAAAACTACAAAGTCAGAAGATTTCTGGCCGGCGAGCTATGTCTAAATGCAATGTGAAGAATCGAGTGGTTCCATCATTTCGCCGTACAAATAAAATTGTGACGATCGTTTACTACACTCTCTCACTCATAGGCTGATTGACCTTCCATGCAGTTGGGGAAACAAACCTGCGTTACAAGTACCTCTTCAATTTCCCGAGAGGTACTGTCATTATTCACAATTTTCGCAATGAAAATAATTTTTCCGATATTTTTGGAACAAACGTCAAATATAGAGTAATTAATCTTTGGGGTTGGATTATCTGACTGAAAGACCAGTTGAGAAGTAATTATTTGTATCGAGAAGAGATTAAGAAACATTTCAGTCTCGCACCGTTATGCAGTGCTGCCATTTATACGTAGATCTACGGATTTTTATATATAAAAAAGTTAGGATTTTCTGATTTTGTAAAATATCTACGGATTTTTGCTATTTTTTACTATTTTTGATTTTTCCTTATATTGGCGTTTTGTTGAGCGTATAGTGTTAATGCATTACAGAATTGTCAATAATTGTTAATAGTTTCCTTGCAACCGCTCGCGTGTGAACCAACGATTAAAATAAAGCTCATATTTTGTTTGATTTTAGATCTTAAAAGACTGTAATACAGAACTATCAGCGCACTCTTTATGCACGGTGACACGCTCGTTGGTTCGGCTTACAAAGCAGTGCCTTCTGAGAAAGGATTAACCAATATCCGAGAGTCAAAGTGTTCGCAGTATTTAACATTTCCTGTTACCGAAGATATGTCAACAAAGAAAATAGATAATGTAAAGTCTCCCCCTTCCCCAAAAAAAGAGTACCTAGACACAGCAGCAGCAGTGATGAAAAGTGACAGATGTATAAAACCTGTTCAGAGATATTTCTTACTTTCAATGTAGAATATTATTTTGTATTTTGAATTTTAAAGACCTAGAAATAAAAAGTATTCTTAATTTTGAATCTCTCTTCAATAATTATTGTTTTAATGTTTTAATTAGAGAGTCTCCGGATTTTTGTACCCAATCTACAGAAATTTTAGCGGCCATCTACGGATATTCAAAGCCCAGAGGCTGGCAGCACTGCCTTTATGCTAATTTGTCTTACCTCAAGTATATTATCTCTGAGTAGTTAATGGCGGGTTTTAATATATCTTTCTCATCAACGATGGTTATTCAAAAAGTGTAATAATCGCATCACACTTGATTAACAGTTAAAAAAAATTGTGTGAATAGGTATTAATTATTAATGTATTTCTTTACGATAGCAGCCCAAAAATTACATTATTGTCTCTAAGCATCTTGTATCTTGCACCTCAAAATACCATAATTCTATCAGTTCCTTTTGATTTTCAATAAATTAGTGATTACCCTTCTTACGTACAAGTTTTATTTCTGATACATTCGATCTGCCCAGTTTTATTTTCTCTCTCCCTCTCTCTCTTAATAACGGTGTAAGAGAAAGAATACGAGAGTAAATCAGTCTTTGTTGCAAGGAAGAATAAACAAAAATGCTGTTTAACAACCAGTTCAGTGATGATGTGGAAACGTTTAATTATTTATAAAGCAATATCACACTGGATGGACGGAGTAAACAAGAAAATACGAGTAGAAACCGTCAACCAAAGAGTACCTTCAACGGAAAGTCGAAATTCTTATCGTCTCAAAACAGTAGTGTTAACATTAGGAAAAGACTTCTGAATAATTTTGTCTATTGATTTTCATGGCAGTGAAACTTGAGCATAAGGAATTTCAGAATAGACGACACTAAATTTATTTGAGGTTTAGTAATACAGACGCATTTAATCACGAAAAGAAGAATGAAACCTTATGGGCATCTAGCGAGTCGTAAGAGTGTCTTAAAATTAAACATAAAGGGAGACAGGGGAAGACAACATTTACGGTATATGGATAAAATATTTACAAGATGTAGGCTCCAACGCTGCGAACATATGAAGAGAAAAGTGGAGAAACAAGCTGTAAACCAAATCGAATAGAAAAATGGTGTGTTAAAAATAAAACAATAATCGCTGCAGCATCTGTGACATTCCAATTATATACCTTACGAATCAAATCGTTGCATTTTGGGTAACTAAAAACCATTTTTGAAAATTTCTGTACCATTTAGTGGCTTTCCTATTTTTCTGTACCTTATTATAGTACTTTCTTATATATCTATGAAACAGAAACGAAATAGTAATTATTCTACTGTCCCTAATTGCTCGACAGTTAGTCCAGTGCAAGTTTAGGTAAGTCTAGAAAGCGATTTGCAACACAAGATTTTCGAACAGTGCTTCTTTTGTTTTGAAACTGCTTATCCATTTCTGTAACTACAATGTTTACAATGTTGAAACTAGTGCTGCGAAATGGGCAAAGACGATAATATAATTTACTTTCACAATGTTGTTATTAATTTTACACTTTCGTCTTTTCATCAACCATCAATTAAACAAAAGCAGTGAGTTGCTTTACAGTAACAGTTACTAACTATAAGTTTTTTTATGCTATGGAAATTTGTGAAAACAGTTTCTTAAACTTCATCCTTATATCTTAGGATTAGAATCTGCCAAGAATAAATTCATGTCTTGATGATTCTCAAAGAAGAGAACTCGTCAGTTACAACCTATTGTGTAATTAATTACGCCTAGAAGTAAACAGTTGAAGAAATTCAGTGAAGTAATATTACCCAGATGCTTAATTCAGTCTTAAAAACTTTGTAAACGTTAAAAACTTCGTAGGTTTTGAACAGCGTCCCATCTGCGGAAGGTATAAGTATTTCATATTTTTAACTTCGTATGCTACTGCTAGATTAATACTCTGCCTTTCACTCTATCTTTCTGAAAGCATCTTTAACGATTCACTGCATGTGAATATTGTTTCTCCATAATTAACTTCTAAATCTGAATTTGTAATTTTTCCTTGTTAACACGTCACCGCACCACAACTAAGCTTATCTCCAAATTCTCATGACATTTTTAGAGAGAATATACGCACTCGATTCACAAATCCCGACACGCGACAATAGCAGAGAGCAAAAATATGACAACGCAGCCACCGAAACAAAATTAAAATCCCGCTGAAACAGCTGACGTTAAAAACACAACTTTCATAATCTTGACATAACACGCTGGGCGTGAAAACTGTCGGATTTGAAAATACATATACAACAGCCAGTAAAATAAGCCTCAGCGAACGTGACTTTACTCGCGTTTTCAATCCATGCTTAACATGAAAAACAAAACTGTAAAAACTTGGTGAAGTAACAACGAGAAACGCTCAAACTATTATTAACAATGTATTGATTATTGGGAAAGTAATATTAAGCAAGCTTTTCACACACTGTTGTTTTTCAATGTGGTCTCTCTCCTTTCTAATGCACCGGTGCCCTATTTCCAGTAGCTTACTTATCCCTCGAGAAGAAAATTCCTTCTGCTAGCGACGTCCCAGTCTCCAGTCTTGCCTAAATGAATCTTCTTTTTCCTGATGAAGCTATATATTTTTTCACTTTTCATTTTAATATTATTTTACAAAAGCATTGGTATGTCTAATAACTTACTCATCAATTCTATGGTGCAGAATATGATTCTCATTCTTGCTCTTGTTGTTTACCAGCTACCCAATGCATTTTTTTATCCCCCGCTTAGTCGAACTCGAGGTCATCAGAATCGGGTGAATGTAGGGGGTTAAGAACGTGAAGGAAATTAGAGAAATAAGGTGCCGGAATGATTCTTATATGAATTCTTTTTTCCCTCGTACCATTAGGGATTGGATTGCTCAGCAAAGAGATTAGCTTTGGTGCTGAGCACCCTCTGCCACCCACAATTTTGTGAATTGCAGAGTATATATGTAGATGTAGATGTAGATGAAACGGGTAATAGTCTTCTGAAGGAATCATCCCCGCATTTCCCTTGTATTATTTCAGGAAACCATGGAAAATAGAAATCAGAATGACCTGACCGGACATCGAACCTACGTCCTTAACTAATCATAAAATCAAGCACTACCGCTAAGCACGGATTCCGGATGTTTTACAAGTGATCCAGGAAACTCTGGAGGGAAAAAAACACGCTTATTATTATTCAACATTCACTAACATTAAATACACAGCTAAAAATTGTGCAAATTAACACTTAAACCCATTTATGCCAGTACTACGCGGTATCAAATACATTCGGTGTTGCTCGAAACAGATCATCATGGGCATATAGGCCCTGGAGCGTATGTTTCATGGTTTGGTCCTCACCACCTTCATAGTTATTGTTGGTTACACCAATATAACCCTATTTCACCAGATTTGCCTTGGACCTGCCAAATCCTGTTAGCAATCGGTTCAAGAACCTCCAGACGAGCCAGTCCTCTGCATGACCAGGTGGCAAGCGCTTTGCAACTATAAGTGCTTCCGACATGTTGGGGACCCCGGTTTTCCACAAATGCACTTTTGCCTCTTCAGATTACTCAATTAGTTCCCGCGACGTTCTGAGGAAACTTTTTCTGGACTTGAGTCTCGGAGCTAGTGGTGCATGGCCGTGCAGTGGATGTGCGTTTTTCCATTCTAATTTGTCCTTTTCTTGTTCGCAGCCACATCTCTTCGAATGATGGGTGGGGCAATCTCTGAAAGCTGATAAAGCCTAGGCTTTAGGCAACCTGTCACCATTCCACAGGTGTTATTGAGGGCCACATCCTCCTGCTTGGTGTAAGATGATGAGTACCAAACTCCGCATACATATCTGCAACAGAGTAACAAAGGATCATTGCTGATGTACGAATAGTTTGTGGTTTACTGCCCACTGTGATGAAACCAGTTTACATATTAACTTGTTTCTTGTGAAGATTTTCATTTATCAGTTCCTACAATGCATCTTATATATGTGAGGGTTCTTTCGAGTGTCTGCCCCAAGTCTGAGGTTCGATACCTGACCACATTACTTTCAACTTACGCTGAGCTGTCGTATATTTTAGATGAAAGGCACACAGTTCAGTTTTTGAAGTGTTAGTTCTTAAGTGATTTTCCCCATAATGGCTTGATAGACATTCAAGGGTAGCGGACTGACATCTTTCTACTGCTTTAAGCTTTGTGTTCTGTGTGGGCAAGATCGTCAGCTTACACGAAGCTCCTGTTAGTTTGACGTAGTGGCTGATCACTTGCATATATGTTGAAAAGGATTGGAACCAGTAAACCGAGCGTGGCGGTGTAACGGTTAGCGTTCTCGCCTCGCATTCGGGAGGACGGCGGTTCGAATCCCCGTCCGGGCATCCAGATTTGGGTTTTCCATGGTTTCCCAAATCACTCCAGGCAAATGCCGGGATGCTTCCTTCAAAAGGCCATGGCCGAATTCCTTCCCATTCCTTGCCCCCATCCTTGCACCCATCCTTGAACCCATCCTTTCCCGTCTCTAAAGACCTCGCTGTTGAGAGACGTAAAGCAGTTAAAAAAAAGGAACCAGTAAATTCCTTGAGGTGGACCATTTCTCTGTACCCTCCATCGGCTGCGCTGCCCTTCCAGGTAACCTACCAGATTATAGAACTTCCTTTTAAGGAAAATGACACAGATCTCTAATATTCGGGAACCGAAGTGATATAAATGCCTGGCACTAATGTCACGAGGCCAACGGGAGAAGAGTTTCAGCTTGTAGTGGGTGCCTTGGTGGGCAAACTACGTTACACTTATCTTTCATACCTTTATGATTAATAATTGTGGATTTTTAATTCTAATTTTTATGAAGGAGTAAAAATTTATTAATTTTGCAAGAATCTCCACGTTAGTTGGAATTTAGGAAAAATTGTCACAATATGACATTTATTTTCTTATCACTGGCGATTACAAGTCTGAGCGAATTTACCGTTAACATTAACACAAATTGGCAAAATCATAAAAGCAACGCTCAGAGGTACAATTAGCCGTCATGAGCAAGCAAACAATTGTATATTTACTTTTAAATATATCTCAGAATCAAAATGCAAGAAATAATGACAGTTGGAAACAATTAAAAATATAAGTTATTACGACCTCAGACAAAGGTATCATAATACTGTGACTTTACAGTTAAAAAGAAAATCATGGGCGCAACGAATGAACAATATATCATTCGAAAATAACTAGTTCTGGCAAATTATGCGGCTAGCTCAGGGGTTTTTCAATTACAAAGTTAGAATATGAATCTATCCTCTCAAAGTCGTTGAAGGGTTCTGTTTCGCGGAATGCACAATCAGATGGCTTGGTCGTAATAAGTTACCATTGTAGTTCTGCGTCTGATGTCTGCGGTGATTGGAGCGGACCCACGGTATGTGAGACTATCTCACAAGTCGGCTACAGGCATCTCTGGTCTGACAATGCGCGTCATCGCATTACCGGCTGTGTTGCTGTGATAAGCTTGCTCCATCAAGCCGGCAGCCAGAAGTCGTATAGCAGCAGTTGGCAAAAGAAGTCAACTTTCCAAGTCAACCTCAGACTAGACTCGCATAGCATGGACTCGAAGATCGAATTGAAGCTCGTCGCTCTTCTCTCTCGCGAGGAAACTTCTCGCTCCGCCCCTTGTAGTCTCGAAGCTCACATATAACAGAAATTCCCAGGATTTTAAGTTATACGCTTATTTGGATTGGATCTTCAGGTCGGCACCCAATGTCACGTGATATCCCCAATATCTGATTTGCCTCAGCGTATCTAACAGAGGACGGACATATTCGGCTGCGTTCGGGGACGACTCTGTGTTCGGGCGGCAGGCATTTCCCGCCCGGTGAGTGACATTGTTGACCGCCCATCCCCAGGGAGCAGAGTGTGTGGTCCGGCAAACCCCAGATCCGCGACGTCCTGTCGCCATGGTTCGGGAAGACCACGATTAGCTTCAAGCCTACATAGCTCAATAATTCTTTAATATTTGCTTTACCAAGATACACTGTATGTTTACCATTTCATTACAGTCCTCACTTGGAATCTTGCGTACTTTATAAAATTACAACATAAATTTATTTAGGTGGTCGCCCAAGATTTATGTAAATTACTCTAACATTATGACATATATAATAAAAAATGCATCTTGTAACGTGGCGACAGCGCGTCATGTTAAAGCTGAGATCAGTTGATGTTGATAGATGTCCGTCACCAGCACTCAGTCAAAACCTAGTAGTGCATGTAACACAGATACAGTTCATCACAAAGTTTTAATGCACGAGTTGTATTGAATCGGAATGTACAGTTTGTTGAATCACCGCACAAAATAGTTGAGCATGCGGCGCTCTGTATGGCGAGACAATTTCTCCACCTAAGAAATAACTTCCCATTCCTGACGAACTTATAGGAACAAAAAAATGATACTTAAATTATCGGTGGCAGAAGGATGCGGAATGATCATAAAAAAAAAGGTACAGTTTATTAGGATTTTCCGATGCCAGGTGAAGAAGTGTGATTTTGTATTCCTCTGATTTAAGATTTCAAACAGTGAAAATCCCGTCAAGTTATGCCAGAATCTAGATAAAAAAATTTGATGCTTAAAACAGGTTTTAGTTTCTTTCTCACGTGTCACCTGAAGCAATATCATAACTATAAAATATACCTCTATTTTAAGCAAAGCCCTAGGCTTTCAAACTGTTAAAATACAATTAAAATCTGTTAGATACTTTTTAGGTAATTCTGGAACAAACAAATACAGAAACAGTTGAAAATTAGGGCAGAGAACTGATCTATGAAACGTCCTAGGAGTGCGACATTTTGACCCAGCTGGAAGCTAAAGAATTTTTTTTATCAATATATGACGCTCTAAACCCTGTAGATCTTATAAACACAAACCCGTTTCAAATTTATATAATATCTAGCTAACCCCTGCAAGGTGGTACTCTTGGTTCCTGCAGCCCGTTTTGCCTTTGAAAACAACACCAAAATGACTTACGTTAGCTTCCTTGCTTTAATAATTCATCTGCATCATATTAATCAACATTTTTCAATTAAACGAAACATTTATTGACTTCACTAAACCCTTTAAAATTACATTATTTTTTTATGATAGGGAAAGTAATATTCATACTTTAGACTCAACTTATCAATATATTCTTTCCATAACAACGAACAAAACATTTCCTGTAAACTCTGAGATAATCTTTTGCCTGCGATACTAGTCACAGGTTAGCCAGCCTCTATGGTTGTTATCCTACAGCCCGTGACTTCAAAACGCGTGATTTGAGAATTTTGCTGCTGATTCACGGAAGAACTATCAATGAAATATTGGCCGGGTAGGTAAAGCAGAGGAGCAGTTCTGTTTTCTCCGTTTTCTTGGATTTTCTGCTCCTTCTACGGAATGCTTTAGCCGCATCTGGGCGCATCATTTGTCTCTAACTCTTATTGTAACATCCAGTAATTGGGGAAGTTTATATTTGATGATCGCTCAGTTCTACGATGTTCACTTGGCTTCTCTGTACGCAATATTTGAATTAGTGCTGCCTGGTTTGGGTACGATCAGATGGTTTTGTTTGTTGTTAAATCCATAATGGTATTGCGAAGTAGAACGCGTCACTCTTGGTATGCATTTCGGCTGCATGAAAACACCGACAGAGATCATTAAACGGATTCCTGCACGTATGCAAAAGTCGGCCCATAAATATAGACGTTAGACTCCAACCCCATTTATTGGAATGAAACATAAATAGAAACCTTACTCGTCACTTCAGTGACGTATGGTGTGAATATGGCTTCTATAGGTTCAGTGGTTTGTCAGTAAAAATGTTGTTTATTCACGAACAATAGAGTTTCGGTATAAAGAAAAGATGGCCCATGCGAAAATTTCGTGAATTATATAGAAAGCGTCCATAAAATACGTGGTTCGGTCTAGGGAATGGAGGGGTTGGCTGGAAAGCTACGCTTGGCTACGTGGGGGGAGAGGGAGGGTTCAGAGCCAGGCCACGTAGTTTTTCATTCATATTATTTGTCACAGTTAAAATAAGGCACAGAGCACACAACAGCAAGTGGATATTTATTTCCGTCACTTAACTACCTCTGTATGTAATTTAAGAAAAAACAGTACAAAATGTCTTCTGGTATCAATAAGTGAAAAAAACTACGTGCTACGCGGAAAAGGGTGGAAAAGAGGGGTGGAAGATTAGAGGCAAAAGCCCCGTCGGTCTACGTGGGGAGAAGGGGGGGGTTTGACAGAAGGCCAAAATGGATCTACGTAGTTCATGGACGCTCCCATACAACGAATAGCAAGGTTGGTGGTTTGTAGCAGGATGAAAGAAGAACTGGCCCATTTGTAGGTTTTATATGCTTCTCAACTGAAACAGGTAGCTAGCAAAACACAACGTATTACAAAACAATTAGAAATTATGAAATATTTCCCTAAAAGAAACAAAAACACTCGAAAAGCTCCTTACTATAGAAAACACACAGAGTTTATCAATTGTGATGTGTGGCGTGCTATCTAGCGATAATGTGATCACTCCTTATAGACGCCAACGGAGCCTAGCAGCTTGACTCTTACCGTGTCCTTAGTCGTTCATAATTTCGCCATTTGCGAAATATTCCTTTCTTAATTAATGATATTACCAGAGAGGAGTAAACTGGTACCTCTTTTATCGCTCTGATTAAGTATGAAGGGAGAAATATGGCTCATCACAAAAAAAAAACTTTTAGAAATAATATATATGATTGTATAGACTCGCTTTTGCCTTCCCCTACTACCGCGTGAACCAGAAGTGTGGATGAATTTAAAATACATGGTAATTATACTGTAATTAAAGTTTAAGCTCTAAAAAAACGAACCACTCATTAGAATGACATCAAAATTGATCGGCGTATTATTGAAGAAGGGGAAAAGAACATGAACCAAAAAAAAGTTCCAAATTTTAGCGACAGATGGCGCTGTAATCATCAGAATTTCGTCTACAAATGACAAATCGTAAAACAACGGCTAAGGCGTAAGTTACACGATAAACCAACTTTACTGTTCAGTGTGCATGACTGTACAGGTGTGATGCTGTTAGTTACGGACGCGCATCCACCACGGCAAGGTCGTATCACATCGGATGGGAAAAATCGGTTTTTAATTGTCCTGAGGCCAAAAGCCGCATAAAAAGCATCCATCCAATCGGTTTTTAACTGTCCTGAGGCCAAAAAACTGCATAAAAAGCATCCATCCAATAGGATTTTAACTGTCCTGAGGCCAAAAACCGCATAAAAAGCATCCATCCAATCGGTTTTTAACTGTCCTGAGGTCAAAAACTGCATAAAAAGCATCCATCCAATCGGTTTTTAACTGTCCTGAGGTCAAAAACTGCATAAGAAGCATCCATACAATCGGTTTTTAAGTTTTGCGAGACTGGCGCAAAACATGTTCAAAATGCTGTCCACTGTTGTGTGCAACAAGATTAAATCAGGAAACAGCATGTTTCACAACCGATCGAAGTGTCACCGGGGTCAAGTTCAGAATGTGTTGCGCAATGCGTCTCTTCAATTCAGCTACGTTGGCAATCGGAGTACTCAACACAACATCTTTCAGATAACCCCACAGCCAGAAATCACACGGATTAAGATCAGGTGATCGGGCCGGCCAGGCTGTAGGGAAATGACGACTGATAATTCTAGCATTTCCGAAATCCCGCCTCAACAACTGCTTCACTCGATTTGCAATGTGCGGAGGAGCGCCATCTTGCATAAAAACGATACTATCCAGGCGTGCACGCTCTTGCAGAGCTGAAATGACGTCATTAGGCAAAAGAGACTCTTAGCGCTGACCATTGACGGTAACGGTAACAGGACCGATAGCACCCATCTCCTCGAAAAAATGTGGCCATCTGTCACTAAAATTTGGAACCTTCTTCAATAATACGCCGTTCAATTTTGACGTCATTCTAATCAGTGGTTCGTTTTTTAGAGTTTTTTGAAACTTAAACTTTAATTATAATCACCCTGTACATATGATATGGTTCGAATTTGAGGTCAGGAATAGATTTTCATTTCCTGGTCGGGGGTCATGTCACGCAATGATAAGATGTACAACAGATTTTAAGTAAAATTTCATGCTTTGAGTCTGTGAAAACCTCATCAAACAATGCTGAGTAGCGTTTGCGTGATGCCGAAACAGACATGGTTCGCTACGGATTCTTATATAAAGAGAAGAGAATCGTCAGAAAATTTAATAAGTAATCGCGCCAGCTAGTTCTCCTCCCTTGGCCTCTTTTCGTTGGTTTTGCGCTTTGAATCACGACGTGGGTCCCGCACCTTTGATGAACTCCCGCACAGTTCCATACGCCGTCCATTACGCGCATCCTCATTTACAGTGGCGCGGGATTAAGGGATTTTCGATTTAACAAAGCTAATCCGGTCGGAGAGAGCTTCAATTCGAAAGCCTTTGTCCTCCGCTCACGACTCAGCCACAAAGCGAGACAAGCAGACGTGGAAACTCCGACGGGGCCACTTCTCCACCACAGTAAACGCCATCAGCGTGCGCTTGTTCGGCCTGGAATAGCGTTGTAACCAGGGCGTAACTTTTGAGGAGGCCAGTTCTTCGTCTAGCGTGTAGGAGCATCATGTGAATATAATAAAAAAAACTTCGAGTGACTGCGGTACAGGCACAGCTTGAACCGATCAAAGCTTGAATCCGCCGCTGTGTTATTAGAGGAAGATTAAGATGTGAGTTATTAAAGACTTTGTAGTTACGAGAGAAGTATCAATAAAAACCAGCTTAGTTATAGTGTCATCGTGTTCTGTCACCTTGTGACGTCACGCGTCTGGCCCTCTACGGGCCACTAACGGCAAGAGATTTTTTATTGTTTCTGTAATGGTGAAAGGGCTTTATACTGAAAACCGTCTGTAAAAAGAGTATGTATATCTTTTAAATCCGAGTATTAATTATAAGTTGCTTTTTGCTTATTTACAGTCTTTCGATGTAGATGCTTTCGTCAGATTGTTTTTCCATAGATGTGGCTATTACAGCGAGCAAAGTGTTTAGTTTACCTGTTTTTTTTTTTTTTTTGTGGTTCAGTATTTTTTAGCTTTAAATTAAAATTTGAACCCAAACATAAATAAAGGTATGTATTTCGTTTCAATCTAAATGTTAATTATGAAGAGGACAATGCAGTTAAACAAAGTAGAGCCGAAATATGTACATTACACCATTACAAAGTCTCTGTTTTGAGCATTATTGAATAACGATTCTGTTTAGTTAGTCAAATGTGAAGAAGTGAATTTCAATAACATTGCGTTCAACCGGATTATTGACGGGCATATAACCTTGTTTAAACTTATCAGCATGGATTACCTCAAAAAAACAAAATGAAGGAATTATTTCATTATGTGGAAGAAGGGGCATTACTTGTTTAAAGCATAAAGTACAAATATCTTGACATTCCCTCATTGGTGAGTTTTGGCCATCTCCACCACCATGACGCCCAATCTGATCGACCTTGTTATTTCATGTGAACACATATCATTCGGTGGGATTTAGGGACAGGTTTAAATGTCCTCAGTCTATTGCAGAGGGTAATAAACAGATGTACCACGGATGTAGAGGAACTGAAACATAAAACCTTGTTCAAATCAGTGCGGCAGTATGGGACCAAAATTATGCGTTTCAAATACACAAGTTGGCGCGTGGAGCAAAGGAGGATAGCTAGATTCGTTCCAGAAAATAATGTAAAATACAATTAGTAACTCATGTGATGCAGGAAATGGGATAAGAATCATTGAGAAAAAGAAGGTGGATGAAGAAAGTGCTGAGTGTGCAGAAGGAATATATTGACGAGGAAGCACGGGCCGATATTCGTAAAAGAATAAGGAGAAGTATGTGAAAGTATGTGAGAGTAAACAAACGGTACAATCTGATATCTCCTGAGAGAGTCTAACAGTAAAATTAACTTTTCCTGTAGGAATCAGTACGAGAATCGACTTCTTCGGAAGGTGTTCCGAACGAAACTGTCTTATGGAGAGCAACTTCTTCCAAAAACTGTTGTTTTCCCATTATTTTTCTTCACCTCATGTTTAGTCTTTCAACTCACTAAAGCATGGCCTCATTGGTGAGTTTTGATGACATCCGCCACCATTATGTCCCATCTGATCGACCTTGTTATTTCCAGTCCACCTGCTTTCCAGCATGATTCCGCACGTGGCTCAATCTTTCTCCCCGATGCACTTTTAACTTAGGCTCCGGTTTGACTGAGATCTAGCCAGACGTCACCAAAGTATTTGAAAAGCTGCTTGCGGTCTTGAAGCAGCAAATTTAGAGAATGAATTGAGCCATCGACGTAACAGCCTTATCCTTCCTTCTCGCGTGCGTGAGCATTTATTTGCCTATTGTTAGTGAACTAGCCCACCTCTCCCCGGCTCAGCAAATCCGATATTTATTTATTTATTTATTTATTTATCAATCTTGTTCCATGGATCCCTGCTGAGGAAGTACCTCTGGGATGTGAAACATGTCATTGTTGATATATATACACATAATATGAGTCATATCATAGTAAATATATATATATATACATATTTTACAAATACAAGAAATAATAATAAACATAAATTTTTGCAACTGAGTTTTGCTAACGTCATAGTGAGTACAATTAATTATTTTCTTCAAATTCTTGAATGGAGTAGAAGGAGTTGCCAATAAGATAATCTCTAAGTTTTTGTTTGAATACATCTTTATTATCTGAAAGCTGTTTTATACGATTAGGTAGTTTATTAAACAGATGTATCCCAGAATAATTAACTCCTCTTTGTACTAATGACAGAGATGTTTGTGTTTTATGCAAGTTATTTCTGTTTCTTGTATTGAAACTGTGTACCTGTGAATTAGGTGTAAACAGGTTAAAATTTTCTATGACAAAGCTCATGAGAGAATATATATACTGAGAATACATTGTAAGAATATTGAGTTTCTTAAAGAGTTGTCTGCAAGAAGTTCTTGGTTTTACCCTACACAGAAACCTAATAGCTCTTTTCTGTGCTATGAAAACTTTTTTACTTTGTGAAGAGTTTCCCCAAAAAATTATGCCATATGACATTACTGAATGAAAATATGAGGAGTACACCTGTTTCATTAATTCTAGATCTGCTGTTAGAGAAAGTGTTCGTATTAAGACAACATCAAGGCTTCCATATCTAATCTATCATTGCTGTGATTTAGAAAGTCAACATTGAAATCTCCACATAATACTATTTGTTTGCTATTTGTAAAACTTAGTAGCAAAGACTCTAAATGAGATAAAAACAGTCTGAAATTACCTGAGGGGGCCCTGTAAATTGCTATCACTATCAGCTCTTCCTTATCATATTCTAGTTTAGTAACACAACATTCAAAGTGTTGTTCTATACAATACTTACTTACAACTACACTACTGCATTCAATATTATTTTTAACAAAAATGGCAACTCCCCCTTTCTCCATTTTACATCTGCAGAAATGAGAGCTTAATTTATAATTTGGGATGGACAGCTGAGATATTCCTGTATCAGACAAATGATGCTCAGATATACACAAAACGTCTACATTAAATTTCTGGAATTTTGAATCTGCAAGCGCAACACGAATAAACAACTTGTCCGTCCTAGTTATTGTATGTATCCTTGAAAATTAAGATATTATAACATGTTGTGGAGTGGTCTCCAGAGGGGCAGTTGAGGTACGGTGGATGTTCTCAATATCGGCAAATTGCCGTCATTTTCAAATTTATTTCATCGAGTTTGTGACTAGGGTGCGTGTTCTACTGTGGTTATTTATTCCCATCGAAAAACTCTGGTACAGAAATTACAGAGAGTGCAGATACATTGTCATGATTCAAAAACCATTCGGTCGTTTGCATCATTATTATTATTATTATTAATTTTAATTGCGATGGAGCTAACGCTCCGGTGGTAATTCCCCTAGTTATCTAATTTCCCTTTTTTATTTTATTTTTTAATATTTTCTTATATGATTAGAGTGTAAAATTCCTCCCACATTCACTTTCTCGATTTAAAATTTTCAATTTTAAATTCCTTAAGCGTTTTTGGAAAATTATTCATCACTTCACTTGGTAATTTCTTCCAATCCGTGACACCCTTACCAAAAAAAAAAAAAAAAAAAAAAATCTCACTCGCCAGCTTGTGGTCATGGTTGTCTTCCCCTTCCATGCACTATTCTTAATTCTTTTCCCAATATCTCTCCAAGCCCCATCACCGACATATTCCCTGAAAATTCCCATTCTCTTCACCCTAGTCCTTTCCTCTAATGACTCCCAATCCAGCTCCTTTACCTTATCAATTACTGCCTGGATCCTGTGATAATTTACACAAACAAATTTAGCTGCTCTTCTTTACACACCCTCCAACTCCTATATTTGTTAACCAAAATTTGGGTCCCAAACTATACCACTATGTTTTCACACTACCTTTTCTTTCTCAAACAGTGCATTTAATTAATTAATTTATCAATTTCCTCCTTTCGACTCTTTTACTGGTATGCTAATCTCTCATATCAGTTAGTTGTTTCCTTCCCTCAGCAAACTGCAAAATCCATTTTTATACAAACATTTATGGCATTCTTCCCGCACACCTTTACCAAAATTTCCGGTATTTCGTCACTCGCATACCAGCAGAAACAAGAAAGGATGCCACCGAGCACCAGTCCACCTCTGGCGAACGCTGCTGTCTGTATGTAATCAACGTTTCAAGCTCTCTTGCAACATGGCTGGTTCGCGAACTTAATTTTCAGATCATGTACGTTTGATGAATCAATTGTGAGAAGTATTGTATCAATATGAACATACAAGAGAAAACTCGAGTGATAAGCTTATAACTGTGGAAGTCACTTAATTTTTAACGTTTACATTATCTGTATTTAATTGATTTAAGGCAAGATATTTCGCTGCAAAGCTCATAAACCTCACCGTGGAGTTGACAATGTGATCACCAACGTTATATTCTTTTGGCTGTATGTTAAGTGGTTCCGGATGCCATATAAAAACTCCACCACACCCAAATTTTGTATACTAATTCTAGCTATTAATATTTTCTACTCCCTTTTAAAGCTGCAACGGACACGGCAGTTCTGTGATGAAAGTCAAACATGATGGTTAAAACGCTAGGTTTTAATAAGTCGACGCGGCTACATCCGAAGAATCAAGATAATACCATACAACGACCGCGGAAGTCTACGCAATCATTTGTTCGGTCTCTACGCAATCAGTAGACGCAGAAATTTTTGATAAGTTTCAGGTAAAACATTTCACACTCACCATGCTTGTCATTTACGAGATGCACAGCATGCCTGATTTTATACGGAAACTGAAACAAGTTTTATTTTTTCATAACTAAAATGCTTCCTGCAATTGGACAGTTTACATGTTTTGTATGATTACAATACAGTCCGCAGAGGCGGTGACAAATTGGCGCGTGTCAGTTGGCTGGTTGCCTTGTTTTGCAATCGTTTGTTCTGTGTGAATTTACAAGTCGATACGAGAAACAAGAAGATTACCTGTACAGCAGTGGTGAAATACAAATGTTTTCGTTTTATGACGTTCTGGTTAATTTGTCTTAAGTTAACTCAATAACTCGTCATGAAACAAACCATTCTCGACCACCACCAGGAGAAGCGCTATTTCTTAAAATTTCGTGCTCTGGACTTGAATTTTCGACCGAGCGTGGTGGATGAGCGGTAACCTATGGTCTCGCATTTAGAAGGACGCAGGTTCGAATCCTCGTGCGGCCATCCAGATTTTGGTTTTCTATGACTCCCCGAAAAACTGGTGAATGCCGGGTGGTTCCTTCAAAAGGCAGTGGCTTAATTCTTTCCAGTTTCTTGTCCCCAGTCCTTTCCCGCTTATTGATGCTAGTAGGATGAGGATCTGCTTGTACGAATTTTCAGAAGGTGCAAAGTGCTGACACTGGTAAAAAAAAAAGTTTGTAGAACAGAGCTTTGTTCAGGAACTACTTAATTTCAATGAATTGCGAAACATTCTGTAGCTTATCTGTCGAAAATTCATTATCAGTTACGGGTTTTCAATTATTCATTAACAAAACTTTGCGAAATTAATTTCAGGGAAATTATTAAATTTTGAATAATATAAGCTGGCTTTTTCAGTACTCAATGTTCATTTCTTATAAATAAAATGTAACTTCAACCTTGCTTTTCTAGCGAACACTGTGTTGACGAGACTTAAAGAGAAAAGAGAAAGAGATCAACTTTAGAAGAGAGAAAGGCAAATCTATTTCATTTCCTGCTTTATTTTTTCTGCATCCTCATTAACTAAACACATTTTTTAAGTATTATATCCCCAAAAATACTAATTTCATGCCTAGATTTTTCACAAATCTTGGTTAATTTTTTCTTGGAAAGAATGTGAAATGAAAAATACTATGGTTTCCCTAAAAAAAAATTCAGTACCTGTTTGGTTTAGTTCGGCAACAGTGCTCTATGCTCAGTATGGTCTTAATTCGCCTTGTTTTGTCTTCACGCGTGTGGAGAATAACTACTGTCGGATTACCCGAGGATTTTTTAATTGATTGGTTCTTTTAGCAAATCATTCCGTGTAAACTTTATATTAATTAATCCTGATAGTAGGGTATAAGTTGTAAGAAAAACGCTTAAGGAATTTAAAATTAAAATTTGTAAATCGGAAAAGTAAATGGGGAGGAATTTAACCTTGTAATTATAAAAGAAAATTTAATATATATATATAAAGGAGTAATTAGATGACTAGGGCAATTGCCACCGGAACTCCATCGCAATTAAAATTAATAATAATAACAAATAAATAACAATCCTTTTTTTATTGGTTTGGTTTGTTCTCCAATATTCTATAAGCACTTCTCGAAAGGGATTAAAGCTGACACCAGGACCTTTTGTTTAATGCATACGGTCCTCTGGATTAGACACCAAACTCCCTATTTTACGGTATCTAAAAGCCTTCTCACTTTTCCATTCGTGTTTCGGTCAATGATGCTGGCCTCCTCACAACACATACGCCTACTCATTTCCAAAGCTACAACAAAGTATCTTTGTGTCCCTTGGCTCTCACCACTCGCGCACATTCGGCCGCTGGGACCCGGCATTTCACCAAATCGAATTTGTTGCGTCCCACCGGCCTGTAACGTTCCAGCATGATTCAAATAAGATCCTTTTCAGTGTAATGTTCTGCATATGTAGACGTGAGTAGATTACGGATCGTAAACAATCAAAGGACTGTTGTCTTTGGCCAAGACCTGAACCGAATTTTGTAAGGGTTGAGTCATTCCGCAACAAATGAAAATCTGATGACCCTTTACTATATTCGTTCACTTTTAGAGACTCACACGTTCTGCAGACAATAAATAACTAGACCCGTACATCAATCACTGTTCCTTCAACATCCACTGGTGTATACAAAGAGGAATTTGCACAACCAAATGACTTTTCACCAAAAATTGTCATCAACAATTGTAGGACGTTTTCCCGCATTAGATCATGTCCCGTGCTTCATTTGAGTCGACGCCATACTTTTTCATGAACAAAAATCCTCATCTGCTAATCTAAAAATCGCGGAATGTTTTCTACCGCAGATAAAAGCAATATCCCCATAAAACATTATTAACCATGCGGTGACAAAGACAACAGTATGTTACAATACATATGTGCCTGAAGTGAATATTTCAGTAACACTTTGCAGACAATTACGCACTCTAATGCATTCGACAACATATTCACAAAATTTTCATAGGTTCTTAAAAATCACGTGGATCGGAAATCATGGATTTATTAAAAACAAGAAAGAAAGACGACTAATTGAATAAAGAAAGAGAGGAGTAAATACATTTATAAATACATTCTCTGTATCATCACGCAGAAATTTATTATTATTTTTATTTAGCTTCAGCAAGACTTTTGAGTGAAAATGCATACGCAGTGTTAGAGAAGATATTACAACTAAAATCTCGATCATTTACAGGTGGCAAGGATCCACCGGCTTTATGGGAAGAGAGAGGCGTTTAAAAGCGAGGACCTAAAAAACATCGACCGCCACTCCGTGATAAAACGAAAAGTGAAAAATTCGCCGCGGCAAGATTTCAATGCCACTCTTATATTGTCGGTTGGGAAAGTGAATGGATGAAGCTATTAAGTAATCTAAGCAAGTTTAGAACAATAATAACTACCAGAAATAACATGAGTCAATCCCGATTGTACTTTCTGTCTTTATGATATAACCACACCCTTTTCGGTATGAAGTTTGCTGCGTACTCGGACAAAAATTGTGCCATCCCGGGAAATTAGAAATCCGCAAAGCATGGAGGATAAAGAAGTACGATGATATTGTGATAGCTGTCGACGTGGAGTCGAGAACGGTAAATGGTATTTTCTGGCACAAAAAGGAACATTAATATACTCTGTGTTCTGAAACCTAATGCGAGGCCATCGCTACTCGTTTCGAGATGGAGCCAGTACGGGAGTAAAAAAAAGCCGCAGGTCAAATGAGGGCAAACTGTAGAAACTATGGACAGCTGTGAAACTGTAAAATGATTAACACACGGACCATCTAAATTGTTTTTTTATCAATCCGTAAACAACCGAACAGATACTCATTCTTCTATAAAAACCGGATTCATATTATGTTCATGATTTTATTTACTAGCTCGTATTTTGATCTTGGTCATTTAACAATTCCGTTCATTATTTTACTTGCTAGCTTGAAGTAATTTAACGATTTTGACATAAGTAATTTAACAATCCAGCCACGGTTTTACTAGCTAGCTTGATGAAAGTAATTAAATGTGTTTTGTGCTCATTTAACATTCTATTCATTATTTTACTTGCTAGGTTGACGTAATTTAATGAGTTTTGAAGTATGTCATTATTAACACATTCATAGTGCTTGTATGCTAACCTGGTATGAATAAATCTGCTTTTTTATACATATAAATTCATTAAAAATGCAACTTATGATATATTATGATCATTTACGAAAAATAAAATGGTATGGTTTATTCACTTAATAAAAATAGGTGAATATTGTTTTATAAATTTGCCTTGAAAATACAAGAAATGCCCAATGAATAAGTAAAAGATCTTCCAGTTCGAAAACCACCTTGCCATTGACATCATCATCAGCCAGCTAACTCCAGTTAAGAATTGTAGCAGGAAGGTGGTATTACAATTCTGACGCACAACGTAAATGCTCATAGTGTTATTACAATATAAATTGACATCGAAGTAATCACTCAGCAAACTTTGTAGTCCAAAGGTGCAGATTAATTTTGGAGAGATTATCAAGAAATGATCAGTGAATTCTGATTTTTCATTGAAACAATTTGAATCACATATATTCATGCATAATAACACTTTAATTTGAAATTTCTTATAAAAACCAAAACATCTTCTCCAGAAGTTAATTATAGTCTTTGTCGTTTAATTCACATAATTATTTCTGCAATACGTCACATACGATACATTATGACCACCTGCTTAGGAACGTAATACATCAGCGATTCGGCGTTGACATGTCCGTAGTAGGTTTCCGGAAATATCTAGCATCAGATGTCTACGCACAGGTCACTTAATTCTCTAATGGGCTGATGGTTTATGGGCTCAGAACTGGAGCCCGATAGCGTCTTGGATGTATTCTATCGTGTTGGGATCAGACGAATTTGGTGGCCTAAACATCAACGTGTGTTCACTATCATGTTCCTCAAACCCAGCGTAGCTTTCTACCCAACCCCTCCCGTCCCCCCTTGACCTAGCCACGTAGTTTATGGACGATCCATTATCTACTGGAGGAAAGTCATTTGTTATCATCTGTCTGCAAAACGTGTATTCTGTATGAAAAGTGTAATTTTTGTGTGTGAAATGTGTAGGATATGGGGCCAATAATATTGCGGGAAACCACCTAAATGTCGCAATTAGGACCACCGGTACACGCGGTCCTAGGATCGTACACGGTCCCGTTGTACCTCCCCGATCCAATGTGCGGCATCTCAGCGCCCTGACCTACACTAGCGTGCTATGATCAGTGCCCATTAGTGTGAATTAAATTTCTCTTGTACAAACTTGTTCCCTTTCCCCTTCATTGGTGGGAGCAATATTTTTTGGCAGTGAATTCCCACTTATAGAAAAGTATACTTTTGCTTTCGGTCTCCTGTTAGACATACAAGAAGTTTTGAACGCTTTACATCTCGGACAAACTACGAGTATTAGGAATATCGACGATCATATCAAATCGGAAAATTCAAACAAAAACTGTAAACAGGTCCCGATATATCTGCATTTGGAACGTTTCCAGAATGATACGTTATGGATCAAAACAGATGATGAATTTAATAAAACAAAACACTTAATTATTACGAATTCGTGAGAAATTTAAAGAAGCTTTTAGCAAACTCTTATAACCTAGAACTCTATTTTAAATTCAGATTCTCGTAATTTAGGTTAAAATAAACTAAGCGGTGCAAAAATGTAACTACAGTATTGTTACAGGTAGAGAGCTGCGTTTTATTTATACTGCTCTAGTGTGTAGAGGTGGCGTTATCAGTACAACACGTTTGGTAGTCATTTGAGTCACGCCGAATACTACTTGGGACCATTCAGTAAATACTAAATATGACTGATTCCATATTCATCAGAAGGCTGGAACGACAATCTAGCTTTCTGACAGCGTTCCTTTCCAGTACAATTGCTCTGTTAAATTTAACATGCTGACTCTGATCCCAAACATTCGATCTGATTGGTCCTAGGTCTGTGAAAAAATTAAACGTTACCTTCAGAGGCGAATTTAAATGCAGAGCCCGTCCGACATTGGCTCGACAGGTAGAAACGTTCGGTGTGGTGTGTGATGAATGAGAAAAGCGATACTATGATGGCCAGGTGGACCGGCAGAGAGGCTGTAAAATAAAAACCAACCCTCGGCGAACGCATCAAGTTTTACAGTTATGGCGGCTGCAGGGGCGCTGTTATCGCTGGACACTGCGCGGCTGAAGCGGACCTCTGAGACAACCAACTCTCGCACAAAATCCCACATTCTAGCACATTCCTGTGCAGGTTACTTTGTCTGCCATTGAACACTGATACTTCCTATTTCATTTGTAAATATAATAGGGCAGAATATTATAGATGAAGTTTCAGAAATAAAAGCTTAGAATCGTTATTTTTTAATAAAAAGTTATTTATATTTTCTCCGTGGTCAATACTATACAGCAAGAAAGTAAATGAAAGAAGCATTCTGGGCTAATGACTGCTGTTACTAAAAACACATCGTTATTTTTTTTATTTAACTTACTTCAGAAATTTTTATACGAAGTTATAATGAAGAATTCATGGATGATAATTATTTCATCCAGGAGGAATAAGATGAAAAGCTAACTAGATTTTAAAAAATATGAGACTTCACTTTGAAATTACTAGCTGCAATCCAGAGGAAAACGGATGAAACGCCGAGCATGGAGGACGCAGGTTCAAATCCTTATCCGACCATCCAGATTTCGGTTTTCCATGGTTTCACTCCAGGTGAATGCCAGCATGGTTCATTCAAAAGGTCATGGCCGATTTCCTTCTAGTTTCTTGTCGTCACGCCTTTCCCGCTTCCAATTACCTCGACGTCGACGGGGTTTAAAACCATGGGGGGAAAATCTAATAAAACTCGCTATCTTCAAAATTGCGCAGCAAAGTTACGGATGAGGGTTTTGCTACAAAATGCGGGATAATCAATGAACTACGAGATTGCTTCGATGATGATGAACTTTTTTAGAATAACTGGAGTGGAGGCCTAATTTTTTAAATCTAGCTTTGAAAGAATCTTTTCCTCCAGAGGTCTCCTGTCCAAATGCATATCTGTCTTCTTTTGTTTGTTGTGGATATACAGTACTCATATGTCGGTGGCGAATTTTCATATTTATATTAATTAAAATTTACACTGAAGAGCCAAAGAAACTAGTACACCTGCCTATATCGTGTAGGGCCCCCGCGAGCACGCAGAAGTGCCGCAACACGACGTGGCATGGACTCGACTAATGTCTGAAGTAGAGCTGAAGGGAACTGGCACCATGCATCCTGCAGGACTGTCCATAACTCTGTAAGAGTACAAGGGGGTGGAGATCTCTTCTGAATGGCAGGTTGCAAGGGATCCCAGATATGTTCAATAATGTTCATGTCTGGAGAGTTTGGTGGCCAGCGGAGATGTATAAACTCAGAAGAGTGTTTCTGGAGCCACTCTGTAACAATTCTGAATGTTTGGGGTGTCATATTGTCCTGCGGGAATTGTCCGTCGGAATGTACGATGGACATGAACGGATGCAGATGATCAGCCAGGATGCGTACGTACGTGTCACCTCTCAGAGTCGTATCTAGACGTATCAGAAGTCCCTTGTCACTCCAGCCGCACACGCCCCACACCATTACAGAGACTGCACAAGTTTGAACAGTCCCCTGCTGACATGCAGGGTCCATGAATTCATAAGGTTGTCTCCATGCCCGTACACGTCCATACGCTCGAGACTCGTCAGACCAGGCAACATGTTTCCAATCATCAATAGTCTAATGTCGGTGTTACCGGACCCGAGCGATGCGTAAAGCTTTGTGTCGTGCACTCAGCAAGGGTACACGAGTGGACCTTCGGCTCCGAAAGCCCATATCGATGATGTTTCGTTGAATGGTTCGCAGGCTGACACATATCGATGGCCCACCACTGAAATCCGCATTTGCAGAAGGGTTGCACCTCTGTCACGTTGAACGATTCTCTTCAGTAGTCGTTGGTCCCGTTCTTGCAGGATCTTTTTCCGGCCGCAGCGATGTCGGAGATTTCATGTTTTACCGGATTCCCGATATTCACGGTGGACTCGTGAAATGGTCGTACGGGAAAATCCCAACCTCATCGCTACCTCGGAAATGCTGTGTCCCATATCTCGTGCGCCAACTATGACACCACGTTCAAACTCACTTAAATCGTGATAAACTGCCATTGCAGCAGCACTAACCGATCTAACGCCTGCGCCAGACACCTGTTATCTTATATAGGCGTTGCCGATCACAGCAATGAACTCTGAGTGTTTAAATATCTCTGTGTTTGCATACGCATGCCTATATCAGTTTCTTTGGCTCTTAAGGGTATTTTATTACCTAAAAAATAAAGTTGTCAGTACCATAACTATGTATATGAATGCTGTAAAATCGAAGAAGTCTAGATTTCATACGAGAGCTGTCCTCAAAATCACCAGCCAGTTTGACGGAATTAGATGCACAAACAGGATATAATAGATCACCTAATATGCAAAGCTTACGTTAGCAGACGGAAAGCAGGAACCATTATCTTAACTTAGGTTAATGTGTCAACAATTAAAAAAGAAATTCAGAAAACTTGCGAAATTTTTAAAAAGAATGCTTCATGCACGTTTAGAGGGTAGTGATTTCATTTGGCAGCGCAATGGAAACGCATGAAGGAAGTGTCCTCTCCAAGTGATTACAGTTGAACTTCATCTGGCGTCTCTTTCATGATGCGACAGTGAAATGATTGCATTGGTCTGTTTTATATAAAAGAAAAAAAGAATAGCTTTCAAAATAAGATTTCTCTACAATTTCCAGTTGCATAACAATTTATCGCCATGTATCAAAATATAGGATTATACTCGTTCCAACGTTCTCCTAATAATTTTTTAATCGTTTCATTTCTATAATATAGACAAATAGAAACAGAATAAAAGTTTTACTGTCTTAAACAAATTTCTTATTCAAAATGTAAAAATTATCCTCATTCTATAATATTTTACAATATTTACGATCATTTTTACCAGCTGTTCTTAAACACTTTTTTTTCTCATCCCAAACAAATTGTAACTCCAGTCATTTTTCAAGTAGTACACTACAGTGATCCGGCAGCAAATACAAAATTTCTGACATGAAACGTTTCTTTTGTGATCTTGTCAGATCGCAATTCAAACCTGTGTTATTTCGAAAATATATGCCAAATTTCGTGCGGATATACGTGAGATTGCTTCAAATTACAATATCAAGTCTAGCAACTGGATAGCGCGATTAATCCACATAGGTGACTCCTTTTTTTCTTATCGTTGTCAGGCGTGTTTTACACGACATGCCTAAATATTTTGTGAATATACAAACTAGAATGAATAATATTATATCCATTACTCATCAAGAGAGAGATCAGCAAAATGAATATTATATACAATAACGTAACGGAATTAATATTTGCTGATTTTATTTTTCGAGCGCATTTCGCTTCTTTCTCTCGTCAGAGCTTTTATTTTGTTTCCTTTACATCTATTTTATGTTATCTGTTCTCAGCGTCAGGGACCCCCACTCTGTTTCGCTGCCGTGTTTTTTTCTATGCTAATTTCACTGTAAAATCATTTGCATTGGTGTTATTCTCATTAAATTTCTTTAGTTACAAATTACTTTGTACATCCGAGTTATTCAACCCACCTTTTAAAAGTACGCAGAGAAAACTGTTTAGAATACACGTGGAGAAAGTCGTGTAATTGTTTTTCGTCTGACGTTTAAAGCGTGCAACGCTCGCTAATGCCTTACCGCAGCTGACTCCTCATCCCCCGACGGAAGTTTGCCCTTCCGGGTAGGAGCTGCCGCCACAACCGCTTCCCATTAAACATGCATCTGCCGGCAAACAGGCAATTAGGGGGCAGCACCTACTGCCTTCAGGGGAAGCGCGTGTTGCGTCCGGAAAATGAATTCACTTTTCCAGATCATTAGCACATATTTACGTTCGCCATTCACGATGGTAAACACACTATATTGTATTCATGAAGAAATTTACACTTTGACAAATCTTCGCGTTTTGGCGAGCTGCGAATTTGTTGGCTTTGTCCCCGTAGGTGGAAAAATGTTTTGAACACGAAAAACTGAATAACCCTAAACCAACTATCGCAACAGTTCTCTTGAAACCTTAGCACTTAATATTAACAGTTAAAGTTCACTTCTTCTTTCATTCAAATCTACGTTGTGCGTGCAGAAATTACTGTAGTTTGCTTTAATTACGTTTATTCACTACAATTAGTCTTTACTAACGCAGTAACAATCGACATTATTAATAATGTCCATGATTTAATTTATATATATATATATATATATATATATATATATGAATTTTATCGGCCTATTTTTCGCTCTGCCACTATTCTGTTAGCTACCAACTTAAATAATCTGAAAATTCGGAAAATATTTCTTAGGAACTACATGAAATTGTTTATTTATTGTCACCGTGTAATTGAAGGGAAATTACATCTTCTATGACCTGCTGTTTGGGCTGAAGGGATGGATCATGCACTTTAATTCCAATTACACACACGGACCAGCACTATTTTCCTGTTAAGTCACCTGAACCGGTCAGAGCTGGATCTAGGGGGGTCAGGGGGGAGGGACAAGCCGGGGCACTTACCCTGGGCAGAAACTTAAGCAGGGCGGCAATTATTTTAGCTGCTCTACTGCCCCGCTCCGAAAGTTACTAGATCCGCCACTGAAACAGCTATGAACTGATGGCTGACATAGCACATGGAACCCACGATCATTACAGTATTAACAAAAGTTAGGGTAGGAAATGCAGTATCAAAAGAAGTGGAAGTTAAAATGGGAGAGTCGCGGGGTAGCGTATTGGGACCATGGCATAGCTAGGTCAACAAGGGCCTCGGTGCAAAAAAAATAATTTTGGGCCCTCAGGCCAGATGGGCGACATTTTTTTTTTTTTTTTTTTTTTTTGCTTTGTGTTGCTCGTAAGGGCCCCCCTGAGCTGAGGATGGGGCTCTTGAGTTGTGCTTAGGGGCCCCCTGAGCAGTTGTTGGGGTCCCCCCTGAGAAGTGGTTGGGGCCCCCTTGAGCAGTGGTTGGGGGCCCCTTTGAGCAGTGAGAGGGCCATTGGGGCCCCCTGAGCGTAGGGGCCCAGTGCACTGCACCGCCTAGCCCCATAGTAGCTACGCCCCTGATTCTAATGAATAATTGTGTTGATTGTTTACTATCTGAAATTATATTGTTTGCAGATGACACAATGCTATATAAAAGTTAAAAACGGTAGAGGACTGTAAACAGTTGCAGGGTGATCTGGACAGGGTATCTAGTTGGGTTGGTAAACACGGGATGAAGATAAATGCAAAGAAGAGTCAGCTTATTAGATACACAAATAAAAAACAAAAGATTGATTATGATTATATGGTGGGGAAAGTATTGCTTGCTGAAAACTTGAAATGTAAATATATTGGGATTACATTTGATAACAAGCTTAACTGGGCAGGACACATAGGACAGGTGGTAGGAAAAGGTTTCAAAGTTCTGCACTTGTTGGAGAGAGTGATGAGGGGATGCACGAGAGAAGTCAAGGAATTGGGTTACAAAAATTTGGTCAGACCATTGCTCGAATATGGAAGTGTACTATGGGACCCACAATTTGAGTATCAAATACAGGAGTTGGAGAGGGTGCAAAACAGGGCTGCTATATTTGTTTCTGGAAATTATCGCAGAATGCAATCAGTAACAGATATGATAAAAGAGCTGGAATCGGGTTCATTGCAAGACAGGAGGAGGGTGAAGAATGTCATGGGAGCAGGGGCGGAATCAGGGGGGGGCCAAAAGTCTCTAGGCCCACCTCCAACATTGTAATTTTGGAGACCGTTTTTTTTTTTTTTTTTTTTTTTTTAGCTCTACAGATCCGAGGCTTGAGGAGACTATAAATACTACCCTTTGCCTGACTCGAGCCCCCCCACCCCCCAAAGCCAAAATCCACTGAAGGCAAGTCTGTCAAACCAAAATACACTCAATCCAAGCCCCCCCCCCCCCAAACCAAAGTTCCCTCAAGCCCCTCCCAAACCAAAATCCTTGATCCGCCTTGCATGGGATTGTACAAGGTATATACTGGTGGTGAGGCATGGAAAGATATTGGTGCAGGTATGAAAAGTTGTGCATAGAAGGGAAATGATGACCATGACCACAAGCTGGGCTGGCACTGGATTTCAGGTAAAAGGGTGTGGGAAGATTCTCTTTTTAAAGTAAGGGTGTCAGGGATCATTATATATATATATATATATATATATAATTAAGGAAGGATAGGGAAATATGACCCAGCACTTACCACAGATGAAGGCGGCTGGGACGACGAACAAAAAACAAACACAAGAGAAGTGCAATATTTCGGCCTACAGCAGCCTTAAACGTGCAGAAGGTGAAGCCCCAGGCGGCGTCACATGTGTACACATAGACAGCCGACTGGTGAATGGCGTCTCAGGCACGGATGGTAGTTTAGGTGGTGGGAGGGGGGGGGGGAGTAATCTCAAATATTAGATCGATAATCGATACTGATAACGATATGTTATTATTGAAAGAGATGAAAAATAACTGGGTGGGGATATATATATATATATATAACTATAATTGAAAAGTAAAATAAATGTAAGTAGCATGGAAAATAGTAAATACAGAACTAAAAAAAAAAAATAAAAATATATAAATGGTATAGATAATAAGTGCTGGGTCTAGTGGGCAGAAATTATTGGAGATTGAGGCCAGGAGGATGTCTGGTGTCAAGGATATTCTGGTAGGACAGTTCTGCACGTTTAAGGCTGCTGTAGGCCGAAATATTGCACTTCTCTTGTGTTCGTCGTCCCAGCCGCCTTCATCTGTGGTAAGTGCTGGGTCATATTTCCCTATCCTTCCTTAATTTTATTGCCTTAAAGCTTTTTCCTGCTCATTGTTATATATATATATATATATATATATATATATATATATATATATATATAT
Organism: Vandiemenella viatica; assembly: GCA_031002005.1. Classification (NCBI taxonomy): domain Eukaryota; kingdom Metazoa; phylum Arthropoda; class Insecta; order Orthoptera; family Morabidae; genus Vandiemenella; species Vandiemenella viatica. The sequence continues at coordinate 180,044,421 of CM061919.1, forward strand.
ATATATATATACTCTTTAGATGATGTATGTGGGTCACGTACACACAGAAAAGACAAAAATAAAATGATACAGAAATTTTCAGGTACAAGTCATTTATCAACAGGAGAACAATTTGGGAGGTGGGTGATATATATATCAGAATGAGAAAAGGGAAACTTTCATCTTCATTTATCACCTAAAGGTTGTTTTGCACTAGCTTCACAAGCTTTAATGTAACGGTTTCCTCCTGACCTCAACATCTGCTGCACAATTGGTTACCTTCTGGAACAACCTCTTGTCCCAGTGACAAAAGTGTCCTACCTAGGAAACACTGGTGGGGTAGCTTATCCCGGGGATCATTCAGTCCTTGTCTAGATTAGCTGCCATGTGTAGCCCATTCCCTAATATGAGAATTTATAGATCAGGAAATTCCTATCTGTGGATCTAAGACCAGGTGGCATTTCCCAAAACCCTCCTGCACATTTAGGGGACCAGATATTCTTCATTATCTAAAGTTATTTCTCTCATAGGTTTACTCTGCAGGTGGAAATTATAACTAGGCTAGCATTTTCCCACTGCTATGCCTACGAGGAACTTGCTGTGTATAGTAATTCATTTGTGTTCTGATTTTCTTCTAGTAGCACTGCATGATTGTTTGTAACATAGTATCTTCATCATACATTAAATTCCACAGTATTACACATTTATTGGAATGTTAATCTTAGATGTAGTGGTTTGATTGATATTCTATGTGTATTCTAACATAAAGTATTTCAGAAAACTGAAGATATAAATAACAGAAGTAGTAAAAAAAATATTAACATAATCCAATGGGTATAGTGTTGATATGTGTTGTATCGTGATCTTTTGGGCTGTCTTGTAAATGAGTGATCATATAAGATTCAACGTAATCTGTGGTGTCTATCTGTTCTCGATATTGTTCCGTTCCCCAATCACATAAAGTCAAAAGATATATTGCAGATTTTAAGCTAGCCCATAAGCTTTCAAACTGTGAAAATCTATTTTGCAAAATGCCTCGTCCATAGGGACAGCAGAAAGACACAGCCTGCTTATATAATGGTAACAGATAATACACTGAGTCAAAACAGAAGATGTTATACCAAAGAACTTAAAATATTGCAGGAATTTCAAAACAAAAATTGTCCATTGTATAAACAATGTGTTATCATCAAAAATACTTAGCATAAAGTTACAACTCTTGTGTGAGCAGCTAACATGTGGGCCTGGCATTCAGAAGATGTGGATGCATAATCCGATCTGCCCTTCTGATTTAGGTTTCCCAAGATATTCTGAAACCAGTCTATCTGAATGCAGGGATAGTGCCTTTAACAGCCCATGATGAATTTCCCTTTTCTAGCCCCAAGTCTGAATTTTACAAACCTATTTTTCACTCTGCCAACTGTTCTGTTAGCCACCAATTCAAAGTGGTTAAGATGACACTTTTTTGTAGGCCAATTCCTTTTAAGAAATTCTTCATTAGATATATTTATAATATTTTGTTTCCACAGTTCATCTCTCCAGAGCAAATTCTTTGAAAACTGTTGTCTCTGGGACACTTATTAGGTTGATAACTATGGGAATAATCTTCAGTGCCTTTCCATCTATCTGGAAATTGTCTATTCCACTAAAAACATTCAAACAGTTATTATCTGTAATAATCATTTGAAAGTTTTACCAGGTATAAAATATGGTTAAAGTAATACATTGCAAATGAAGACACATTTTTTATAAGATTGATTTTGTTCAAAAAAACATAGCATTTATAGTTTCTTTCCACTTGTATTCAACCTAAACTTTATAAGTTCATTATCTGTGCCTGTTAAGCTCATCTTTTTTAGTGTTTAGTTTCTGCTTCACAACTTTGATTACAACAGGAAGAAATTTGCATGGTTGACAAAACAAAATTTTTTCAGGTTTATGTTAATTTAATTGTGATGGATTAACAGTATTTCCCCCCCCCCCCCCTAGCTTATGCCTAGGGGCGGGCTGATGCAGAGCTTGTTGCTCTTTTCAGCCAGTGGGTTACATTATTTTTTATTTAAATTCATTTATTACTTTTGTTACAATTTTCTTATTTTACATTTTAAATGGTTTCACACTATGTTATAATTATATGTACATTTTCTCATTACTTTTTGATATATTAATATACAATTACTATGATACATTAATATGTGACAATTATTGATTTACATATTTACAGTTTGTTTGCTACATAATTGGCTTGATTGATGGAAATTTTTGTTTTTTACTTTTCCTAATATCTGTTAGCACTATCCAGTTTACCTTTTTGTTTGTATTTTCACTGTTACAATTGTTGATTTCTTTTTTTTTTATTGTTTAGTGTTCGACAGGTGTATTGTAATCTTTTTTGTTTTTGTCCTTGTTGTCTAGTCTGGATCTGGATCTAGCTGCGGATCTGCCTGCCTTAGTCTCTGATCAAGGTGTGGCGGTTACTGTTCGTTGTGTGTTAGTTCATTGTGTATTTTGTCATTGTGTGTCTTTGTTCTGTTTAGTGCTATGATCTTCGGCAGGTAGATATATTTGTGCTTCGGTTTTCTAGTCATCTCTGGTCTCACTGTTAATAGGTTTTTCATATCTGGTCTGTAGGTCATGAGTCTTTGTCCGTAGTTTGCTCTGTGTAAGGCCAGTCTTGTCTGTATGGGCGTTATGTCGCTAGGTCATACACCAGTTCTGACGGAGTCATATAGTCTATTCTCATGATACTTCGAACAATTCGTCTTTCTGTAGCGTATATTTGGTTTGCAGTTGTTTCAGACATTCCTGCCATCGGATTGCTGTGTATTCTATTATACGTCTGATAAATGTCTTATATGTATGTATAGCTGTCTGGTCGCTGTATCCGTAAAAACGTCCTTGTACGAGTCTTATGAGATTTTGTCTTTTTCTGACCTTGTCGAGCGTCTCTCTTATGTGTGTCTTCCAATTTAGATATTTGTCTATGTGGATCCCTAGGTATTTGGCACAGTCCGTTAATTGCAACTGCTGGTTCCACAGGGTTAGCTGAATATCTTCAGGTCTTTGTTGTGGTTTCTTTGTCCAGTTTCTGTGTCTGAAAAGGTTGTCTGAGTCTTTGTTGGATTTGGCTTTATTCTCCATTTCCTCATTCAGTCTTGTAGTCTAGTCAGGTATTGTGTTGCACGTCTGTTCACCGTTTCCGTACTGGTCGCCGAACACCAGTAGGCGGTATCATCAGCGTACATTGCCGATTCTTCGTCTGGTCTGTTAGTTGTTGGCGCATATGGCCCATATAGAATAAAGTGTAGGGGGGAGGTGATATCTCCTTGTGCTACACCAGCCTCAGGTGTGAATATGTCAGATGTCGCATCATTGCAGTGCACTGTGCATAGTCTTGATTGAATTTGGATCTTAATTAGTCTTATTAGTTTGCTTGGTATACCTATGTTGTTTAACTTGTAAATTAGTCCATCATGCCAGATTTTGTCAAAAGCTCGCTCAATATCCAAGAACACCGCTTCTTGTCACATGTGATGTCATTCGTAGTAGCGGGTCATTTGTGGAGTGGTTCTGTCTAAATCAGGGGTCCCCAAACTTTTTATCACGTCGACCCCCTCATAGAACATTTGTCTTCTCATCGACCCCCAGATTAAACGTTTAATAAAAACCAGTGCCGGATCTGGGGGGGGGGGGGTGTACACCGGGATGCCAACTTCAAGGGGGCGGCAAAATCATGTTTGAAGGGCGGCGATTTAAGTCGCGGAAATTTTTTTTTAGCTCTACTACTACACTGGGCGCCGGGCGGCGACAACAATGTGTTTGGCCGACAATCGAGGTGGCGACACTTGGGATCAGACGGCAAAAATGGGAGCTCCAAATAACGTTGCAAGGGGCGGCATTCCTACAGTTTTTGCCCCGGCTCGAAAAATTCCTGGATCCGCCACTGATGAAAATTTTAAATCATTTTTAGCATTTTTGATGCTAAGCGATAAGGAGACTTGCATAACAACCCAAAGAAAGTATTTATAGTTCCCACACCTTAAAAAATCCACCCAACAATAACAAAAAAGGGATATTTTACACTGTTATTATAATCGTAAAAAATAATTAAAAAATTATAGATAGATGGAAACTAGCCTATAACCGTAAGTGTCATAAAATTTAAAACACAAAATAATCATTGGAAATTTAAATAAATTATATTCGATGAAAAAACATCTGCCATTTTACGACTACTATTGAATACATTAAAAATATGTTAACATACGTTTTCATTAACATACCTTTTGATATTAGTGAGATGGATGGGTCTGAAGGGCAGCATCAAGATTACTGATGTTCGGTTGAAAATTGGTAAGTTTTAGTCGCAAATCACCACGGTTTTCCAAGTTCGGTCTGTTTCTCTGTTTTGTTAAAATAACGTTCGCGTGGCTAAAGCCAGCTTCAACGAAATTGGGAATGCAAGTAAGAAAGATTCGTCTTCTGCTATGAGCTTGGGGTATTTTGTAGCAATATTGTTATTGCTCCAAATTTCGCTGAGGTTTTTATTTTTAAACAACGCTTTAGCTTCCAGATCTACGCATATTTCAATCAGTTCATCTTCTAAGCCACGTTCATTACCTTCATTATGTTAACATCAAATTGAGAAGCAAACCATTCAGGAACATGCATGTTCTCCAAGTCTTCGAAACGTGCTTTGAAGTCTTCTCTTAATTTATCGAGAAGTTTAATATATATCTCCAAATCACGGTCGGGTATCTCTTCATTTTCTTTTAGTAGTCGAAAGTTTGAAAAATATTTAAAATTTTTACGGGCCAGTGAAGATTTTAACAGGTCCATTTTTAGTTGAAAGGCCATTATAATTGTTCGAGCTTGAAAAATTGTAACATTTTTTCCTTGCAAACGCTTCTGTACTTCGTTAAATTTCGAATAAAGATCTGCCAAATAGAACAAGATGGTTCTTGCACTGTTTTAACTCGTCATATAGTAATGGATCCACATTCTTAAGAAACTCTGCAGACGAGTCGTACAAGTCAACAAACCTCTGCAAACTATCACCTCTTGCCAACCACCTTACCTCAGTGTGCAAAAGTAATTGATTGAAAGGTTCATCATTTTCTTCGCATAACTTCGCAAACAATCGGGAATTGAGAGGATGAGCTTTAATTTTATTAATTGACGTAATGCACACTTTTAGAGTATCATGCAGGTCGCCACTCAATTTTTTGGCTACAAGATGCTGCCTGTGTAGGACACAGTGAACGGTACGTACATTAGGAACCTTTTCCTTCAGAAAGACGAAAAATCCTCTATAACGGCCTACCATAGCAGGTGCACCGTCAGAAGCTACTGCAGTAATATTCCCGAAAGGAATGTTGTGCTTGTTCAAATAATCTTGCAAACATAAAAAAATTGTCTCACCTTTTGAATCAGTTTGAAGATATTTAGCAAAACGAAATTCATCAACAGTGTCATTCAGGGATGGACTATGGAACCTAACATAAACCATGAGAAGATTTGAACTTCCGAAAGTTGATTCGTCAAGTTGAATAGCAAACTTACAATGCTGGAGCTCAGAGGTCAAAGTTCTTTCCACATCATCGGCCATTTCCTCTATACGTCGCTGCACAGTATTTGCACTCAATGGTATGCACTTCAAAAATAGTTGAGAGTCTTTCTTCATAATATTTTCAATTACATCTTTTATAGCTGGTACTATAATCTCTTCACCAATTGTGTACGGTTTGCCTTTCTTTGCTATGTTAAGAGAGATGCTGTAGGATGTCCTCAGTCCTCCTTCACTATCAGCGCTAGCAGATGACTTCAGATATGTACTTTAATTTGGCGGAATTCTCAATTTCTCTTTTAGCATTTTGAAATACTCAAAATCTTTGTTTTTCTTATCAGAATGGATCCTTTCCAAGTGGTCTTTTATTTTCGCCGGCTTCATAGCATCATTGCTGAAAGTTTTTCACATAACAAGCACATAGGAATAGTTTCATTAGCAGAAGATAGCACAAAACCATATTTCAAATACTCGTGTGAATATTGTCTGCATTTCTTCTTAGCACTGGTAGACGACATCGTAGGTATTAAACTCAGATTTATAATATGAACAACACGATACGATCGCAGCACAACAAAACAGCAGCAGTAAGAGACGCAACTTATTACCGCACGAGCTATAAAGAACTGCCTGTTCTTACTCAGAGTGCATTGTTGCTACTTTTTTCTAACAATGGATATCTAGACTTGAAGGAATAATAATTACATCTAAAAGTAACCTATTCAATAGAATTAGATAGGAAAAAAAAAGAAGTATCTAAATTTAATGGTTTTCGGTATATTACGATATCATCTATGTAATCTACATTTAGATATCTACATTTAGATATACAATACATAGAGTGGAAACCATACTAGAATTTAACAGTGCAACTTGTGTATAATGAACCAGGAGCGTTCTCTCCCCCCCCCCCCCCTCCCTGGTGGCTTTACGTCTCGTCGACAGCGCGGTCATTAGAGGCGGGATGGAACTGCGGAGAAGGAACTGGAAGGAATTCGGCCATGGCTTTTTGGAGGAAGCATCCCGGCATTAGCCTTGAGTGATTTGGGGAAACCATGGAAAACCCAAATCCGGATGCCTGGACGGTGATTCGAACCAGCGTCCTCCCGAATATAAAATGCTTAAATACCCAAAGTAAATAAAAAATAAAGTTTTAATACTTGTTGAGTTCATCACGTAGCTTAGCTAAAATAAAATAATTGTGATGTTGAACTTCTTTCTTACCCCAAAGACGGACCTTAGAAGAGACACAATTCGTAAATTGGTCTACATTCGTTTCTCACAGGAACAACCACTAGCAAACCAGCAATGCGAGTGAAGAATAAAGCGGCGAAATCAAACAGTTTGAACGCTAAGCTTTGCCCCATTATTACCTCAACGCTTTGCGCCCCAGTATGAGTAACAGCAACAATACAATTGGTTTATTTGTTTTCGCTGCTTTGTTCTTCGCTCTCGTCGTTGCTATGCTCTCCGCTCCAGTATGTTATCTCCTTAACACGTACCTAAAGCGACGCAGGCTTCGGTAAAACCCAAATTATAACGGGGGTAGTCAGTAATTTTGGATTTTTGTTGGAATATTCCCATTTTTTTCCTAGACCATTTAACTGATCCTCTTTATTATCAATCGACCCCCTTTCGACCCCCGGGTATTAATCGACCCCCGGAGAACTCTTATCGACCCCCAGGGGTCGATACCGACCACTTTGGGGACCCCTGGTCTAAATCCTGCTTGTGTATCTGGAATTACGTTTTTCTTTTCCACGTAGGTTTTTAGTCTGTCTGTTATAATTCTGTCGAATATCTTCCCAATCTCATTTAGTAAAGATATTGGTCAGTAGGAGTGTGGGTCAGTGGTGGGTTTGTTCGGTTTCGGTATAATTATCGTCTTTGCTTTCCTCCAAGAGGATGGTATGGTCTCATTTGTCAGACAGTAATTGAAAATAGTGTCAGTATTGGTATTATTACGTTCATGGGGGCTTTTCTTAGGTATGCTCTGTTTATTCCGTCTGGTCCTGGTGCTTAGTTTTTGCCTGTGTGAATCACTGTCCTTATTTCTGTGTCTGTGATGTCCTTTGTGGTTGCTGTTTATTCTTCCGCCATTACTGATGGGATGGATAGTACGACTGGGAGCTGTCTTTCTACTTCTAGTCTGTAGGCTTCGTTAAAAAGGTCGTTTACTGGAAAAGAATGTATCTCTTCTAGAGTTTGTCTGAATGCTTCAGCTTTACATCTGTTGTCGGCGTATGGTCAATAATTAATGTTGTGGGTTTGTCTTTTTTTTGTCCCGTTATAGTCTTGAATTTGTCCCAGAATTTTTTGCCTTCTCTGTAGTTCAGTTGTCTGCATGTTTGGTCCCATACTGTTTGCTTGTGTTCTGATATAATTCGTTTGATTTGATTGTTTAGTCTGTTCCACACAGGCCTAAATGTCAGGTTGTTGGTTTGTTTTATTTCTCTATAAACTCTTCTTTTTTACTTTATAAGTGTTAGTGCTTCTGCTGGGATAGTTGGTTTCCAGTTTTTTATTTTTTTGGTCGGCATTGCTTCGTCAATTGATGTCTGTATTGTGTTTTCTATTAGAGTGGAAATATTATGTCATTGTTGTCAGTAATGGTCAGTGGGGTTTTCAGTGCGTTCATAATTATGACGGTGTATTTTGTACAGTTTGGGTTTTTTATTAATTTGATGCTTCTGTCCTGGAGCAGCTGTCGTCTGAAATATGATTGGGATGTGGTCGCTTGTAATCTGGTATTCTATTTTTTGAAAGTGTACCTTGTCTGTCAGGCTTGAGCTGTATAGTATATGGTCTGGAGTAGATTGTCCCTGTTGTCCTATAAAGGTCGGTCCACCTGTTTGTAGACTGCAGATGTTTCCTGTAGTCAGGAGTTGAAATAATTGGTGTCCGTTATTGTTGTCTTGTGTGTCATCTAGGTATTGGTGTCTGGCATTGAGGTCCCATCAGTACGAAGTCTTTGAATGTCATTCGGTACCTCAGAAATTTGTCGGGTAGGTTATTCCTTGGCGGGTTGTATAAGCAGGCTATCATTAGGTCATTGTCTCCTTGCCTCGGTATAGTTACCATCACCGCTTCCAGGTTGTCATATTGCATTGGTAGGGGTACCCGCCTTGCCGCGATGTCGTTTCTTACCACTATTGCTGCCCCTCCTCTGTCGTCTTGTCTGTGTTTTATGTAGGTCGTGTATCCTGCAATTCTGGATTGTTAGTCTGTTGTTGTCCATGTCTCGGCTATTCCTGCTATGTGTATGTTGTTTTTGCAGATGCAGTTTGCCAGTATAGTCTTACAGTGCCTCAGTCCATTTACATTGGCAAATAGGAAGTTACTACTTGGTCTTTCGCCCATTGTTACAATTTGTACATTGTTGGTAGTTGTTCCTGTGTTGTATGGTCTTAATTTCTTTGGAACCTGTTTACTGTGATCAGTAGGTTGCTTCCCGTCTGATTCACTTGGAAGTCTTTTTTGTACACATGCCGGTACACCTGCCTCAATATTCTTTCCACTTCTATCTTGGAAGAGATTGATTAGTATTGTCACTGTTGCCTTAATAAAGTCTTCTTGGATATTTAGTTTTTCAGCTGCCTCTTCTAATTCCTGTGGAACTGGTGTTGGTTCATTTATTATTTTTATTGGTTGTGTTGGCATGTTTGGTTTGAGTTTTTTCCCCATTACAATTGCTACATGTTGGAGTTGCTTCCGCTATCTTGCTGGGGTCGTGGTCACCTCCGCAGCCTGGGCACTTGGGCGGTTGGTTGCAGTTTTCTATTAGGTGGTTAAAGGAATGGCACCTGCTGCATTTTCCTGGCTGGGGTGGTGGGGGCCTTGACTCTTCAACTATGTGGATTTTACCGAATATTTTTAGTCCATCGGCATGGAGGATGTGGAGGGTTTCTTGATGATGTGTCAGGATCCTGAAAAGCTTAGTTTTTTTTGCAGAGCTCTGTAGGTGATTCTCCAAGCATTGAATGGTTTTAGGCCTTGTTGTTCCATTTCACTTATTACATCCTCAGCAGTTATGTCCAAATCAACTCCTTTAGCAACTACACTAAAGGCAGGTTTTCTTGGGGTGTGTGTGTGTTGGGGGTGTACATTATGCCTCAAAGTTTTTTTGTAGTTACTGTTTTACCGTGACATGACTTGATGAGTTTAATCATTATGGTGTCCAAATCTTGTCTGGTGGTTTTCACGATCAGGTCTCCATTGCGTGTGTAGTACATGTGTTCGATTGTTTTTTCAGTTTCCTTGTAGTGCCCCTTTAGGTTAATGTATATGTATTTAGTGGATACCTCTTTTGAAACCCTCATAATCAAGAAGCTAAAGATTTCTGTGGACTCATCCAATTCCGTGTTTCCATTGCCTGTACTCTCTGAGGGTGAGCTGCTTTCTCTTCGTCTGTTCCTCATTTTGTCTTATTGTCCGTCAGTCAGTCAGTAGGTGTCTTGTTTTGTTCTTTAGCTATAACTCAGTGATCTCCGCTGAGGGAATGTGTCGTCGCATTTCGTTAACACCGCAGGGTCTCAGGGCGATAACAACAAAAAAAGTCATATAACTGAGTGTGTCACCATTTTTGTCAATAAGTGCCATCTTCTGAGGTATGTGAAGATTCCTTACTCTGCTCTTTATAAGTTTTTTAATAAAACTATCTATTCCTCCCTTCCTCATTCAAGACATACGATGTTCTAAAAATATAGACATAGTACAGTCAACAATCTTTAAATATTTAATGGAGATATTATTACATAAATATAAAATATAAATACAGTTTTTATAACACAAAAGCATTTTGAGTGGTTGTGATAGGAGACTGTTAAGTAAGAAATTGAACCAAAAGGGATTGATAAACAAGCAGCAACATAGATAAAAGATAAAGACAAAAAATATATGGTTTTTTTTTTTTCAGAATGAAACCTCGATGGTGTTTAAATTTAAATTTTTGTACTTTGATTTTATACCAGGTCCACACAGGCTATTATTATGCTCTGGGCATCTTGACAATGTCTATAAGTTTTGAGTGTGATGAAAGAGAACTGCCATGGTATAACTGGAAGCAGTAGATAGGATCTGAAAGTAGGAGGCAATTTTTAAAAAAAAGATTATCTGAAAATAAGATCTAGTAGATGTCTAATGGTTAGGATATATCAGTATTTTAAAATCACTTGCACAGTATTTAGGAACTATTGTTTTGAGGTGCCCCAATATGTAACCGTGTATTGAAATTACTGATGTGGCAGTTGGGACATGGGTGACTCGGTAACTCAGATCACTGTTAAAAACGCTTTACTGCTGACTATTAATTCATGTGGACAGATCAAGAGGTTGGAAATGAACTTTTTGCTCCTAAGGCTCATAGCATAGTATTTTTTACATACAAGAAGCATTGTGATAGCTTCATGGGTATCTGGGTTAATGTTTGCAACAAGATTCCTGGGTTTAAAGCAGGTATGGAAAAGGGTTTGTGACAAGAGACTGAATGATACTGGGTAAAATCATTTTAATTTTGGAGTACAATAGTGACAAGTTATAAACTACGAGTAAATCAAGGTGAATAAGATCAAGCTTTATATGAACAGGTTGAGGAAAAAAATATTTTCTGAGTCACTGAGGTGATAGCTAATTGGTCATGTTGAAGTAGAATGACACATAAAAAATATTTCTGTAGAAAAACTTGGGAGGATAACAGCATTTTTATCCAGTTTAGAATGCAGCTGTTGTCTCAGGTGAGTGATTTTTAATTGAATGAGATGTATCTTTGTCAGATTTACAGTACAAATGGAAGGAAGTATGTGGTGTGGTTTGCTGCTGCCAAAGTGGAGGTTTGTTGGGTTTGATTTGGACAAAGATAACAGGTATCATTTTGCAACATAAAACATCACAATCTTGTGATTTGGCCTGTGTTTGAAAGGAGGACCTAGTGAAATTCAAAGTGGAATATTTTTAAGGTATTTTAGATGATCTTCCACATGGATCCAGACAGCAACATTTCCCTGAAAACGAAAAATTCACGAATAAAACTCCAAAAATAACAAACTATAAAATAAAAATACTATATAGCCAGAAACTACAGACATCTACTTCAAAACAAAATATTTAACTTGTGTATAAACAGTAAAAGATATTGGAACCATTACTTATCATATATGCATGAAAAAAAGCAAAGAACAATTTTGAAACTCTCTGGTGCAAACACTCAAACAGCAGAAGGGTATAAAATACTGAGTGTGAATAATAAGAAAGAAAGGAAAGGATGCAGGGACAAATATAGAAGCTAATAACTGCCCCCCCCCAAAAAAAACAGTAATTCATAACACCAGGACAGGCCAGTCCTATGTTTCAAAATCAAGACGGTTCTTACTGTAGAGTGAAGGCTTGGCTCAGAATGAAATCATTAGTGCTATTTAGTTTTTTCCTGTAGAGTTTAATTTCTTTTAGTACGTCAAATACTTATTTTAAGTCATATTTGAATTTTCTTTTCAGGATCAATTTCTTGCCCAGCAGGTACTGTTTTCTACAAAGACCATTCTCAATCCTTACCTTTTCTCTGTGGTGGTTTTATATACTTTATTTCAGGCAAATCTGGTTATCAATTTGATCTCGGGTAATTACATTTGGTAACAGCCAATTTCTGAGCTTTTATATAACTGATGTCAGCATTAATGACTTGTACTCCACTAGAACTTTAATTCATGATAATGCTATCGGCTCTCACTCTCTAGAAAAGACTAAATATGATATGCCAATCATAGTCACGCTAAATCTTTGGTCTTTCTGTCATAAATTATACTACACTCAGTATACATTTAACAACACTAATCCAACAATCCATTTAGGATGACAACAGTTTAAGTAGTTATGAGAATATTGTCAAATCAAGAGTAGGTTGGGTTCCTTAACTGTGTTACTTCCATTTAGCATAGTGCTGATGTGGTCAGGACAGCGCCTTTTCTTAGATTAGGGGCTGCTGGTGAAGGGATGGAAATAGATAATCAAAGTGACACTGATTGTAGATCAATGAGGGGAAAAACCACAGATGCTAAAGCAAAAGATGAAGTTGCTGAAACATAACTGACTGGGATAGAACTGGGAGGAGGAGGAGGAGGTAAATGCTGAAAATGTAAAGCCAGTATTAAGGGTGTTATTGGTGAACTGTAGAAGTATAATCAACAAAGTAATCAAATTTGCAAACTTAATTGAGATACACAAACCACAAGTAATTATAGGGATAGGGTCTTGTTTAAAAGAAGAAATACTAGATAATGAGGTTTTTCCCGATGGTTTTACAGTGTACTGCAAAGATAGAGGAGCAATTGGTGGAGGAGTTTTCATACTAGTTAGCAAAAACTACCACAGTTAGCAAAAACTACCACAGTTCACAAAAACTACCATACTTTACTGGTGTTTGTAGATCATGACCATGAGTTACATGGGGTGGAATTCTAAGATAATAAAAAGAAAATAAATCAGGGTGTTGGCTGCTTACTGCAGTGGAAAATGATAGATGAAGATGAGGCTCCTGGGGAGATTTCATGGGTGAAAATAGAACGGTCATTATTGGTGGGGATTTAAATTTTCCAGATGTAAACTGGGTAGTAAATTATATTAATAACACAAGGGAACAGAGATTTGCAAATAACTTAATAAGGGAAGGAGGATTTACACAAGTGGTAGAGCAGAACACTAGGGGACAAAATATTTTGGATATATTCCAAATAAAGTCCCATAACCTTGTGGGATGTCAAGTAACTGAAGGAATAAGTAATCATGAAGCAGTTCTGAAGGATATTGCAGGATTCAGTGAGACAACAGCCAAAATTGAAGAGGGATTAGGAACAATTATAAAAAGGCATAGATTTCGAACTTGATGAAATATTTCAGAGAACGTTTCAGCAAATGGAAGGAAGGCACAATTACAGTAAGTCAAGGTGGGAAGAGTTTAAGGAAATAATAAGAAAGGGGGAACAAAAATTTATTCCAAAACAGAAAATAAAGAGAAGTAGAGAACCCGTGTACCATAATAGGAAGGTGAGGAGGTTAGATAGGTTGGTAAGAAGAGAACATAACAAAGTTAAGAGGGTAGTAAAGAATATTTGAAACAACTAAACAAGGACTTAATAATAGCTAAGAAGGTGGCTAAAAGATGGATTTATGAATTGTCAGAGCAGGGAAACCATTGACTGATACATCAAGAAATTTCTATGGCTGTGTTAGAAAACTGAGGGGAAGGGAGTGTGTTGGGACACTTACAGACAAGGATCAAGAAGAAGTTACTGAAGATTCGAAAAAGGCAGATATTTCAAGTAACTGTTTTAGTGAGAGCATTAGGGACAATTAATCAGAAATGGGAGGGTCTAAATCATAGAACGAGCTTAACAACACAATTAGAAATGAGCAGACCAAAAAATTTGTAATTCATCCTGGGGATATCATGAAGGAACTAAGAAAGCTGAAAAAACATAAAGGGGCTGATGTAGATAATATTACTACAAATTTCTTAAAGATTGTGCCTTATCTTGAATTATTATTTAAATTTAGTCTGGATACTTGCTGCTTACCTGAGGGCTGGAAACGTGTGATAGTAGTACTGGTACGTAAAGGAGGGGTGAGAAATAGAGTCGAAAATTATAGGCCAATCAGTTTGACATCAGTGGTAGGTAAATTAATGGAAAGACTGATATACAACCACAAGTAGGCAACATGGCTTTACGCAAGGATATTCATACGAATCTCAGTTAGTGGGATAAATGCTAGATATTCTGGATGAAATGGCCAACAGAGACCAAATTGATAGTGTATCACTCAATCTTCCAAAGGCTGTTGACAGAGTGAGCCATAAAATGGAGGTAAATAAGGTAAAAACTATTGCAGTGAATGAGAAAGTGATTTGCTGGGTAGAAGAATTTTTAAAAGGCAGAAAACAAAAAATTAGGGTATGACATGCAGTATCAAAAGAAGTAGAAGTAAAAATGGGAGTGCCACAGGATAACATATTGGGACCATTGCTATTAATTATTCTAATGAATAATTGTGTTGATCATTTACTATCAGAAATTAGTTTCTTTGCAAATGACATAATACTATATAATTAAACTAAGGAAAAAGGAAACAGCTTTAGGCAATATAATTGCAAGGAAAGGGAAAATGACTCATCACTCACCAAAGTTGGAGGCAGCGATGAGAGAAGAACATATATCACAAACACACAAATAAAATCAATATTTCAGTTACTAAACCTTATTCATGACGGAGAAAATGAGTCATGAGGCTCGGAAGGTGTGCACACACCGAATAAGGTTTAATAACCGAAATATTGAGTTTATTTGTGTGTTTGTGATATATGTTCTTCTCTCGTCACTGCCTTCAACTTTGGTGAGTGATGAGTCATTTTCCCTTTCCTAGCAATTATAATACTATATAAAAGGATCCAAACAGCAGAGGACTGTAAACAACTGCAGGGTGAACTGGACAGGATATCTAAACATGGTAAACATGGGTTGAAGATAAATGCAAAAAAGAGTCAGCTTATAAGATACACAGAAAAAATTCTAAAGGTTGATTATGATTATAAAGTGGGCAAAGAATTGCTTGTTAAAGAGTTGAAATGTAAATATGTTGGCATTACATTTGATAACAAGCTTAACTGGGCAGGACACATTGGACAGGTGGTAGGAAAAGGTTTCAAAATTCTGCACTTGGATAGAGTGATGAGGGGATGTATAAGAGAAGTCCAAGAATTGGGTTGCAAAACTTTGGTCACACTATTGCTTGAATTTGGTAGTGTTGTATGGGACCCACATTTTGCGTATCAAATACAGGATTGGAGAGGGTGCAAAAAAGGGCTGTTAGATTTGTTTCTGGAAATTACCACAGAATGCAATCAGTAACAGATATGATAAAAGAACTGGAATCGGATTCATTGCAAGACAGGAGGAGAGTGAAGAGGATCATGGGAGTGGTGATGAGGCATAGAAAGATATTGGTGTAAGAACTAATAATAATGCATGGAAGGGAAAAGATGATGACCACAAGTTGGCAATCAATTTCAGACACAAAGGTATAGGAAGATTCTCTTTTTTATGTATGGGTTTTAGGGTTTGGAATAAGTTACTAAGAAAAAACGATGAATAATTTACCAAAAACGTTGAAAGAATTTAAAGTTGAAATTTGTAGAGATATATAATGGTCCAGGAAAGAGGAGGAAGATGGGTGTGTAGGGAAATTGCCACTGGAGCATGTGCTCCATTGCAATAATATTAAATCAAAATAGCTAAGAGTGCATTTTCAAAGACTTAATTGCCATCATAACTAAATTCAGAGTATATTTTTTTTATTTTATTTTTTACATTCCTCATTAAATGGTATGTCATTCAAAATCTCTTCTTATGAAGTTAAGGTTAGTTAAACCATTTCTGGCTGTACAATATATTTGTAAGATAAAAGGCTTCAATCAAATCACTTTTCACTACGACACTATTCAACACAATCATGATTGCAATTGATGTGGAGTAAATATAGGGAAGATCACTGGTACCGGAACTTTGTTTTGATTTATATGTAAAATCTTATTTGTGTAATGTTGTGATGAACAAAAGTAGGCAAATAAGGAAATTTCCACCAGTGCATAAGCTCCATCACAATTTGTTTCAATTTAACCATACCATGGTACTTGGACACACAACTGTTTTTTATAAGGCATTTCATTTATAAAAAAGAAAATAGTTTTAAAATCTCAATTCTCCCACTCCTCTTTGTTTTGTAATATTGCTAATAAGAAGGAACAATTAAATGGTTCAATAAGTATATGTAAAATGTATGAAAAGCTGAAATTTTTACAGAAATAAAATCATTAATTTCTTTATGTTTTTTTTTAATATCTGGGAGCAAAGGAAATGGTTACCAAATAACTATACTCAAAACAATGATATTCTGTAACTACTCTGAATGAACAAACTAAACAATTACAGTCAATTATATTAATGTAGTATGGAAGTAAGATAAGCAGTCCATACATTTTATGGATTTGTAACTTGGCCAGAATCTTCTTCAGGATTAAAAGATGGGTCTTGGCTGTCTTCTGTGTTACTAATATTTCCTTCAGATTCCTTTTTCTGGGAAAGCTGTTCCTCAGTCTCTTTTACCATCTCCTCCTTAATTTCCTTCTTTGGAGAAACTACTGCTTGAACTACAGGCAAAACAGTTGTTCTAACAGGCAGCAGATGATTAATAGGTTCTAATATAGCAATGCGATCAAGGAATGTAAGTTTCTGAAACAAAGCAAATCTACTGATTAATCTCCCTGCCAAAAAAAAAAAAAAAAAAAAAAAGTGTAATAAGTGGATTAATTAAGCAGTTTAATACAGAGGATACTGAGTGAACATTTGATACTAAAACTAATTTAGACTAAATTATCTGAATTTTAATGAAGGCCTACTATCAGGGTGAACATAAGGCATTTTGATATACACAAGAAAATAATATATTTCACTTAAATGAAAATTCAACTTAAAAAAGGAGTTGATTAAATAAAATACCCTTAAAATCGAGACTTTATAACGTGTTTTTCTCCTTCATTACAATAAAAAAATAATAATTAAATGTGCTATGATAGTTGTAAAATTGTCTGATACACTCTATATTTAAAATTACCATAAGACACGATAGGTAAAATAATCCGTCACTTACCATGGATGAAGGCAGGAGGGGCAAATGAACACAAAAAAAACACACACACAAACACATTTTGGAATATTTTGGTTAATAACTTCACTCTCACAGCAGGCTAGACATATAGCAGTGGTATTAAGAACATGGGGCTAGTTTATGACCAAACAGCACCACCTCAGACTAAAGTGACTGGAGACTCAGTGGCATCCGGACAGCTGTGTATACAGGAAACCTCCAAAGACAAATAATTATGATTCCATGGATGTGGCAAATGAGATACAAGCTGTTAATTATGGATTGATGGTGGAAATGAAAGGTTTGAAGCAAAAATGAGTTTTGCTCTGGTATATAATTGGTGCAAGTCTTCATTTGCAGGCTCTGGGTCAAGAGACTTCATGACTTGGTTTCAGCTCAGAAACACTCTGCAGTGACCCCAGTGAGAAGCAAACTTGACTTCTCATTCAAGTTCTACCTGTGTTAATTACAAGTCTACAGAAGTAGACTTTATTATGAAGAGACTTCTTTCATTGGACTTGGTTGCACCATATAGAGTCCTACCGTAGAAAGAGACACTATTGATATAGTCGGTTACTTGTTTGGCCACCTGCCCAGGAAAATGTCCATTTCATTGCAGTTGAGGAGGATGCCAGACTTCAGTTGTGATACCAACGTCTGCATCTGCTCAATGCCATTCTATTGCGTCAACCATGCTCACAACAACTTGGCAACATCAATAATCCATATCTCAACAGAATACCATATGTGTTTTGACATTAATGAAAATCCTTCAGCCCAATCAAAAGACTTCATGAGATAAAGATTTAAGTAACTCATAGCCCCAGGGACCTTTCAACCAACAATCGATTATTGTTCTGTGGTCCCGATTTTGAGTGCTTGCTATAGTTTGCTTGATTATCATTCCTTTTTTTTTTTACTGCAATCAATAAAGTTACAGGTTTATTTAATTAAAAGCAAATGAAGTAATTAATTAAAAGCAAATGTAGTAAGCAAATGTTATGATCACAGTATTATTTTTTAATTTAATTATAACAACACCTTCACTTTCCATTCAAAAGGACTTTTTTTTTACAATTCTTCAGCTTATAATCCATTTTCGTTCTTAGTTTTAATATCCCTCTTATTCCTTCTACTTGTTTTGTAGAATATTTCTACATTATACATCTTCTGAATTCATTTTGTTACAACACAAATTAAAAATAAAATTCAGTACATGAGCAAGGGCTTAATCTAATAATCTTTTTATTATGTCTTCTAGATAAACACATCTCCATCTCTGTCTTATAATATCTTTAGTTTACTTTCAAACTATCCAAATATTTAAAGATGAAGGACACAGCTGATAGAAATATTAATTATTGATTTGAGCCTTTTTTAATTCTATTGCATGCAAGCTACATCTTGTACATGTCTATCATACATTGGACATGGTAGGATGTGGAATAGATGGGAAATTGAGGGAACACTATTTAAATGAATCTATACTATTATATATCTGTAAATAAGTTGTGTGTGTCTCTTTACTGGAACGGGTATCACGCAATAAGTACCGCAGCAATTTGGATGTGGTTTTGAAGTTTTTAGAGCTAATGGTCTGAATCAAAATCTGCTGAAATAGCTAACGACTTATATGTACCATGGAACGAACAGACAGTTAAAAATCTTTCTATATGGAAAATTGTGAGCTACGGATCATTATGCGCTTTCAGACACGCGCTACTTTCACATAAATCTAATGAAAATTCACATAGCGTAACTAATGATTCTGTTTAATATTTTACTTCGAATATTTAGTTTTTCAGTTTTCCAGACTGCAGTCAATAAACGGAATGCTTGAATCAAACGTAATGATCATTACTAATATTTAATTTACTGTAAAAATGACGCTTTTAAGAGTCTGACCAAAGGTATTTGTCTTTGGCTGTAATTATTCGATTTTCAGAATTAGTTATTCAAACTGCTACATAATATATTAAATATTCAATAAGAATAAAAGGATTTTGATATTTACGGTAAGTAACTTATTGCTTAATATGTGTATTAAAGGGTTTTATTGCCACTGCAATTTGATTGTGAAATCCAGGCCGCATTTCAACCTAACCACAACCGCTAACTTTACATTGCGATACAGTGGATTTATTATTGTGAGTGTTTTAGCCCTGTTGCAATTCAAAATGGTGTATTAAGAAATTAATTGCTATAATTTATGCTATGCGCACTTGGAATCCTAAAATAGACAACGTTATCATTACCCAAATTAGGCGATCCTACGATATCCGAGCTTCTGAAATTTGATAAATTTTATGATCGATTCGTATATATCTCGACGAGACAAATCAAAAGTAAAGAATAATTTTATATATATATATATATATATATCTCACTCGGTTCTCGAGATATCGTATGTCACACTTGAGGTGGTTAGGTTGAAAAGTGGCCTGGAAAAATTTCACCAACGCCATATTTGGTGATGATTTATTCTGTAACTCGACGAGACTATTCGAAAGTAAATAATACCATTTTTTGATTCTTCTCTTAGTTCTCGAGATATCGTATCTCAAAATTGAGGTGATTAGGTTGACATGCACAATAGGTGTTTTGTAATCTTACGAGCTGCGGCTGTAGAGTTGAAATACGGCCCCGACCAGAAGAAAAACGTCACCAAAAGAACAAGGAACTGTACCTATAAATGATTTTTAACATTTGATATCTCAATAATTAAGAGAGACATCAGAAATGTTTATACTATGCTTTCGATTTATCCCATTGAGATATATAGGAATCACCCATTAAATTTATCAAATTTCAGTGGCTAGGATATCGTTGTATTGTCCAAAAATGTAGTTAGGGAAACATTTAATGTTTTCAGGTGTATCTGAAATGTTTGATTTTGTAAGGGCCATAGGTTGAAATATAGCCTGATCCCGAATGTTCTTGTAAAAACATATAGCATGAGAAATTCAATTATTGTTAATTAGTAAGCTGTTTTAATGAATGCCATGTTAATGATGACGTGTATCGCGAAGTAAGCTACTCCCGAAAACATAACATCTATGTGTTTTTTCCAGAGTGTATTTCCAGATGTCTTTGGCGAAATTTGTTTATGGTCCAGGCTACATTTCAATATAACTACTTCAGTTTTTAGATACAGCAAAGGAAATTGCTCGAAATGTGGGTTGTTGTATAGATGTTATTAAGAAAAATACATGTTATTAATCACAACATATGATTGTATTCATATGGAATTACCAAATCTCATATAACCTAAATTCTGGTTGAAAATAATGTTCCAGGCTGTATTACAACAGAATTACTGCTTGCAAATAATATGTCTTGCAACTGACTACAGCAGTATTACAACGATATTGTTTAATGTTGTTGTAGCGGAATCGCGATTTCCAATAGACCCAGCATTCTATACTGGTACTAACCATTTGAAATTTGGATTAACTGATTCATTATAATGTCCTCTTCACGTTTTGCACTCTCCTTTTTTGGCAAAGTCACCACAATTTAAATTAAAAATGCCCAAATATAAGAGCGACGCCCAGCTATTAGATGCCATCGGCACTGAAAAATTAATAAAATGTCTTGAAATGTTGGTTAAATCCATTATTTTAATGTTTCCTTGTCGTGTCCACTTTCCTTCGGTGTAAAAAGTTGCACTAAAGTAACAAATAGAAAATATTTGTCTGAGATGTACTATAATGATTGCCATCTTAGAATCGATACAAGCGATCGGAGACAAACCATTGCTTTCACTGCACACAAATGCCAAATTTCTGAGAAGGATGCCACAGAACGAATTCCCCGTAAACATTTTCCTCATGTTCCAGGCCGAATTTTAACCTATCCAAGACCTCTATGACAAAACGAGACTGTGTAGGTACCGATAATTTTTGTGTCAATTTTACAGTGCTGGCAATATTTCAAGGTTGTACACTCCTATTTCGGCATTTTAAATTTAATATGTGTCAATTTTTCAGAAAAAGGATAGTGCAAAACATGAAGAGGATATTTTGTGGAAGCAGTTGTTCCAAATTTCAAAAGGTTAGTACCAGTTTCAGAAAGAGGGAGGCCACATGAATTTCTACACACGCCAAGTTCTGCACCTGCGAAGCAGTGGGTAAATGCTAGTAATATATGTACTGATTGATAGTTAAGTACATTTAAAGTAAAATCTACAACTTTTGAATTTATTAAAAAATCTCACCTCTTTCTCTATGCGTGTCACAGGTACACCAAGATGAGCTGCTAGTGTAGCAGGTGGAAAGATAGTATGTAAACACCTTTGAATATGTGGTATCAAATCTTCTGCAATGCAGCAACAAAATCTTACAAAAGTGTCACGCTCCGTTGGTAAGAATGCACCTTGTTCTTGCCTGTAGAACGCCAGAGTATTTCTAACAACACTGCACAAAGACTCTTGCAGACAGGTTGCAGCTGTATTCGCTACAGCAATTGGTGCACATAGTCTCAACTCATTCAGTGCTGAAAGCAGTCCATTGCAGTATTCAGCAAGGGGATAAAACTCCAGCAGACTATGAGGCGGATCATCCTAAAAATGACATCTAACATTCAAAATAAAGTACTCCTCAAAAACATTTTTAAAACACTATATTAGTACAAACAAAATGACTGTTCGACATTAGTGATTACATAAAAAAACACAAAATGAAATTACACAGAAACATAAGGATGTTTTGAAAAGTTCTCAGCTCTGAACATAGATGGAGTTGCTATTACCTTATTTATTACATCTTATGTTGGCACATCTAGCATAATCATGTGTTTAAAACAGCAGTCTGAAATTGACATATTATATTTATTCCCTTAAAAATGCATAACATAACTATGCAGTGGTAAATTATTTGTAAAAGCAGATTTCACACAAAACAAAATAGGATAAATTTTAATGAATGCTAGATTTTTGGGGTATGCCGCATTGTTTATTTGATAGTCTAAGATTTTGGCTGCCATTCTACTGCCTTCATCAGAGATGCTATTAATACTGACATAGCAATGAGCGCCAAGCATCGCAGAGTAATAGCCTACTGTTTTTGTTGAAGTTGTTGATATTATTTATTTTTTTACTGCCTCTTTCACTTATCAAGGCCACCACAGATCTTATTTCCACAGCAGCCTCATATCTTCAAAATTTTATTTTGTGCCTGGTGTTAATGGCATGGCAAAATACCGTGAATTTCTTGTAATTGTTATGTTTATAGTGATGGATATGCTCTATAAACATCCGCAAGTTCATGTAAGTGTATACGGTCTTTAACCTGGTCAATGATTGGCCAAGTTTGGAGTGAGTCTTATACGCTGTTCGTACCTCCGCCTGCTTTAACAATTTCCCAAACCAGTCAGTGATACCATGTATGTATGGGAGACAAGTGAATTTCATTGGCACATTGATATCATAGGATGAGTTGACATCTTTCATGGGTTCCTCAGTTCTTAAAACTATTCTGATGTCGAATTCAACACAGGAGTTGACTCGGAATATTTCTGTATCTCCAATTCTACCTTCAGACTTTCCAAGTCACATATTGCCATCGCTCTTAAATTCAATGATGCCAATACATCCCTCTTCATTGCTGGGTAATGGTGGGACATGGTGTGCACAGTACACAGTATGGCCAAAATATCCATCATCACACTTATGAATCAGGACATCGAGAAATGGCAGTTGTCCATCTTCTTCCACTTCAATGGTGAATTGGAATCTTGGCTGGGTACTAATCAGGTAGTGTAAGAACTCCTGCAAATTCTCCTTACCATGGCACAGGTATCGTCAATGTACCGGATCCATTTTAGGTTTTAGGCGTACGTTGTTTAGCACATCCATTTCAAATGCTTCCATAAGTAGGTTCGTGGCTACAGATGAAAGTGGTGAATTAATGGCCCCGCCTTCAACTTGAGCATAAAGTTGACCACCATATTGGAAAACAGTTGACTGAAGTCAGCCCATTCAATAGAAATTCCATATAGAAGAAATCCAATATGTATTACTGTACAGTGACTCTCCTACTTCATATTCAATAAATAACAATAAACGGGCTACTGAATCATCAGTCTCTTAATTGGATTGATACAATCTTTCCCATTTCTTCCTATCTTCAGTTAATCTTTTCAACTGAACATAAATATTACAATTACCTGCTTCATATATTCTAATCTTAAGTCTTCCTGTACAATTCCTTCCTTCCACTATTCTCTACTTTAACAATCAACCAATCTCGCAAGTCTTAAAATATGGCCAACTAACCTGTTCCTCCTTTTTGTGAGACTCTTCCACAAACTTTTTTCTTTCCCATCAATTCCAAAATATGTTCATGTTGTAGTTATGTTTACACTTAATTTTCAACATGATTTGATAATACTATATTTCAAATGCTTTAATGTTTCTTCTTTAAGGGATCCTGTACATCCAATCTTCACTTACGTAAAGTGTTTTGGTCCATATATACAGTTTTCGAAACTTCTTTATGAACAGGAGACCATCAGACATAGTAATTTTGGTCTCCTGAGTACACGAAGGTCATTTGATAAGTCTGGTAAAAAAAAGTAAGTAAAACACATTTTTTTAAGAAAAAAATCATCTTTACTTCCGAACACAGTCCCCATTGAGAGTGTTACATTTGATACAGCAAGTTTTCAATATTTTAATATCAACAGAGAAGTAGGTTGTCTCAAAGTCTGCAAAATACTCATTGGCAGCTACAATGACTTCCTCATTCAATAAGAATTTCTTCCCGTTAAGCCAGAATTTCAAATTTGGGAACACAAAAAAGTTGCATGGAGCTAATGGTTGGGGAATAATGGTGGATGGGGAATCAATTTGATGCAATTTGTGTAATTTTGCCATTGCAACATCCAATATGTGAGACGGCGTGTTTTCTTGGTGGAACAACACTTTTTGCATGCCAATCTTGGCTCTTTAAGGCCGCCACACACGAGCATTCCATCTGGCGCTAGGCCAATTCGCACCATTCCATTTAGACTCAGTCCAAAACAGGGGGTCACACACGACAGAGCCGCGCCGAGCCAGGTCACTGCGTGCCTACAACTTTCGCCAGTCCGGCTCTAGCAGTGTAGGGGGTAGCACGCTGGCCTGGCCCTGCATTTTAAGGGTCACCCGCCCGAGTCCGCCCTGGGGCCTGATTGGTTTTATTTTAGTGTTTTTCTGTCTTCAAATGTGTCCCAAAATTATATGAAAGAAGCCTAATACAGCAGTCATTTAAAACTATTTTTTTTTTCGCACGTAATTTTATTTTACAGACGGTAAAAAGTTATACGCCTCTTACATGAATTCTTAAAAACAGTTATCTTAAATAATAAAAATTATTAAGAATATATAAAGTAAAAAAGCCTGGGATATTCAGAAACATATGGAAGGGTTAAAACGCAGTGGTGTAGGTCACTTTTCCTTATTTTCTAGAAATTAATATAATGCAACAGATATTGTAATAAATTCTGGAACATAAATGTTGTATTTTTATCATTCTAATGATGTCACTGGAATCGAATTTTATACAGAGGCCTGAATCGAATGAAATTTGTACAATGGTTACATTTCACTGTTGAAAAATATTACTTAAACCAGTGTTTATTAAAAAAAAAAAAGTGAGCGAATTACACCACTGTGCATGATCTACAACATGTATTTGTAATTAAATCTTATTTAATGTGAGGTTTCCTAATGTATCTTCAATTATTTCTTCAGAGTCCATTATTTCTTTAGATATCCTATGTAGAAGTGCGGAATCTGTCAGCACGGAGGATGCGTTTACAAACAACGATTTAAGTCTGACTTACATCACATTGCTGATAAAAAAAAAGCAGGTTTTTCGTTGATCTTTAGAATTTTCAGTTCCTCCTGTTGGAAGTTGAGTGAAAGTGTGACTTGCTTTACATTTTTTACCAAGAAATTGAGGGACTGATTTATCTAAATGTGGTTTCAGTGTCTATTTTTAGACCCACATTTTGAGTATCAAATACAGGAGTTGGAGGAAGTTCTGCCAGATTTGTTTCTGGAAATTATCGCAGAACGCAATCAGTAACAGATATGATAAAAGAGCTGGAATGGGACTCATTGGAAGACAGAAGGAGGGTGAAGAGGGTCATGGGAGTGTACAAGGCGTATATTGGTGATGAGGCACGGAAATATATTGGTGTAAGAATTGGAAGTAATACATGGAAGAGAAAAGATGACCATGACCACAAGCTGGCACTCGATTTCGGGCACAAGGGTGTAGGAAGATTCTCCTTTTTAGGTAAGGGTGTCCGGGATTAGAATAAGTTACCAAGAGAAATGATGAATAATTTTCCAAAAACGTTGAATGAATTTAAAGTTAAAATTTGTAAAGGGTAAATGTAGGTGGATGCAGAAAAGGGGGAAGATGGGTGTTCAGGGAAATTGCCACCGGAGCATGCGCTCCATTGCAATTTAATCTAATTTAATTTAACACCTGATTGACTTACGCCACTGTGACTTTAACCCATCCATATTGAACCTATCTGTGTGAGATCAAAATTTCGTAATCTTTGTTTAAAGCCTCGATCAAACCTCATGTTTTCAAGGTTTGATATTTTTTTTTTTTTGCCTTACACTTACTTACTACTAACACTGATTTTTTAAAACTCCGAGCACAAAACGGAAAGAACCAGGGTGAAAACGAGGGACAGATGGAATTCTATGAATTCATTCTAAACTAACTGTTGAATGTAAACTACAGATGTGTTAAAACTATAACCAGGAAAGTCTGTATGTATAAGATACTTAAAAAAATGAGTTCATTTACTATAAACACGCTACAGAGAAGGAATTGACTGTATTTTTCTTTTTAATTTGTGTCTGTCCGAAAATTCTGAACAGGAATCTCGCAAAAAATATTGGTCAGATGTTGACTGTTTCGTTTAATGTCCAACACGTGGTCCCGCGAGTAAAATAGGGTATATTTCATTTTGATATGAAGTCGGGAAGCTGAGAAATTAAAGTTAAAAGTGTCTGCAAATTAGTACCCACTTTTCGTTTGACGGGTTATCCCACTCCAGTCGGGGTGGGGATAGCCTACCTGACGCTTTGCTACCTGCCACGGCTCGGCGGATTTTGGAGCGGCCGAAAATCCAGCATGGCCTGCCGAGCCACGCCAATCCGTCAGAGCTCCCACACACACGACGAGTTTTGGATCGGCGCGAGGACATTTGGCCTGTTGGCTCGTCCGTGTGTGGCGGCCTTTACTTTTCAGTTCTTATTTCAAACAGTCCAATAATGTTGCCTAGGATTCCCCTGTTATTTTCTTACCATTCTGCAAGTAATCAACAAGGAAAATCCCAAAAACAATGGCCATCACCTTTCCAGTAGACAAAACGGTCTTTGCCTTCTTCAGTACACTTTCACCAGGCATTATCCACTGCTCTGACTGCTGCTTTGACTCAGGACTGTAATGATGGACCCAAGATCCATCTACAATTACAAATCAATGCCAAAAATCCTGTTAATTGTGCTTGATCATAGTCAAACACTGTGTTGAAACATCCTTTCATGTGCATTTGTTATCGAGAGTGACCAATCGCAGCACTCATCATACACACAACTTTTTCATATGCAATTTTTCTTGCAGGGTGTTATGCATTTGTTCCTTAAGATGCCTAAGGCCTGAATAATCCCCGCACTTTCAGCAGGCTATCTTCCATAACAATACCATGGATTTTACCCATGATATCTGGCATGGTAACTTCAACTGGGAATCTGAAACATGCTTCATCTTCAGTACTGGTTCAGCCATGTTTAAATTCGTTTATCTATAAATAGACGGTCTTCAACACAGGAGCTGAGTCCCAATAACCATTGTCTAACTTGGCTTTGATCTGTGTTGCTGTCACACACAGAATTCACTTTTGTCCATCTTTATGGCAATTGCTAAACTGCTCTCTTCAAAAAACTACCACATGTGAACAAAGCTTCACTACTGGCTAAAATTTTGCATGCTGGGGTTTAAAAAATGGAACTTTCCAGGCATCGCATATCCAAATTGATTGTTATGCCATCTCCAAGAAATTTACCATTCATATTCGGACGGGTATTCACTGCATTTTCCAGTAGTACAGCTGTTTCTTCAAATTGGCCTAGTATCTAAGATATTTTCATCTGAAAAATCCCCATGTAAATTAAATTTGGTAAGATGTAGATATCACAATCTGTGGGGCTTGGGATCAGATCTGTCGGCTGGCAAAAAACTTTCAACAAATCATTATTTATAATTTTCTTTCATCTTGATTTACATACATTTATTTCATGATATACAACAGATTGTTTTTTCTCTTTTGAGCAAATCATTCTGTTTCCATTTCGTGCTTAAACTCTTTGTTTCATGTGTTTTCAAAAAAGGTGTGCTTTTTTATTCTATTTCATCATCATTTTCATAGTCATGAAATTATACTTTCAGTAAAATATATGAAACACAAAATACTGTGTTTTTGCAAACAATCCACTATGTTTCCATTTCTTTTTGATAAATATAATGCCTTTTAAAGCATTTACTAAACACAGATTTTTTTATTTTAAGTTTCTTTCCTTGTCATTTCCATACTTACATTTTGTGAAATACTATTTATCATTAAATAATTGTCTCATGAATATTATGTATTTCATTCAAACTATTATTTTGCAAGACATGTTTAAGAAACTGATTATGAAATAAAAACTCATTTTGATAACATCAAACAAAGCATATTTTGACAACAAATGGAAACATAAGTGATTTACTAGAAAAGATAAGTACAGTCTATTTGTATGTATTGTTTTTCATTCGACATTACTTGGAAATTTGTCTCCTTAACTATCTGTGGTCTTATGTTCAACTGCACCACATTGCCACAGATTAAGATGGACAAAATGTTTCTATCATTTACAATACATGAGGATTTTTTGAATATGAATATCTCACAAACTAAGGCCCATTTGACGAAACAACTGCACTTTTGGCATATGGGTCAGGAGATCAAAATCTAATCTTACCATATCTGATTGTCGCATGAGTTCTAGGTCAGTGTTTGAAAATAAAAGATTTTTCTTTTCCAAGAATGCTCTTTATACTACTGGTATTCTGCTTTTGCCATCTTTTCTTACTTTCAGCCATCATTCATAATTCTAATTCCTAATTAACAAAATTCTCTTACTTCTTCCATTACATCTGATCCAATTTACTATCATTATTTATTTAAATTGCTGTTATTGCTATCATTACAGCTACATTTTTTAGATTTGTCTTGCTGCAGTTCATATGTATTCCAAATTGTTCTCAAAATATTTTGTTCATGCCAATCAGTTATTACTCAATATTTTCATTCTTGTTTGGTAACAGGACAACGTCATTAACAAATCACAGCATACTTATTGTTTTTCCTTAAACACTTAAACCGCATTCAAATTTATTTACTTTTTATTTTATTTTATTTTTATATTTAATTTTTTACTTCCTTGATTGTTACTAGGACATACAAAAGCAATTTTGTTGGGGATAGATTAAAACATTGCTACACACCCGTTTCAGCAGACACTTGTCTCTTGTGATGATCTACTTTTGTTATAGGCATACGACTCTTATACAAATCATAAATTTTCTTCTATCTCATTATTTTAGACCTGATTTCTTTGAACTTTTTAACACCTTGTTCCATCTAACATCAAAACATTTTCCTCGTCAACACTTTAAAAATCAATCTTAAGGCCAGAACTTCTTCTCTAGTACCACTGTTTTCTAAAGTTAAACTGATTACCTAAAATTGTCTACACTTTCCTGTATATTTTCACAACCAGTAATTTTGAAGTATGTAACACTCACATTTGTCAGTTTCTGGTACAGTGGAGATGATACTTTTATTACATAATGTTGAAATATCTTCTATTTCATAACTTTTCAATACCAATGGAGTAATCTTTGGATTCCTTCTTCTCCTAGAAGTTTCAACATTTCTGCTAGAATTGCAACAGTTCCTGCCACCTAATTTGAATTCAAATCTTTCAAAGCTCTTTCAAATTCTGTCCTTTAAACAGGACACCCTAAATTATTGATACCAATATCAGCATCATCTTTTCTTTCCAGTTGTTGTTCAGACTGTCCCCATGATAAAGTATCTTTGCATATCCCTTTCATCAGTTAGTTCTGTGTCCTGTGCTTAAAAGAGACTTAGATACTTAAAGGACATAAAATTTTGATATAAAGTCAAATACCTGGCCAATTCTACCTTTATTACCAACAACTCTAACACTGTTTTCACTATATGAACATAAAATTAACATAAAAGGTACAAGCATAAGGCTTACTTGTAAAACAACAGTATAAAGCTATGTTTACCTGTTTTGATGCACCAGAAGATGAGCCACGGACAGTAGATGTTTTTGTTACTGTAAAGTTTTCCATATCTTGTTCAAATTTTCTGCTTGCCTTGAGAACAGCCTTTTCAAAGTTATGAGATATTGTTTTAACAAATATTGGAGCAAGCAGACCACGGAAGTCTGCACCAACTCTACTAAATGATAAGCCAAAATACATGCACTGACCAATCACAGAATCCAATGATGTGGTAACGTGACTCAAGTCTGTTTCCAATGTTTTCAGAAATTCATTTACCTGCAAACGTCATATTAAAAGGTCACTACAATATAAAAATAAGAAAGAGAGAGAGGAAGGAATTTTTTTGGCAATTACCTTTTCTGTGATCCAAGTGTAAAATATTGCAGTTTCATTTATATTGTGGTCTTTGGAAGAAGGAAGAATAGGGTCATCATCACTAAAAATTGCTCTGAACTGTGTCACTATGTTGAAAAGATGAATTCGAGACAGTTCAATTGTTTTATTCAAATGATGACTTGCTGAAACAGAAAATAATTTATTGTTGCAGAACATCATAGACCAAAATATTTTACATGAAAAAATGCAACAAATAAGTAGACCTGAAATGATAAAAGAGCATGGAGGAATGAACCATTAACAGACTTACTAAATCAAAAAGCATCCACTTTTTTCTCAGTACTAGACGAAAGTAAGTGCTAGATTTGTTCTATAGCGATGTGTAGATAAATAATTATTTGAATGAAAGTCAACTGAAGCCACAAATATTAATTATTTTTTGTCACTGTAATATAGCTTGTATGCAAAGTGAACAAGAGTGCACATTTTGATCATTTGTAATACATGAAAAAACTTGTGAGTTTTGCCACATAATAAACAAAAATTTATGTTTCTACCTCAATAGTAGTATGTTCACTGATGTTTTTGAAACCCTGACAATCATTTGTAATAACTCTGAAATGAAGGGGATGCCAAAGAAAGCACTATAAGTTTACATGTAAAACACAGATACAACTCAACTGTAAACAGTATTCAGAATTCAGTTGGCAGGTCAACATTAAATGAAGATAAATGCCAATAAGAGTCAGCTTATTAGGAACACACATAAAAAACTAAAAGTTGTTTATGATTGTAGAATGGAGAAGGAGTTGTTTGTTGAAGACAAGTGAAACATTTTGGCATAATCATTAACAGTAAACTCAATTAAGCAGAACACATTGAATTGGTGATAAGAAGATGTTTCAAAATCCTTTATTTATTGGAGACAGAGATAAGGAGATGTACTACATTAGGGTGTCCCTTATTTTTTGAATCTTTATTTTTTTAATGCATGGGGTACTTCTGTTAAATTTACTATAAAACTAGAACAATAAGTTTTAGTTTATCTGAAGCAATGCAACCCGTGCTGACTTAAGTAGTACGAATATCATGTTCAGTGGTATAACAATAGGGTGGCAGAGTGGGCAAAATGCTGCGAGCCTCCAGCCAGGGGGGGGGGGATGGCTCAAGCCTCAAGAGGGCTTCCCAGCCCTAGTAGTGGCTTCTGCCCTTTAATCGGCCCAGGGCACAAGTGGAGGTAAAAAAAGAGGAGGTTGTCCCATTTGCCACCCTCCCTAGGTCCAGCACTGATGAAGGGCCCCCATCTAATCAATCTGCCACGGGCTTCACCGATAAAGTTACGCCACTGATCACGTCTATATGAGTTCGGTCAGAGAGGTGATGTGAGTTTGTCATTCTAATGTCATTTCTTGAGTAATTAACACACTTTTTTTTTTAATGTTAGTGGAATTGCAAAGTGTAAAGAAAAGTATGATCTTAGTGGGAGAGGTGTAACACCAAATAATCAGTGCAAAATTACCTTCAGACCAACAAATTCTTTCAGTTTTGTTTCTTAAATTTGTGAAGTTAAATTAAATGTGAATGAAATTACAAAACTTGTTATTGGTGAGTGCATTATAATTTGTGAATATGATAGAATACCTACAAAGTAACCACCCAACTGTGTAAAGAAACTTGTAAATCTTTATTATGTTTGGCATGATCAGCCAAACAAAAACTGTGCAAGAAAACTCAAGATGTTTATAAATGCCACAAGGAATAATTTGTATTGAATTTGGATTACTTATTTCATATCACACAGGCCAATGCCCCCCAAAGAATGAAAATAGATGAACCAGAGAGTCCAGGTTGCTCATCAGGTGTAGTTAAAAATTAGCTGAAAATGAAGAGAAAAAAAACAAAGCAAAAAAAATTAAGAAGGTAAAATAATGAGGAATGTTTCATTGGAAGCTGCATCAAAATCTTCAATATCACACGCGTTATGACCACAATTATTCTGTCACTCTGATAAAAAAAAAGCTTGGAAGAGCTTATACCACAGACATCTGATACTGTTTCATCATCTGAAACTGCTACCAAGAGAGGAAGAAAGGATTTTATCATACCTAAATTAGATGCAGCTGAAGTAACATGCCAGCTCAGCAGGAAGAATTCCATTTATATTCTTCAGGCTACAGTTGAAGCACTAGGTGTTAGCATTGAGTAATTCCCAATAAATAAATCTTCAATTCAACAGATTCAGGCACAGATGAGGAAAGATAGAGCAAAAGTGATAAGATCATATTTTCAGAACGTTGTGCCCTACATAGTTACCATTCACTGGGATGGCAAATTGATACCTGGCTTGGATGTCAGGAGTTCTAAAGAAGATGTGACTCCTTGTCCTCATTTAATCTGCTGTGTGAAAACTAGACAGTTCTACAGGCAAAGAACAAGCCAAAGCTGTTTTCAGTGCTATCTATTATTGGAACCTCAATGATAAGGTGCAAGTAATGTGTTGTGAGACCCACAGCATCTAATACGAGTCACTTGAATGAACTTGTGTGCTTATAGAACAAAAGTTGGAAAGAGAGTAATTACTTTTCACTTATCATCATCATATTTATGAATTGTTCTGAAAAGTGTGCTTGAAGTCAAAATACAACAAGTTACTCAAAACCCAGAATATTCCATTATTCAAAAAATTTAAAGACAATTTGAGAAACATGAAGTATATGAATGCACAACCGTTTACTGATTTTGTGAAAAAAACGTTTAAATAATGGAGATATTGAACAATTATTGACATTTTATGAGTCAGAACTGAAAGAACCCAAGGAAAAGATGACACTACCATGAACTAATTGAGTTGGCCATCATATTTTTGGATGGAGATAAAGAAAACAAAATTAAAACCATAACTCCTGGTGTGATGCATCAAGCAAGGTGGACAGTTTGGGCCATCTACTCATTGAAACTATGTTTGCTGCAGTCACAATGTAAAATGAAGGCCACTGACAAACAAGCAGATTGGAAGATATTTGCTTATTTACTGCAACAGCTTATGTAAAGCCCTGGCTTGAATGCAGTTTGGCCATAAAGGCACCTTATCAAGATCTGTGGTTTTTGACAATATTAAAGGGCTACAAAAGTTTGGCCAATCAATTTCCAAAGCAACTTTATGGAAGTTTTGCCAACACATGTGGTATATATCAGAGGAAATGCCTTGTTTTCACTATTTGATAATTCAGTTGATGATTAAACACAAATTAAAATGATACATAATTTAGAAGGAGATTGTACATCCGACTTTGTAAAAAGGTACTTTTCTTTGGCACAAATATTCATATCTACTTCGCATTGTATGTAAAATTAACTAACTGTCTTCTATGTACATTAGTTTGTATCTTTTGCCACTTTTTTAATGTTTACCTATTTTTGTTTCAGGAAAAACCTTGGATGGATTTGTATCCACAAAGAGCAAATATTTTTTACTGGGTTGAAAACTGAAAGTATTTTTTCAAGAGAAGAAAATGCAGCTATTGTACAGGCTAAAATAAAAGAGTTTTTACTATCTGAAAGAAGTGAACAACACAGCTGAAAGAGATGTAAAATTAATGCAAGATTTTGGTGGTTTAGTTACAGCCAATGAAGAAAAGAAAAACAATTTCTTTTATGATGTGTGCAAGAAAACAAAAAATTGTACCCGGGTTTTAAAGAGAGACCCTAAAAATAACATATCCCTCATAATTTTAATCCTTCTGTGTTATTAAAAAATTAAATATTAGACTATTTTTTGTTATCTGGATTTCTTTGTAAACCCAATATTATCAGTCAAGTATCAAGCGAAAATAAAAACAAGCATTTTTCAAAAACAGCAAAGGTTAGCGTCATCATAGGAGGATAATTTTTTTTATCCAAGCAAGCTACAGCAGTTCAAAAACAATTATATATCATGCATTTGAATATTGGGGGGGGGGGGAGAAATCCTCTTATAAGTACACCATAACCTGGGAAACAAAACTATGATCAAATCATTGCTTAAATATAGTAGAGTAGTATAGGTCGAACATTTTGCATTTCACACACAGGTGTTGTGAAGGAGGACTACAAGATTTGTTTGTAGAAATTAACGCAGAACGCATTTAGTTACTGACAGGATACAGGAGCTGGACTGGAAGTCACTGGAAAACAGGAGGAGGGTGTGGTGTGACAGCGTCACCCACAATGAATATAATCAAATCATTATTAATTATATTCATATTTCTTTTTTTTCCTTTTATTATATTCAAGTTTATTAATTATTTAATCTTGGAACGTGTAAATAAATTATAAATAATGAGGTTTGTCTGAATAGGTTGAATGTATGTTTAAACCAGGGCGGCCAAAGGTATAGTTTATTGTAAATCAATTTTTCTGTAAACGCATGGCTCAGAACGGTTGAATATCGAAGGCTAGAGAACTGCCATTTCGGCGGTTGAGGGAGGAACAATGGAGCAGGCGAGGCGACTTGGTGACGCCGGGCCAGCCCGGCTTGAGTCCCGTTCGAATTCGGACAACGACCTACCCCACCTTGCCGCTACCCCGAAGGCCACGTAGGAAACGCGCGAAGGAGACGGCGAATGCGACGCGTGATATTAAACACGTGACGACGGAAATGTGTAGATAGCCAATCCTGAACATTTATTGGGGGCTACAATACTAATTCCATGGAGTTCTTTTACATGTGGAGTGCAACTAGCGGAGGAAGAAGAAGGAGCCATTTTTAGACTGCACTTGGGTCCAAGACGAGCTGGTGAACAGACGTGTCAGCCGGCACGCTCTCTGATGATCATTGTGGTTGATCATTTCTCGCTTTGGGAAAGCGAGATGTTGAGTGGCATGCTTGCCATTATTTGGAAGTTATGCTAATAACGCGGTCGTAGCCGCTTATTTAGCTTCCATTGCTGCAGTGGCATTGTGTTTGTCGCTCACCATCACGGCGATGATTCATGGTAATGTACCAGAAACGACGGTCACTATTCAGTGGATTTTAACAGACTTATGAGCCCTTAAGCGACGCCTGGGTTAAGACTCTGCTCCCGTCACTTGAATTCTGAGCTAGCTGAATTTATATTTCGATTCAATTTTTTCTTAAGCATCTTGCTGTTTGTTAATTCAATTTTGATGCTTTTCATTCACTTTATACGGCGCCCCCCTGGGATTTTCCTTTGTACAGTAAAATGTTAGCTTCAATTTGATGGCATGTGTTGCCATATTATTCAATGTTAACTTTGCTGTTTTTATTATTTGTTGAAATATTTCATTCAGTTTTGTTTGCTTACTCCGGCGAATTGTAAACGTCGGGTATTGCTTGTTTTTGCTGATCTAATTGTGTTTAACGTAACGTTAATTACTACCCGACCTTGTAAGGCCATAAGACTCAATAAATGAGGTTTTATTTTGTGTCTGAAATTCATGGTTCTAGTTAGTAACCTGTTAGATCCCCTTATAGCATCATTATTATATGTTTTTCATTTTTCAGGAATTATATTATACTTTAATATTCCCCCCTCCCTTTTTATGTATTGATGTTCACATTTGGATGACCCAAATTGTATGTTATTACAATTGGCGCTGCCAACCTGGGACTCCAACAAATTAATTTCCCAAGTCGAAATTATTTTGAGAATTTTACAAGTCTTAAAAAAATCCATGGATGTGACCTGTGTTGATTCATTTTATTATTTTAGGATAAGTTTTGTGTTGAATTTTGTTTGCCATGCTTGATTTAAATTTAAATGTGTGATTTATTTCAATCAGTTGTTCAAGTATATTTTCGTTCACTTGCATCAAGCATGATTAGTTTGAAATTAAAGATAGAGTCAGTGCTTTTGAATTTCATGCATGATAAGAATTAAGATTTTTCTTTGTGCTGATTATGCTCATGTGTTGAGGTATTCGTGTCGCATGCAACATCGTTGTTTTTCCTTGTTGTTTATTTTGAATGGGTTTTATTTCATGTTGAAGGGATTTATGCGCGGGATTTGTTTAATGCTGTATTTTTTTGAGTAAACTCGTCCCGGTTTTATTTTGTTTGTTGTCGATCGTTGTAATTGTTCGGAGTTGAGTTTGTATCTTACGATCAAATCTATGAAGTTGAGATCGCGCACCATTAGTAGGGCAGATCAATCTATTGTTCATAACATTTCCGAGCAAACTAACGCGATGGATCAAGCACCGGAAGTACACGAAATGCCGTTGGCGAACGAAGAGTGCAATGATACTCCTAGTACACGCAGCATTCACTCAAATGCATCATTAGATGGGGAACAGTTAGGAATTTTTCCAACCCCAGACAATGAAACCGTTCAAAATCCACCCATGCGGGCAGAAGTTGAAACACGTGCGTCGCAAAGCACGGCAGAATTGCCACCGGCGGCCTTACAATTTCAAGACCTACTGCTTAGAGTGCTGGCGGACATAAGTAAGCAGTTAGATGCACGAGGGAAATTGATAAATGCGCCGAGTTCACAAACAAAAGGTTTGACTGATGAGATATGTAACCTTCGTGACAAAGTCTGGCAAGACATAAGAGAATACAGAGATGGAATGCGAAGGAGCGTCCAAGCAGTGGAAGAGCCTGCTGATGACGTTCGAATAGTTTATACTTCATTGGAGAATGCGAACGAAGGAGTCGCGTTAAAGCCGAACACAAGTGTGACGGAAATAAGTAATTCTGCCACTGTTAACCTTGAAAATCACGGGCAAACCGCTGTAGAGTTAGAGCATGTTCATTACGATCAATCTGAGGAAGAATTGCAGATTGTGAATGAGACGTTTGATGAACTCAACACTCAGCGTATGATAAAGGAAATTTGCTGCTTAAAGGCAAAAATTTCTAAGCTCAGGAATTTCAATTGTTTGTATGATCGTGGGCCGAAAGAAAGGGAACGTCAGTCGGGAAAATACAAGGCATTCCTAGGACACGAGGCGAAAGATTCGCAGTACACATGCTTCCTTCAAGCCAGAGAAGTGTCCGTAAAAGTTTCATTGTTTGAAGAAAAGCGAAACGGTCCACCGAGTTCGCGATCTCTAAACATCGGGTGGAAATTTTCCGTCCGCAATTTCGAGTGCAATGGGAATCAATTTGTTCACTCCTTGCCCTCAGGAAATTCACGCTTACAAATGCGGGGTTTGAAATGTTTTTCTGAGTGGTTTATTGAGATTGGTCGGAGTGAGGTGGTTTGTGACGTGGCACTGAGTACGCAAACCTCGTGGTCAGCCGTGTCGGTGACCTGAGTAACTGTACATGTGCCGGAAACACCAAACCATCTGCCGAATCCGCTACCAAACACCTGCAGCTTTACAAAACGGTGTTTCGAGAAATTCCGTTGGCTGGCAGGTCGATGCAAAGAGAAGCTTGGGACCTTGTAAGTCAAAAGTTTCGAGCCACCCGAGATTCCAGTCGAATGCGACAAAGACGCATATTCCGCAAACAGGCTCATTTTCCACAAGAAGGTCCATGGACGCCTCAAGGTCACTGTATAGGCATTGTTCATTATTATTGAGTTATTAAGCATGCCGAAAAAGGACGACAAACGGGCGAGGTCTTGGACATATCGAATTTTGGAGTCGTAAAAAGGAAACGTTCATTCAGCGTTGAATCGCTGATTCCG
The DNA here is from genome assembly GCA_031002005.1 of Vandiemenella viatica. NCBI lineage: Eukaryota > Metazoa > Arthropoda > Insecta > Orthoptera > Morabidae > Vandiemenella > Vandiemenella viatica. The sequence goes on from CM061919.1 coordinate 180,081,995, forward strand.
CAGATTCACCCTTACAGCCGTGTAGAAGAATTTTACTGCCTTCATGAGCGAACGAAAAGGATTTGATGGTCACCGTAAAAATGTTGAGAAGTTTGTCAACATAGGCGTCTAATGAACGTAGAAGATGACCGTTTTCTTTCAGTCATTATCAGATAATAAGAGAGTATGGTACGCATGTCGCGCAATCTTCAAGCGAATCAATACGGCATACGGTTATTAAGTACCAAGAAACCTTCAGAGTTTGGTTTGTGCATAAAAAAAAAAAACTCATCCTAATCAAGGAGAATACTTTGGTCCAAACAATGAGCTGACTGCTATATTCTTACCCATTTGGTCGTCTTGATACGTGAGTCCAAGGTTTTATAAAGGTCGTGTTCCATGAAATAGGTTGCGATGCTTCCTTCGGCGGTGTTAATGAATGAGTCCAAGGGTTTTATGCATATGTTTGCCGAGGCAAATGTGTTCGACTGTGGGATTGATCCACATCGTTCGGCAGTTTCTTGTTGAGTACCAGTTCTTCGTTGAAACGTGAGAAAATTTACTGATCAAATGAGTAGAGGATTTCTTAAGCACTAAGTAGAGCCGTAAATTCCGTGATGCCACGCGAGATACCAAATAGTGTACCTGTGATAATGATACTATAATGACTTGCACAACAATTAGCGGTCCTGACAATCTAACAAGACGCGCAACATGAAGCAACGGGGTGTAGAAAATTTATCAACGGACACACGCTGAATAACGAACAGTTTACGGCAGCGACTGACGTCGTCTGTAAATAAATTTGTAAATATAGTTTAAGGATCAATGTACATTTAGTTAGGTAATAGCATAGAGCATATGTTTAAAAAGTAAGAGTGTCAGTCTTGAGACACGTAATTGCCTAACAAGCTTAGCGCTAACGCCGCGAGAACCGGTAGCGACACTCAGCTGTATGGAATAGCAGCTGTGCCGACCGCCAGTTTTCCTGGAAAGATTGCAATCAGGTTAAACGAAAGCAGGTAGCCTGAGCCGCAAGCTTAACGGGACAGCGCCTACTGACAACAACAGAGCGGACAAAGTGGAAACAGCTGATCGCTTAGTTTCACCGCTATGATGTCTTTGCTACGAGTGTAGAAATTTGGAAAGCGTAATGTCGTTCATTTTGCGAGAACTGTTTTTTTTTTTTTGTATTGTATGGATAGTTATGTAAATTCGCGGAGAGATTTTTTTTCTTTTCCATTTGATTTTTTTCATGTTATGTGGTTTCGACATGCTTATGTCAACCTTTGATAACGGACATTCGGTGCATTATTTATTTTGTTGTTGATAAATCTAACTTCAACACATGTGCTAGATTTGCATAGTCTGTTGTAAATAATTAATTGAGTTGTCTAGTTTTAATGATAATATGTTGTGCTTACGTCATTTTTTGTTGTTGTTTATTGATTGAACAGATCTATTTTGTTGTTCATTTACATCTATGTACCTGTCAATGTTTTATGACGTTTTACTTTGCATATTAGAATAAGACATTTCATTATGATTTATGTTAACCAGAGTCACGTGTCGTATTTACATATTTAAAGAGGTCACATGTATGCGATAGTTTGAGTGAGCTGGAACCATGAAACTATAATGTAGGCAATGATTTTGATGCAACTGTAGGGTTACAATAGTTCAAATAAAATTATTGGCATAATTTTATTTTGATTGGGTGGCAGGTATATTGTGGTGTGACAGCGTCACCCACAATGAATATAATCAAATCATTATTAATTATATTCATATTTCTTTTTTTTCCTTTTTATTATATTCAAGTTTATTAATTATTTAATCTTGGAACGTGTAAATAAATTATAAATAATGAGGTTTGTCTGAATAGGTTGAATGTATGTTTAAAACCAGGGCGGCCAAAGGTATATTTTATTGTAAATCAATTTTTCTGTAAACGCATGGCTCAGAACGGTTGAATATCGAAGGCTGAAACTGCCATTTCGGCGGTTGAGGGAGGAACAATGGAGCAGGCGAGGCGACTTGGTGACGCCGGGCCAGCCCGGCTTGAGTCCCGTTCGAATTCGGACAACGACCTACCCCACCTTGCCGCTACCCCGAAGGCCACGTAGGAAACGCGCGAAGGAGACGGCGAATGCGACGCGTGATATTAAACACGTGACGACGGAAATGTGTAGATAACCAATCCTGAACATTTATTGGGGGCTACAATACTAATTCCATGGAGTTCTTTTACATGTGGAGTGCAACTAGCGGAGGAAGAAGAAGGAGCCATTTTTTTTAGACTGCACTTGGGTCCAAGACGAGCTGGTGAACAGACGTGTCAGCCGGCACGCTCTCTGATGATCATTGTGGTTGATCATTTCTTGCTTTGGGAAAGCGAGATGTTGAGTGGCATGCTTGCCATTATTTGGAAGTTATGCTAATAACGCGGTCGTAGCCGCTTATTTAGCTTCCATTGCTGCAGTGGCATTGTGTTTGTCGCTCACCATCACGGCGATGATTCCATGGTAATGTACCAGAAACGACGGTCACTATTCAGTGGATTTTAACAGACTTATGAGCCCTTAAGCGACGCCTGGGTTAAGACTCTGCTCCCGTCACTTAAATTCTGAGCTAGCTGAATTTATATTTCGATTCAATTTTTTCTTAAGCATCTTGCTGTTTGTTAATTCAATTTTGATGCTTTTCATTCACTTTATACGGCGCCCCCTGGGATTTTCCTTTGTACAGTAAAATGTTAGCTTCAATTTGATGGCCTGTGTTGCCATATTATTCAATGTTAACTTTTCTGTTGTTTATTATTTGTTGAAATATTTCATTCAGTTTTGTTTGCTTACTCCGGCGAATTGTAAACGTCGGGTATTGCTTGTTTTTGCTGATTCAATTGTGTTTAATGTAACGTTAATTACTACCTGACCTTGTAAGGCCATAAGACTCAATAAATGAGGTTTTATTTTGTGTCTGAAATTCATGGTTCTAGTTAGTAACCTGTTAGATCCCCTTATAACATCATTATTATATATGTATTTTTTCATTTTTCAGGAATTATATTATACTTTAATAATTCCCCCCTCCCTTTTTATGTATTGATGTTCACATTTGGATGACCCAAATTGTATGTTATTACAAGGGTGAGGAGAGTGCTGGGAGAGTACAAGGTGTATACCGGTGATGAAGCTTGTAAGAATATTGGAAGAACAATTAGGATAGTGCAAGAAAGGGAAAAGATAACAATAACCACAAAATGGCATTCAATTTCATGTAGAAGAGGAAAAAAACTTTATTTCGTTGGTATCGGTGTTTGGAATAAATTACCACGGGAAGTGCTGAAGAATTTACCAAAAACACTGAAAAGATTAAAAATAAAAATTTGTGAAGGTTAAAAGTAAGTAGGTGAGAAAAATTGCCCTCAATGGCATTAAGATAAAAAAAATGGGAAAATAGGAAAATTGTCACCAGAGCATATGCTCCATCACAAATAAATTAAAAGTGTCTCCTTGCATTTCAACTTATGTAGCATGGCATTGATCATATCATCTTCCCCCCAATTGTCAGAGGTTGATGATGGGGACAATTACAAGTGCATTATTTATGAGGTCCTAATTGAACTCTTTCTATAATATAACACATCATGGAATATTGAAATTTATACTATCACACCTAAGGACAATGAAGTTTTATACCTATTACAATGGCAAGTGGAGGAAGACTAAACAAATCAGATCCTCATAAAAAATAATCATAGTACCATCCTCAGTAGGTATTGATGTAAGCAGTCCTTGAAGCCAGGAATCTCGTGCTTGAAGGAATTTTAGTCGCAACTCTGCTTCAGAAAATATCCCCATTCGGCGCAGATAACCAACAACAGCCAGACAGCGAGGAAGTTGTAAATCCATCCGTAACTCGGCAAGAAGCTGGTGCAACATTGCAAACCAAGTTACTTCTATTTCCTTGACAATTCCCTGGAGTGAAAAGAAAAAAAGAACTTATAATCTCCACAGTTGCCTTAAATATACTACAAAAATACTGTTAAATACAAGATAATGGAGACTGAAAATGTCATTAATATTCTGTTATTATTCCCAGTTATTAAGAAGACACCATCAAGGTCTTCACATTGTCTGTAATAAAGCATAGCCAGAGCAAATCTTCGATCATTTAGTCTGTGAATTTAAATTCTTTTTGGGAGGTTAGATGACCATGTTTTTGTTCCCCTTTCCAAAAAAATCTGAACCTTTCCAATTAAAAAAACTTTGAGCTAGCTCTAATACTACCAACCATGTATGACTTATTCTCTCAAAGAAAGTACTAATAGTATAAGAAGAGTTGGTGATGGGCTAGCAATCGTAAAAATTTTAACAACTTGCATTGCAATATTGATTCAAGTCATTACATCTAAAGAAACATAGTACCAAAGAAATATCAGGCATTTGTTGGCACATAGGTTACTGAAGAAGGTTGTTATATAACTTAGAGAAATTATGCTTTGAGCAAGTTAGTCTTGGTTGACAAGTTGAATGAAACTACTTGCTATACTACATAAAAGTTCTCCACAAATGTAAAAGGCAGCTTTCAAATGACAAAGTTGTGGGTAACATTTAAATTTACTTTTATTTCAGCAGAAAAATATATTAGAAAAAATACACAAGACTACATTTAAAGAATACTGAGGCACAAACTAACACACTTTGTTAGAATTATTCTGAGCAACAGCAGTTCTCTTAGCTTCGATTATAGTTAAATTTATATACGTAGCATCAAAAATTATGGTCACACTCAAAAGTACCAACAGCACTCCTTGAGAGCTAACAATTGAAGCAAACAATAAAAACCACATAAAAACAATTGACGCCTTCTTAAAACTAAATGAAATCACATGAAAAAAATTACAAAATATTTACAAACATTTGACTTTATACTGGTGAAAATGAAAATAACAAACAATCAATACTCACAGCAATAATAGGAATATGACCATGTTTCCTGCCAAGCCTCCTAACATAAGCAGCTAACTCAAGTGCTTCTTCATAATTTCCATTGCGTATGCAAGTGTCCATAAGTTGCGGAAGTTCCAGCACTTCCAAAAGTTGTGCATTTCTTGTAAGAGTAAGTGAGTTGAGACGGCGGTGTGCATTTATGTTGCTTGATGTTCGGCCAAACTCTTGGCATTTTCGTGAAAACTCTGGCAGTTTTGCTGTCAGTGAATCCAAGTGCTGCTCGACGTTTACAAACTGTAAACTCAAAACAAGATATATATATAAATATATATATTAAGAAGTTAGAAACTTCCTTTTCAATTAAAGGAATTTAAAATGAATATATCTGAGGGATCAAATAGAAAATTTGAAATTATGTCAAGAAAAGTTTAATCCCCACAAAATAACAAGGCCACGTCTTATGACTGTTTAGTGATAAAATTTTATGTGATCTTGTTTTCAGCCAAGTCTACACTCAGCAGTGGGCAGTGATTCAAAATAATGGTTTCTCTCCAATACACATACTAAGTTTTAGTAAAATAAGTAATAGAAATTTTATCTTCACATGCTTAAAGAAGTATCCTATTTCCATAAGAGTTTATCTTTCTATACTAATACACAATAGAAAACAATTTGGTCTCCTGTTGGTGACAAGCACTGGCACCTCTTTGAGGGTGTCAAATCTTTGAGTAAATTATATAACATTATGCCAATTAGTTTATTAAAAATAATGACATGAATAATCGGCAAGTAACTTGAAATTAAACAGATTCTTAACAGCAAGAGAAACCATTATTTTTCATCAAAATGTTAACTCATTTCACTGTTTATAAAAGAATTAAATGTGATGTAAATACAAAATTGGTTGGCTGCTGTGGATCATCCCACCATAAATAATGTGGACAGGCAGTCTGGTAAAGGGAAAATTGAGATATATAGACTCAGCACAATAGGAGCAATTCAATCAGTTTTGTCCTCACTAAAAATTTAAGAGTAGGGTGTGTGTGGCTCTGGCTGGCAACTGTAAAGGTGGCAAGAGTGACAGAATACACTGTGAGATTACTGAGAACTGTTTTGTGGACAGGGAGCCAATTTTGGGGCATAAAGCAAAGATTGGAGGAAATAAACTGGGTGGCAGGTTGAATGTGCAAATAAGGACACAATATCACATACATGTAGCCAATGACATTTTTCCTCTGCTTCTGTTTCTGGTAAATGGACCGGGAGATAGGTGCTGTGGCTGCAAAAGCAGCAGTTCGCAGTTTGTGGTGCACGGGATCACTAATGGCATTGTATGGAATTTTAATTCTGCAGCTGCAGAGAGTTTTGTGGTCACCACCACAGAAAGCCTGGAACATTTTTATCTGCGTTTTGTTGGCGCATACAGTGTGTTGCTGTTTCAACGTGACATATTGAAAGTGAATAGAGTACCGATGTGATATATCCACAAAGTGACATGGCATTGTGAGGAAGTGATGGTTTTGAATGCCACATAACAGCGATGCAGTTTTCTGACATCAAAAAAAGATAATATATGAATTAAAAGAAGTGCCCGGACACGGAGACCTGTAAATGAAAGTTTTTTCTCGGTGGCTCTATATTTTTTATTATAATAAAAGAAAATCTGAATGGTGTCTGACTGTTAATTGATTGTTGTTCATTTTTTATAATTATGGGACATAATAATTTAGTTAATACCAGAGGCTGGTATCTATCTCATGCTACAAACAAAAATTGAATTATTTCATTTATATAGAAATAAGCATATTTTTTTCAGTTTTTTCCATGTCATATATGAACAAGATAAAGATAAATAAATATTAAACTGTAAAATCATAACCATTATATTTTTCAACATAAAAATGCAAAGTATTTTTTTTTTTTTTTTTTTTTTTTTTTTTTTTTTGCTGTCGTCAGTCTTTAGACTGGTTTGATGCATTCCTCCATCCCTTCCTATCCTGTGCTAACCTTTTCGTTTCTACATACCCCTTACAACCCACGTCCTCAATTATCTGCTTCATATATTCTAATCTCTGTCTACCTCTACAGTTCTTACCTTCAACTGTTCCCTCCACTAACAAATTAACCAATCCAGCATGTCTCAAAATATGACCTAAAAGCCTGTCTCTTCTTCCTGTAAGCTTCTTCCATAAACTTCTTTTCTCACCCATCATTTCCAAAACTTGTTCATTTCTTACTTTGTCTGTCTACCTAATTTTTAGCATTCTTCTGTAGCACCACATTTCAAATGCTTCAAGTTTCTTTCTTTCCAGTATTCCTAAAGTCCATGTTTGCTACCATAAAGTTCTTTCTAATTCCTAGATAAATATTTGAAACTAAAAGGTTTCTCTTTTTCATGAAGGCTCTTTTTGCTAGTGCTATTCTGCTTTTAACATCATTCCTGCTTCGGCCATCGGTTGTAATTTTGCTTCCCAAGTAACAGAACTCACTCACTTCTCCCATAGCATCCGATCCCATTTTTATATTTAATCTGCTACTATTGGTATCATTTCTGCTACATTTCATCACTTTTGTCTTACTTTGATTTATATTCAGTCCAAAATCTTCCTTCAGTATTTTGTTCATGCCATTCAATAAAACAAGACAATGTCATCAGCAAATCGTAGCATACTGATTTTTTCTCCCTGAAAACTTATGCCGCATGGAAATTTTTCTTTGACTTTCTTCATTGCTTCTTCTACATACAAGTTGAATATTAACGGGGATAGACTACAACCTTGTCTCACACCCTTTTTAACCGATGCATGTCTCTCGTGATTCTCTACTTTTATTACAGCCACTTGATTCTTATATAGTTTATAGAGTATTCTTCTATCTCGATACATTAGACCTGACTTCTTTAAAATTTTGAACATCTTGTCCCACCTAACATTATCAAAAGCTTTTTCTAAATCAACAAATGCCATAAAAGTATCTCTGTTTTTCTTGATCCGCCCTTCAAGTATTAATCTTAAAGACAGAATTGCTTCCCTTGTACCGCAATTTTTCCTAAACCCAAACTGATCTTCACCTACTATCTCTTCTACCACCCTTTCCATCCTTCTGTATATTATTCTGGTCAGTAATTTTGAAGCATATGATGTTAGACTAATGGTGCAATAATTCTCACATTTGTCGGGTTGTGCTTTCTTTGGAAGTGTGAAGATGATATTTTTATTAAAATCAGTTGGAATTGCTCCCGTTTCATAACTTTTTGATATCAGCTTGAATAATCTTTCAATTCCTTCCTCTCCTAGAGATTTAAGAAGTTCTGCAGGGATCTCATCAATTCCAACTGCCTTGTTTGCTTCCAAGTCATTCAGAGCTTTATTAAATTCTGTTCTCAAAACAGGATGTCCTAAGTCATCAATGTCAACATCGCCTTCCTTTTCCAATACACTATTGTTCAAGTCGTCCCCATCATACAGTTTCTCAATGTATTCCTTCCATCGGTTAGCTCTATCTTCTCAGCTTAAAAGAGGTTTCCCATCGGCAGCTTTAATGTTCTTACCTCTTTTCTTCATTTCTCCAAAATTCTGTTTGATCTTTCTAAATGCAACATCTACTTTTCCTACGACCATTTCCTTTTCTACTTCTTCACACTTTTCTTGTAGCCATTTTTCTTTTGCTATTTTGCATTTCCTATTTATTTGATTTCTAAATTGCCTGTACTGCTCTCTTCCTGCTTCATCCTGAGCATTTTTGTACCTTCTCCTCTGATCCATCAGCTCCAAAATTTCTTCTGTGATCCAAGGTTTTCGGGCAGCCTAATGTTTCTTTACCAGCTTTCATTATTTCAGTCTTTAATGCATTCCATTCGTCCTCGGTTGAGCTCCTTTCACAGTTACTTCTTAGACCTAAGTCTGCCATTTCTGCAAATTTTTCTCTTGTGCTAGATTGTTTCAGGTTATTCACCGCCAGTCTGTTCTGCTTATGCTGCTTCCTTATTCGCTTGAATTTCAGCCTGCACTTCATTACTATCAAATTATGGTCCGAGTCTATGTCTGCTCCTGCGTACGCTTTACAGTCTAGAACTTGATTCATGAATCTCTGTTTGACCATGATATAATCTAGCTGATATCTACCTGTATCCCCAGGACGTTTCGAGGTGTATATTCTTCTTGCATTGTTCTTAAACAGTGTGTTCGCCACTACTAGCTTATATCTTTCACAAAATTCTAGCAACCTACTTCCTCGCTCATTTCTTTCTCCTGGACCAAAACTTCCTACAGTATTCCCCTCTTTTCCTTCTCCCACTATTGCATTCCAAACACCCATGATTATTAGATTTTCCTCCCCTTTCACATATTGGATTAATTCTTCAATTTCAGCGTACATTTTTTCTATTTCTTCGTCATCTTCCTGTGACGTTGCCATATATACTTGTACTAATGTGGTTGGGCCGGGCTTAGTTTCTAACCTCGTCAAAATAATCCTCTCACTAAACTGTTGATAATAACTCACCCGTTTCCCTACTTTCTTGTTCATTACAAATAATACACCAGTGACTCCATTGACAGCGTGTGTGATAATTATCCTGTGTTCCCCAGACCAGAAATCCTGTGTGTCCTTCCATTTAATCTCACTAATCCCAACAACATCTAACTTAAGTTGTTCCATCTCCCTTTTTAAGTTTTCTAACCTACCTGCCCTATTCAGACTTCTAACATTCCACGCTCCGACTCGTAGAATGTTTCTATCCATTCTGATGACTCCTCCCTGAGCAGTCCCCACCTGGAGATCCGATTGGGGGACTATTTTACCTCCGGAATATTTTACCCAGGAAGAAGCCATCATGATATATGTAATTTGAGAGGATTACATGTCCTCGAGATACCTTTTGGGTCTTTAATGCAGTGGTTTCCCGTTGCCTTCTGCAGCCCCATGCCGTTGATCATTTCTGATTCATCCGCCTTTAGGGGCTGTTTCCAACCCCAAGGGCAAGAGGGTGCCCTGAACCACTCCCCGCTCTTCTGCCCTCCTTTCGGAGGCCGTTGGCAAGCAGTGGGTGACTCCTTATACCGGGAATCTTTCAGTCGCCAGAGCCTCGTCCATGCAAACAGGGTGCACCACGTGAAGGAGAGGTTGAAATTTGGTTGGAAAAGACTAAAGTAATCCCATCTAATAACAGGTAATAAGTGACTCCAACAATTTTAATATTAATAATCAACCATCCCCAGCACAAATGATTTTTTCTCCTGTTTTTAATTGGTTATAGCAATACTTATTTGAGCTTACATGAAGCTGAGAATATGTTGGCTGTAGAGGTGCTGATTTACACTGTGAATACAGATTACGAAGACGTTATTCCTGTATTTCAGCTAAATGCAGGGTTTCAGTAAGGTTGATTGCATTTGCCAACGGGAGAGTTTTCATATAGCATCTATGTCAATGCCACAGACCAGATGGTAGTTGAATAGAGAAAGTTATTGTTAGGGTCCTTGGGTTAATGAAAATGTTGGTAAGTTAATCAGGGATAATTTGTATTTTTTTATATATATATATATTATTTATTTATTTCTAGTCTCTTTTTTCTGGTGTCATCAATCATTTCTACATTGAGAGATATTTTGCTACATTAAATGATGACTTACCCCTCCATCCTCATAAGATAATATTAACAAGAATCCTAAATAACCTGCCAAGAATTTTTACCAAATACTGGTAAAATAACTTAATAAATGGTAATGTTTACAGTTTATCAACAGCATACACATGCAGGCCATACTTAACTAAAATAATGACAATTATCAAATATTTTGTTATAATGGGACCCATATTACGGTTCTCAAATATAGGTGTCGGCCAGGTTGCAAAAGAGTGCAGATAAATTTATTTGTGGTAATTAACATATTAACATATAACAAAGGCATAATATGGCAATGAGGCTGGATGGATATTGGTAGAAGAATTTGGAGTAGTACAAGGAAAGGAAGACTAGTATTTGATTTCAGATATATGGGGGAGGAAAACTTTTCTTCTGTAGTTACATTAATCAGAAACTGGAATACATAACTGACGGATATGCTGAGGAATTTACCTCAGGCAGTGAAAGAATTTAAAGCATGAATTCTTTAAATGCAGAAGTAGGTGTTTATGGAAATTGTCACTTAGCAAGTGCATCATTGCAATTAATTAATAATAATAAAACTAATATATGGATAAAATTAATACCTTTTTGAAAATTTCTCTTGAACATTCTGCAGTTTGAATGAATGTCTTATAATTAGCAAAAGCAAGTTCTTGGGTCTGTTCCAATATCAAAGCCTTTTCTTCATTCAGATGATCAGGTTCTTTGTCTGAAATTACATTGTTTAGTAACTTCTGTAAACATTTTATATCCTAAAATAATTAAATTGGATGGCAACAGTTGGTAATGTAATAGTGAATAGCAGTAACTGGATTGTAATACACTCAGGACCAGCATTAGACCTTTAGAACTAATTCAGAAGGTAATTCATAAAGTAGCTCTAGCAGTGTAATGCTTACTACCTAAGAGCAAACAGAAAAAATAAAGTCATGATATTCACTTCCACAGTATTATGAAGTCATAATCTCGCACAGCATAAAGTAGATACATGTGTAGCCTATCATATACTCCAATATATATCAACAAGCTTGTAAAATTAAGTATAAACAATTTATCCAATATTAATACAGTTCCAAAAGCATAGCATTAAGGCTAATATGGAGCTCCACTCTACAAACAATTGGCCACCTACTGCATCCAGGCCCGCTGTAAGTGGGCGTGCAAGACGTGCATTGCACGCGGGCGACACGTCCAGGGAGGCAGCAAATCGAGTGATCGACTGTCACCACCCCGATAGCTAGTTGCCTCTCCATTGTTGGCGAAAGGACGGTAGCAGAGCTAAAAAAAAAAAAAAGTCACCGCAAAATAAATTTGCAGTGCTGCATATAGCAGGGCGGCAAATTCATGTAGCGGTGACCTTTTATTAGCTCAACTACTGTTTCAGGCGGCAACACTCAGGGTGGCAACAATGGGGGCGGCAAAATAATGTTCGAAGGGGCAGCATAATCAGTATAGCACAAGGGCATTCATACAGTTAGCGGCAGGCCTGACCACTTTTGCAATTGAATTTTGGTTTCATAAACACATTCCTTGGCAATTATTTCACACAAAAGCCATCAAATAGGCCTACATAAAGTTAAACTTGAAATGTGAATAACAGAATGCAAGTTATCATGCAAAAAATGCTATTACTGTTGGTGTTTATTGGAAATGTTTCTTAGGCTTCATGCTGGGAGAGAAAAATGCATTTCACATCCCTGTGGCAGGTAGAGAAATAACAGCACATGGAACATTTCATAACACACAGAATTCAATCATGCGTGGCAGACATGTTGCGCCAGACACAATGTGTTTTAATGCCTGAGATATTATTGCAAAGTTAATTACAATCTCATGTGAGCAGTGGTGTCATCCCTGGACCACTGACGCAAAATTTACTACCCTGTTGGGTGATGAATGGTGTCAGCCCAGGATAAAGAGGTCAAGAGTTCAAAAAATTAAGTACAAGGTCATGGGAGGGTGCATTCAGTAATTATTTGGTATTGTATGTAATACATTTCATTTCTGTACATTGATAACCATGTTTATCACATGAAGCATGTATGTTGATCTCATTGAATGGTTAAATTGTTGACACCTGTGATATAGCAAGACGACTGCTAAAAATGGTAGGCATTCAGCTCAACGGTAACTTTAGTTTTGAATTATTCCTATATTACCTACATGCTCCTCGACCTTGAGGCAAAAGTTTTTTTTTTTTGTATGTAATACATTCTAAGGAAACATGTAAGCCAAATTCAATGCAATAGCAAAATTCCTTGCTGCAACTCTGACAATGTGACAGAACCAACTACAGTTCCACAATATGCTGAAAAGAATGTAAGACTTCAATAGTTAAGCTATTTTCCATTACTTACTCAGTTGGTCAACATGATATGATCCAAGTTTTGAAAGATACAAAGCAACATCAGGGTTCTCCTTCCAATTATCTGAAAAAAGAAGTATTAGATGATAGTATATAACTCTGCTGCAAATATATCGAATTGGTGTTTCCACATTCAAGTGATCAATTTGCTATATTATTACTTTAAAGAAATTTTTGAAGAAATTATGGAGTTTTTCAATCAATGCGATGGAAACATCACAACATTCGTTATAAAATAAGAAAATAAGACAGCTGTGAAACATGAAATCAGAAGTATAATTGTACCTGGAATCCCATCTGGAAACATGAGCTTCAAAACATTTTCTATCTCTACATCCATAATGTAAACAATCCATCAAACCAAAACAAACGTGGCAGAACACTAACCAGAGATGATACCAGGATGATACAAAACGTAAACAACACTGAAAATAAATACTGTAGGTACCTTCTTTGGTTGCAAAGCTCGTATCAAAGATAATAATATCATGAAGTAAAAAAGAATACAATCTGATAAAAATAACAATGACAAACATATTTACTCGCTTGTAATTATTACTATTACTAAAACTTTCCCATTACCTTATGACTTAAAGATTCATCTTAATACTCCTCATTCTTCCCCAACTTTCTATTTATTTATTTATTTACAAATCTTGTTTCATGGATCACTGCTGAGGAAGGAAAGGAAGTCTTGGGTAGTGAAACATTTCGTATTAATACACATACATACAATATGAGTCATAATCATAGTAAAGACAATTATATGTTACAAAGACAAATAAAGAGAATAAAAATAAACATTAATTTTTACATCTGAATTTTGCAGACATTATTGCAAACATACCTGTAATAGACTCTTGGAAGATGTGATTAACGTTTAGACATTGTTAACATTGTATGGCGTCACTTCTCATAAGTTACTAGAGAGTTGATTATCTAATATTGTATATAAGTGATCTTGTGGTGTAACTGCAGTCAGAAAACCAGATCAGCTAGCGTTAACTCTCTTTGAAGTCGCCTTCAACGTACCTAATTACCGTCTTTCGTCTTTTGGGTTGTCCATCGTTCATGGAAGCTTTATCTCCCCTCCAGGGCTGTCTCCATTCACGAATCTCGTAACCACTCAAGATCTCCTATCCATTGGCGTAGCTAGGTCAACTAGGGCCCCGGTGCAAAAAAATTATTTTGGGCCCTCAGGCCAGATAAGTGACCTTTTTTTTGGCTTTGTGTTGCTGGTAGGGGCCCTCTGAGCTGAGGCTGGGGCCCACTGAGTTGTGCTTGGGGCCCCCTTGAGTTGTGCTTGGGGCCCCCTGAGCAGTGGTTGGGACACCCTGAGCAGTGAGGGCCTGTTAGTGTGGGGGCTCCCTGTGTCTCAGGAGCCCCCTTAGGAAAAAAAGGTCACCAGTTTGCCAGTGAAGGCCAGTGGGCCCTCTGAACTGCGCTTGGGGGCTCCCTGAGGTATGCTTGGGGGGCCCCGGTGAACTGCACCGCCTAGCCCCATATTAGCTACGCCTCTGCTCCTATCCCGTTCACTAGGCAGAAGACATCAAACAGCTTCACAAAATATCTGAGTTGTCAGTTGCAATAATATGGTTGGCATATGACGTCCCCTACTGTCACAATACACGCGGAGTCCTGAGGAGCAGAGTTGCTTCTGAGAATTTTGTTGCAACAATCCACTATGCTTTAACACTTCGCGGCATGCCTCAAATAAAATAACTTCGATTTCAGGCACAAGGGTGTGGGAAGATTCTCTTTTTTTTAGGTAAGGGAGTCAGGGACTGGAATGTGTTACCAAGAGAAATGATGAATAATTTGCCGAAAACGTTGAAAGAATTTAAAGATAAAATTTGTAGAAGGCAAATGTAGGTGGCTGCAAAATAGGGGGAAGATGGGGGTGCAGGGAAATTGCCACCGGAGCCTGTGCTCCATTCTAATTAAATTAAATTTTAAAAAAAACTTATCTCCCATGATGCGAATTAGACGTTACTTACCGTCTCAGGCAACAAACGTTCTCGAAGTCGGCACGTTCCTCCTAGTTCTTTACGCCAACAGAACGTGGCCTGAGCCCACAAAATTGTTTTAAAACCCGGCGCCTTTACAAACACCTTTCCTAGCTCTTTGACAATCCCTGCTCAAAACTACCAGGATTCAACTTACCGCGATCATTTCCAGAAGTAAACTAAACTTTGATATACCTGAACAATTCCAAGAATGGGGTGAACTGGATGCTGTGATAAGTAACGTAATTTTATACTTTGATCCAGGATGCATTTTAACCTAATCACAACTTCTGTTAATATGTCTACTCAAAAATCAAAACACATACTATCCGCGCATTAATACAGACTAAATACATAAATCTGTATCTGGAATATATCTGTTTGTTCCCGAAACAAGCAGAAAATACGATTTTTATTGGTTTTTCAGAATTTGATATATGACCGATTTTCAATTTATTACGAATTTATTATGACTATCTGCATTTGTGCCATAACGTTAAGCTTTCATTTCTGCAGCATATTTTTCTAAATTGTGTAAATATAACGATCTCGTAGCTGAGTGGTTAAGGCGTCTGACTGGAGTTCGAAATTCCAGTCTCAGCAGGGATTTTCAAAGGCCATTAACCCGACCTTCAACTCTGCCACAGATTGCTGTGTAATGTGAAGTAAGCCAGAACGCTTCTGTGGTTCGGATTCCACGTTAAGCAGTACGACTATCCGGTTAGGTCAGATGGCCACAAAGAGGCGCTGCGATTCGAGAACAATCACCTGGCGACTGAACAAACCTTCGAGATCTCCCTGCCATCAGTGTCATATGATAACTGAATTCACCATCAGTAAACAAAGTACAATATAAATACGTAAGTATTCTATGTCATATAGAAATATATATATATCAATTATATATATAGGTGTTCAGGTCATTTAGAGGGAGTAAGTAGGTGGAAACCTAACAGTTTAGAAAAGTTTGTTGATTTTCGAAAAACTGCAGCTCACTTAGTTATGACTTTAAAAAAAAAAACTTTGTACTGCAAAAGTTTTAGGAAATTTTGTCCTCTTTCAAATTGGAAATATAATATTTCTTGATAGGTCTTAGAAGTTACAGACGAAAAACTGAAAATAGTGCCATAATTTTAAATTTTTTATCACAGAAAATTGTGCCGAGGGTTTCGGAGCTCAAAAACTTGGTTTCTACATACCTTCACAAATATATAAAAGACAAAAAAAAAAATCTTATACTTGATATAATGTTTGCGGGACATCTCTTTGACAACCCCGTTACTGGAATAAATAAGTTATTGCATCAGAATTTTCTTCGAAGAGACCCATCCACGTATAAAAACTATTTTCTAGTCAAAGTCTGGGCAAATCCCTTCTAAACAGTACTTGGCCGACCAGTACCGGATTAACCACGTAGCAGGAGGTTAGCTCTACAATTTCCCCCGGACGGCAATAATCTAGGGCCTCCTATTCACATTTGCTACGGGCCTCGCGCTGTCTTAATCCGGCCCTGTGGCCAACTCGTGTTGCACTGAAAGAAACTTCTGGAACACTACAACGGTGTTCACCAGACGGTTCACGTGTGGCTATGATTATTGTTAATTTAATTGCTATAGAGCACAAGTGATTATCCTCTTTATATATTTTTTTTTAAATATCTTATACCCCTACTTTGAGTATTAGATTCCCTTCCCCCCTTTTACATATGCGATTTACTAATTTTAATTTTAAATTCCTTCGGCGTATTTGATAAATTTTTCAACACTTCACTTGGTAATTCATTTCAATCCATGACACCCTTATCCACTAAAGAAAATTTTCCCACTCCCTTGTGCATGAAATCGAGTTCCACAAAACCAACAATAGAACAAACTACCGCTTAGTATTAAATGCTTTTTTAACGCATTAAAATATCTTGTCTAAATTGTACAATAAACTAATAATTATTATTGAATAATACGGCAGTACAACTGTTGTTGGGTATTATTATTTT
Source organism: Vandiemenella viatica (assembly GCA_031002005.1). NCBI lineage: Eukaryota > Metazoa > Arthropoda > Insecta > Orthoptera > Morabidae > Vandiemenella > Vandiemenella viatica. The sequence continues at coordinate 180,098,922 of CM061919.1, forward strand.
CACGGACACGTTTCGCCTCTCGTTGACGTATCTTCAGCCAACAACACGGAGAAAACAAGGCCTAGGGACAGCAAATCTTATAACGTATGACGTCAGCACACGTAATCATTGGAATGCGCATGACTGGCTGCCATTGCTATTGCATTTGTTGAAAAGATCACTTGTTTGGCGTCTGCTATTCGTTGTTATTGCGTTCTGTGTTTGTTATTAATATTAATTTGGTTAATTATAGTGATATAATTAAATAATAATAAGCAAGAAATGCCTTACCGTTGCTGTGTACCTAACAGTCCAAAAGTTAGTATGTTTGGTTTTCCAACCAATCAGGTGCTGAGCTGGAATGGGATTCATTGCAAGACAGGAGGAGGATGAGGAGGGTCATGGGAGTGTACAGGGCATATACTGGTGATGAAGCATGGAAAGATATTGCAATAGGTATGAAAAGTAGTGCATGGAAGGGAAAAGATGACCATGACCACAAGCTGGCACTCGATTTCAGGCACAAGGGTGTGGGAAGATTCTCTTTTTTAGGTAAGGGTGTCAGGGATTGGAATGAGTTACCAAGAGAAATGATGAATAATTTACCGAAAAACTTTGAAGGAATTTAAAGATAAAATTTGTAGAGGGCAAATGTAGGTGGGTGCAGGATAGGGGGAAGATGGGTGTGTAGGGATATTGCCACCGGAGCCTGTGTTCCATTGCAATTAAATTAAATTAAAAATAAATTAAAATTAAGTGGTTACACGCTATTAAACGTGAAAATTTTACGCCCTCCAAGACTTCTAACCTAAGAATCTCTAAAAAAAATATAATTATGTAGTAATTTTGTAAGTGATGAATAATTTGTGACTTGTTTTGACCACGTGAATTAGGTTTAAAAGCTTTAATGTTTACTGGCTGGGATACTATTATTTATTTTATTTATTATACAAAGCAAACATTTATTTTATTTTAGGTGTGTGAATTACATTTTCAAAATCATGAAATTCAGAGGGAAATTCGTAAGATCGATGAGAAAAATAATAAAGAAATTTCTGCTCCTCTGTCATGTCCGAGGCTTATTTCTGGTAGGTAACAGAATTTTATTACAACATATGCAGCCTTATGAATTTTAATTAGGTTTAAAGTATTTCCTTTATTAAGATTGCAACAAGTAATGAAAATATTTATAATGCAGGTGCTGTTCCGTCACGGTTTTCAACTGCCCCAATTTAACAAAGCCAGAAGTAAAACAAGTAAGAGAAGATCCCATGGTGTGAAGACATAGGCTAGATTTTGAAGGTGTTAACCAAACTATTTCTGCGAGTTTGGAAACACTTGCAGACTACAACACAGATCGTTATTTTAATAGTTTCGATGAATTCAAAAGTAAACTGGCTAATTTTCTCGTTGGTATGAATGACTACTCTTGAAAAAAGTTACTGTGTAGATTTTATTTTATTGAATGATATGCCTAATCCTGTCATTACGTGTTCAGTGAGAGTCACTCAAAACTTATCAGTAATTGTGCATAATGGAAGTATAGAGGTAAAAATGTTGTTTGGAAAGATAGTACCAAGTCACATTAGTAATGATATTATTGACAGCTGATTTAGAAAATTTTCAATTAATAATATCAAAAGTACTCCTGTAGAGGAGTGCATCTCTGTAATTTTAAATCATCTTGATGTTTTATCGGAAAAAATTGCTGACTGTGATACCACAATCAATGTTCTTAAAAGAGCAAATTTCAATAATTAATACATGCAAAACAAAAACCAGGTATTCATCTCATTTTCTAATATTTTGCAGTTAGTTCTTTACAAATCACCTCATGCCTATCCCTACTTTACAATTCTAAGTTGTTAAGGTTTCCATGTCCATCAACACTCAAACTCTTGTCCAGTAAGTTGATGACAAATCCTAAATTTGAGCAGAACAGTGAACAACAATTGCATTATATATCATTAAAATTTAAGTTGTTAACTGAGGACGATAAAACTATAGTCTTACTCATGGATGAAGTTCATTTAAAATCGAATTTAGATTATAAGGGAGGCGATATTGTAGGCCATGCTTTCAATGATTGTGGAAATGCAACAAGTGCTTTTGTGTTTATGATAAACAGTTTAAAATATAAATACAAAGATGTATTACATATACTACCCGTGAGACAAATGTCTGGGGAAATCTTACATTGCATTTTAAAGAGCATTATAGTTGGTTTAGAGAATATAGGTTTTAAGGTTTTGTCAGTTGTTTCTGACAATCACTCGATTAATAGGAAAGCAATGTCACTTTTTTCTGATCCTCCAGATTTGAAAGATCCTAAACGGAAGTTGTTTTTTGCGTGTTGACCCTGTTTATATTTAAAGTGCATTAGAAATAATTGGCTAAATAAAAACAAAACAGGAAATGATTTATCCCAGCTTTGAAAATCAAAATGTCAATTGTATTGCTTCATTTGAAGCTCTGGAAGAAATGCATTGTTTCGAAAAAAAATTGCATTAATAAATTTGGTGGGTTTAAATTTAAAAGCATTATATCCCTCAAGTATTAAAAGGCAAAATGTTAGTTTGGCTTTAAATTTTTTAATAGAACCACGGTGAAAGCTTTATCGGAATTGGGGCCTCAAAGAAATTTCAGGTGCTGGGAAGATACAAGTAAATATATTGAGAAAATTTGCACTTGGTGGGATATAGTTAATGTTAAAACTCCATTAAAAGGATTACGATTGAGAAATACATTTCAAGAGAACCTATCGCCCAAAATTCAGACCATATAACACAATTTTTAACTTGTTTTTTAAGTTGGGTGCGAAGTTGGGAAAATTTGCCTAATACTTTTGGAAACTTAAGTAAAGAAACTTTTTGTTCATTAAAACACTCAACGGAAGCTTTACTACAACTTTCAGAGTACTGGATCAATGTAGAAGGCAATTCATATTTTCTATGTGGTAAAATCCAAACTGATAATTTAGAAGATAGATTTTGGCAAGTATAGGCAACTTTCTGGTGCTCAGTAATCGTATTTCTGTTAGACAAATATTTGAATCAGAAGGAAAGTTAAGAATACAAAGCGTGATGCCTTTGATTTTAAAGTCCGCATACATATGGCGATATACATTTAGATGCAACCAAATTACCTGCACTTGTTTCAGATTTTTAAAAAACGAAAGACACAAACACTGATAGAATTAAGAATTTACCTCTCAATATTTTGAATATAACAGTTGACGACTTATAGTCTATTAAAGATTATTTTGTGGCCTATCATTACATATATTGCTGGTTCATATGCATGTATTAAAACATTGAAATGTGATTTTTGTAAAGTGTTCTTAGTGACTGAACACAATGAACTTGTAAATCTACATCAGAATTGCAGAGTCTTTCATTATTGCGAATGATAGAGGTGGATTGCAATATCCTAGTTTTGATATAGTTCATTGTGTTAGTTACGTATATGTAGTAGTACAGAAACTAATTTCTACTGAATTGGAAGATACCTTTTTAAAATTAGGAAACCAAAAAAAGCAGTTGCAAAATTAATTTTACCTCTCTTACCGGAGGATATTTTTTTGGGACATAATTGCACAAAACACGATAAATCTGTCGTTTTAAAATATGTTTTGAGCAGTTCAATCAACATTTTACTGAATAATTATACTAAGAACAAAAATGATTTCATTATTAACAAAAATATGCCACAGGTTAAAAGGATGAAACTGGTATAAGATTTGTCACAGTTGTGTAAAATTTATAGTCAGTAAAAAAGTATATTCTGTATGATTTATTTTTTGTATACTCTTGCATTCAGAAATAAATACCTTCAACTTTTGTGTAAATAAGAAATATATTAAATATTTTCATAAAACTATTTTTGCGTTTTATTTTTAATAATTCCCCAAAACTTAAGAAAATAACTATAAGCTGACAACACGTTGAGTTCTACTAATTGTTCTCATGGAAACGTAATTTGGTTGTCTAAATCAAATAAGGAAAATATTGTCAAGAGAGCTGAACTAAATAGTAGATACATGCAGGCCCGCCGTAAGCGGGCGTGCAACGCACGTGGGCGGCACATCAAGGGGGCGGCAAAACGAGTGATCGACAGTCGCCGCCCCGCGATAGTTGCAACTCCATTGTCGCCACGACGAAATTTGCAGTGTAATATGTATCAGGCGACCTTTTTTTTTTTTTTAGCTCAACAGCTTCTTCGGGCGGTCGGCGACACTCGGGATGGCAACAATGGGGGCGGCAAATAATGTTCGAAGGGGCGGCAATATCACAGTTTTTTGACCCGGTTCGGAAATTTCCTTGACCCACCACTGGCTGTAGTTAGACAGGGGGCCGTTGACATATGGATGAATCGATGACTACTATCTGTGACGTCACAACACAGTAACCTGGCCTTGTGTTCTCGGTGGTGTTGCTTCAGCCTACAGTTTTTCTGTAATAAGTGATTAATTTTTAACTTTTGAATGTACTGATTTTTTACATTTAACAAAATTATTCTTTTATAATTCAGATAGTCTTTACATTGCAACTTACATTCACATTTGCTTTTTGAGGTGTGGCTGTTGGTCGCCTGTGACCTCAACCAGCATGCTGTTTACAGTATTGCACCTAATTATACAATTTTGATATAGTTTTGATCTTATGACTCCACTAGTAGTCAATTTTGAAGCACCGTTTCTGATGTACGGCATTTCCAACTTTTCGTATTCGTGTGCGCGCTGCTACTGTTCAGCTGTCTTTCCCCGGCGTTGCTCTGTCGGTGATATCGTGAGCAGCGAGTTTGAATTTTGTAATTGCATTTGTGTGTGTTTTTCTTTGCTATGCCATAATGTGCATGTGTGGTGGATGGAGGAGACGCAATGTGGTGTTAATTACTGTTGTGATGAAGTTTTGTGTGTTTTATGATGTTTTGCTTCAGTTTAGATGTTTATTAACTTGAATAAGGTTTGTTGATTAAGTTTACATGGTCATTAAGTACGTGTTTTCCTGAGACTATTGCTTTTTTAATTTGATAGTTTTCTTGAAGAGTTAAAATATTATGTTTTGTGTTGTTTGTTGTCAGGATTTTCATGTCTGTAATTATTTTGTGGCGAAATGGTTATTGTTTAAGAAATGTTCGGCGAAAGTTGTATGATTGCTGTATTTTAGTGCTCGCATGTGTTCCTTATATCTCGTTTGGAATTGACTCCATGTTTGGCTGATGACATATTCGAACAAGCACACACACAGGGTAACAAATATATTTAAAAAAAAAAAAAAAAAAAACAAGGGATAAACGTTGCTCTCAAAACAGGCAACACAATACACAAACAAATCAGAACTCAATCACAAACAAACAAATTCCATAACTCTGGCGGGTGCGGCAGCATAACTTCCTTTTTTTAAATGCATGCCATTCAGTCGGTTGATATCGTAGCGCAGCGCTAGTTGTCTCGTTCGAGAGGCGTGACTATAAAGTTTAGTCCCGACACAGTTTAGTCGCCATCATGCGTTGGAACAATTAGGAGCGTGCGTTTGCCATTGAGGCCTACTTTCGAGCGGATGTTCTGTGATCGCAGCCCAGCGCGCTTTTCGGAATCGCTTTAATTTGGCCCCGTTGGCCCCTGTCCTGGACCTGAAATAAATTGTTACGTGGGTCACTTCGTTCAGACAAACTGAAAGTTCTACAAGACGAAGATCTGGAGGCTCTCGGCCCATCAGATCACCTGAGAACATTGAGACAGTGAGAGCTTCAATGTTGCGATCACCACGGCGTTCTGCGTGCAAACATGCGTCTGCCCTTGGAATTTCCGATCATTCTGTGAGGAGAATTCTTCATGATGATCTTCATTTTCATCCATACAAGATGGCGATTGTACAGGAACTTTCTGAACTTTACTTCAATTCTCGGAGGAACGCGTGTGAGGTTCTTCTGGAAGAGGTTTCTGAGGCGCTATTGTTTTGTTTTTACTGATGAAACCCAATTTCATTCGTGTGGATACGTCAACAAACTAAACATTCGCTACTGGGCTGACACCAATCCTCGACAATTGCATCAAAGGCCTTTGCATTCACCTAAAGTCACAGTGTGGTGTGCAATTTCCTCAGGTGGCTTTATTGGTCCCTGGTTCTTTGAGGAAAATGAAGTCACAGTGGCAGTGAATTCGGACCGGTATGTAAACATGTTAAGGAATTTTTTTCCCCATTGCTAGATGAGTTGGACTTAGGGGATACTTGGTTCCAATAAGACGGTGCAACGGCATGCACTTCAAGAGCATCTATGGCTGTTTTGAGGGAACACACCCCACAGCGCCTCATCTCAATTAGGGGCGATTTGGAGTGGCCGGCCCGCTCTTCCGATTTGACCCCTTGTGATTTTTTTCTATGTTTTTTTTAAAAAAAAAATACCGTGTTGATGTGAACCACCCAAGGACCTTACATGATTTTAAGAACAACATCCAGGAAGAAATTGCCACTATGCTGGCAGGAGTCATGACAAACACCAGAAATCGGTTTACTCAGTTTGTGCAGACTGGGGGACGTCATCTACCTGATTGGACCTTCAAAACTAAGTAAAACAAAACTTTATGTATGTGGCTACATTATAAAAAACAAATAAAAAATTTCTGATTCATACAACTGGTTTTATTATGTTTTGAAAAAAGGAAGTTATGCTGCCGCACCCTGTACCAACTGATATGTCAGAATTGTGATGCAGTTTACATCACTGTGGAAGAAATGGCCTACATAATCACATAAATTGCACAATGATTTTTATATTACATATAATTTAAATATTTTGAATGATGCTTTAAACATAAAAAGTTTAAAATTGAAAACCACTAATGTACCTGATCATACCTTCCTTACTAATTTTCAGTATTGAAAAACAATTTATAATTATTACAAACACTCCCTTGCATACTTACAACTATTCAAAGCATATCCTGACTTAGTAAAAATACAATATTAGACAAACATCAATGAAGAAACGATCCTATTTATTTTATCTTAGTCCAGAACCCTCAGGTTGATTCAATCCTTCCAAAGGGCGCATACTAAGCAGTTATATCAGACGTAGGGCGGCTAGTCCTCTTCTCCGTGTCCTGCAGTTTAATGTGGAATCAGAACCATAGAGCGTTCTGGCACAGCTCTTATGAACAAAACAAAGCCATTTATAATTCTTGGTCTAATGGGAATTCGAACCCGGGGTCTTGAATTCATCGAATGAGCTACCTGATCGCTCCCTCTTTATCGACATGGCAGTTGTTAATTAAAGGAAATATAAATCGGCGAAGAAAAATCGTTATAATGTCACAACTTCTACAACACATTCATCAAAGATTTTTTTAATATTCTTTTGTTCCATTAATTATGATGTGCCAATACCGGCAGCTTAGTGGTTAGTATGCTAACCTCGCGTTGCAATTATCACAACTTCCAGTTAAGGCATGGGTGATTTTAAATAGTGTGTTTGTCATGGATGTCTCTTTCGGTGATATAAAGGAATTCCAAAGAGAATTGTGAATACAATAGCTTTTTGAATAGTCGCGAAGACCTATTCTGTTTCAAAAAGTATTATTACTTTGTATAAATAGTCAGTATAGGTATTTAGCCTTTCGCAAAAAATTTTAACGTGCATTTTTTAGGTTTTTTTGGGTTTTTTTTTCTTTTTGTAATAAATGTTACAATTTCAATAACTTCTTAATCAACAACATTCAGTTATATCAAACAATGATACTGGCAATATCTCGAAAAAGTTTTATATTAATTATGGTATTTCTACTCAACTTCTAAAGTAACTGAGAATGTTTGCAGATAAATGTTCATTAAGAAAACAGTGAATAATCCGATAGTGATTAATGAGAAAACAGTCAATGCAAAGTTCGTTTTAAGGCAGTATATTCGAAAAAACCAAGGACTGCAAGTTTGAGGACCACCTGCGGAATAATTTCATTTTGGCCTCATTTCCGCATAAAAAAAGCTCTTCACCTCAGCGGGTTTGTTGGCACCGAAGCAGCTATTGAGCGTATTCTTTGGTACTGCAGTGATTAGCATCCGCACTTGTCAAGCAGCAGTCCGTGGTTCATTTCCCTGACAGCTAGAGAAGTTATTATGATGTCAACTAGCTTTACTGCCAGTGCTCATTAGTAGGCACGAATTACTGATTCTCCGGGTTCTAATAATACTCTGGAGAAGGAAATGATTATAAAAGGACACTTACAGTAATACGTACCATAATACCAGACGCGTTGTAATTCACAGTAATTACTTTCATGACAATCCTTGCCATTCAAACGTAAGAAT
>CM061919.1:180108206-180132124 GCA_031002005.1 Vandiemenella viatica
AATGTCGCGAGCCTCCAGCAGGGGGGGGGAGGGGCCCATGGCTCAAGACGGCTTCCCAGCCCTAATAATAGCTTCTGCCCTTTAATCGGCCCAGGTCACTAGTGGAGGTAAAAAATGAGGAGGTTGTCCCATTTGCCACCCTCCCTAGGTCCAGCACTGATGAAGGGCCCCCATCTAATCAATCTGCCACGGGCTTCACCGATAAAGTTACGCCACTGATCACGTCTATATGAGTTAGGCCAGAGAGGCAATGTGGGTTTGTCATTCTAATGTCATTTCTCGAGTAATTAACACTTAATTGAAAATGTTAGTGGAATTGCAAAGTGCAAAGAAAAGTATGATCTTAGCGGGAGAGGTGAAACACCAAATAATCAGTGCAAAATTACCTTCAGACCAACATGTTCTTTCAGTTTTGTTTCTTAAATTTGTGAAGTTAAATTAAATGTGAATGAAATTACAAAACTTGTTATTCATGAGTGCATTATAATTTGTGAATAGGATAGAATACCTACAAAGTAACCACCCAACTGTGTAAAGAAACTTGTAAATCTTTATTATGTTTGGCATGATCAGCCAAATAAAAACTGCAAGAAAACTCAAGATGTTTATAAATGCCACCAGGAATAATTTCTATTGAATTTGGATTACTTATTTCATATCACACAGGCCAATGCCCCTCAAAGAATGAAAATAGAGGAACCAGAGCGTCCAGGTTGCTCAGCAGGTGTAGTTAAAAATTAGCTGAAAATGATTAAAAAAAACAAAGTAAAAAAAAATGACAGAAGGTTTCATTGGAAGCTGCATTAAAATCTTCAATATCACACGCGTTATGACCACAATTGTTCTGTCATTCTGATAAAAAAAAAGCTTGGAAGAGCTTATGACACAGACATCTGATACTGTTTTCATCATCTGAAACTGCTACCAAGAGAGGAAGAAAGAATTTTATCATACCTAAATTAGATGCAGCTTAAGTAACATGCCAGCTCAGCACGAAGAATTCCGTTTATATTCTTCAGGCTACAGATGTAGCACTAGGTGTTAGCGTTGAGAAATTTCCAATAAATAAATGTTCAATTCAACAGATCCAGACACAGATGAGGAAAGAGAGAGCAAAAGTGATAAGATCATATTTTCAGAACGTTGTGCCCTACATAGTTACCATTCACTGGGATGGCAAATTGTTACCTGGCTTGGATGTCAGGAGTTCTAAAGAAGATGTGACTCCTTGTCCTCATTTAATCTGACAACAGAGAACAACTGCTTGTTGTGTGAAAACTAGACAGTTCTACCAGCAAAGAACAAACCAAAGCTGTTTTCAGTGCTATCTATTATTGGAACCTCAATGATAAGGTACAAGTAATGTGTTGTGACACCCACAGCATCTAATACGAGTCACTTGAATGAACTTGTGTGCTTATAGAACAAAAGTTGTAAAGAGAGTAATTACTTTTCACTTATCATCATCACATTTATGAATTGTTCTGAAAAGTGTACTTGAAGTCAAAATACACCAAGTTACTCAAAACCCAGAATATTCCGTTATTCAAAAAATTTAAAGACAATTTGAGAAACATGAAGTATATGAATGCACAACCGTTTACTGATTTTGTGAAACAACATTTAAATATTGAACAATTATTGACATTTTATGAGTCAGAACTGAAAGAATCCAAGGAAAAGATGACACTACCGTGAACTAATTGAGTTGGCCATCATATTTTTGGATGAAGATAAAGAAAACAAGATTAAAACCATAACTCCTGGTGTGATGCATCAAGCAAGGTGGACAGTTTGGGCCATCTACTCATTGAAACTATGTTTGCTGCAGTCACAATGTAAAATGAAGGCCACTGACAAACAAGCATTGGAAGATGTTTGCTTATTTACTGCAACAGCTTATGTAAAGCTCTGGCTTGAATGCAGTTTGGCCATAAAGGCACCTTATCAAGATCTGTGGTTTTTGACAATATTAAAGGGCTACAAAAATTTGGCCAATCAATTTCCAAAGCAACTTTATGGAAGTTTTGCCAACACAGGTGGTATATATCAGAGGAAATTGCCTTATTTTCACTATTTGCTAATTCAGTTGATGATTAAACAAAAATTAAAATGGTACATAATTTAGAAAGAGATTGTACATCTGACTTTGTAAAAGGGTACTTTTCTTTGGTACAAATATTCATCTCTACTTTGCATTGTATGTAAAATTAAGTCTTCTGTGTACATTAGATTGTATCATTTGCCACTTGTTTAAAGTTTACCTATTTTTGTTTCAGGAAAAACCTTGGATGGATTTGTATCCACAAAGAGCAAATATTTTTTACTGGGTTGAAAATTGAAAGCAGTTTCCTACGGTGAAAGTACTTTTTCCAAGAGAAGAAAATGCAGCTATTGTACAGGCTAAAATAAAAGAGTTTTTTATCTGAAAGAAGTGAACGACACAGCTGAAAGAGATGTAAAATTAATGCAGGATTTTGATGGTTTAGTTATAGCCAATGAAGAAAAGAAAAACAATTTCTTTAATGATGGTGCAAGAAAACCAAAAATTGTACCCGGGTTTTAAAGAGAGACCCTAAAAATAACATATCCCTTATAATTTTAATCCTTCTGTCTTATTAAAAAATTAAATATTTGAGGAGAATCGGGTAATATGGAATACCATTTGTTTCGTTGTACAAAACAGTAGTGAAAATAATTTTACACCTGAAGCTAAAACCAATACAATCTTCAACTTCTTGTGATAATATACATCTAATAAAAAGCTGTCAAAACAGTTGTTTTTTTTTTAGTTAGTAAAATTTAGTTTTAAAAAAATGTCGTTTTGAGGGTAATATGGAATAGAAGGTTTCAAATAACGTAAACTATCTGGATTTGAGAAAAACGGATTTAATGATACTTTTTAGTCATCATCATCATAACCTTTGTCAGATTCAACAGCTTTCACTTCTTTCTTTTTCGGCTATTCTTAAAACAAAACATAATTAACGAATTAATTCAGAAATATTTACTTTCTCAATTGTTTTTATTATTTTCAATCAATATTATCAAAAATTAACCCACACTTACATTGTATTAAAAATGTATTTCAACTCAGTAATTATTTTTCGGGTTGCATGAAATACCAGTTTTATGTCAGGTTTTGTGGAATCCTACATATCTCATATTACCCGAATTGCCATCTTGGACAAAATAGGTTTGATGATACGAGAACTGTACAACAAACCATCAGTCATCTAGTACACATTATACTAAGACTACCGATCAACAAAATAAATCTAATATCTTATATATATTTTAGAAAACTTATCTGCAAAAATTCTCAAAAGTGGAAAAGCAAACTTTGTTGGACAGCAAACACAGTTCAGCTCCCAAATGACTGCTCTTCATAACATAGCATCATAGGACTTTTGAGCAACAGTTGATGGTTCTTCCTCTACACAGCAGCATTCGCCAGAGGGGAAACCTCGGTATTCCATATTACCTGATTCTCCTCTATTTTTTGTTGTCTGGATTTCTTTGTTAACCCAATATTATACAAAATTACAATGAATCACTCATGTATCAAGTGAAAATAAAAACAAGCATTTTTCAAAAACAGCACAGGTTAGCGTCATCATAGGAGGATAATTTTTTTTTTATCCAAGCAAGCTACAGCAGTTCAAAAACAATTATAGGGCATGCATTTGAATATTGGGGGGGGGGGGTGGAACCCTCTTATAAGTACACCATAACCTGGGTTACAAAACTATGATCAATTCATTGCTTAAATATAGTAGTGTAGTATAGGTCAAACATTTTGTATGTCACACACAGGAGGTGTGAAGGAGGACAACAATATTTGTTTGTAGAAATTAACGCAGAACGCATTTAGTTACTGACAGGATACAGGAGCTGGACTGGAAGTCACTGGAAAACAGGAGGAGGGTGAGGAGAGTGCTGGGAGGGTACAAGGTGTATACCGGTGATGAAGCTTGTAAGAATATTGGAGGAACAATTAGGATAGTGCAAGGAAGGGAAAAGATATCAATGACCACAAAATGGCATTCAATTTCGTGTAGAAGAGGAAAAAAACTTGATTTTGTTGGTATCGGTGTCAGCATTTGGAATAAATTACCAAGTGAAATGCTGAAGAATTTACCAAAAACACCGAAAGGATTTAAAATAATAATTTGTGAAGGTTAAAAATAAGTAGGTGAGAAAAATTGCCCTCAATGGATTTAAGATCAAAAAAATGGGAAAATAGGTGAATAGGGAAATTGGCACCGGAGCATATGCTCCATCACAAATACGTAAATTAAAAGTGTCTCCTTGCATTTCAACTTATGTAGCATGGCACTGATCATATCATCTTTCCCCAATTGCCAGAGGTTGATGATGGGGACAATTACAAGTGCATCATTTATGAGGTCCTAATTGAACTCTTTCTATAATATAACACATCATGGAATATTGAAATGTATACTATCACACCTAAGGACAATGAGGTTTTATACCTATTACAATGGCAAGTGGAGGAAGACTAAACAAATCAGGTTCTCATAAAAATAATCATAGTACCATCCTCAGTAGGTATTGATGTAAGCAGTCCTTGAAGCCAGGAATCTCGTGCTTGAAGGAATTTTAGTCGCAACTCTGCTTCAGAAAATATCCCCATTCGGCGCAAATAACCAACAACAGCCAGGCAGCGAGGAAGTTGTAAATCCATCCGTAACTCGGCAAGAAGCTGGTGCAACATTGCAAACCAAGTTACGTCTATTTCCTTGACAATTCCCTGGAGCGAAAAGAAAAAAAGAACTTATAACCTCCACGGTTGCCTTAAATATACAACAAAAATACTGTTAAATACAAGATAATGGAGACTGAAAATATCATTAAAATTCTGTTATTATTCCCATTTTTTAAGAAGACACCATCAAGGTCTTCACATTGTCTGTAATAAAGCATAGCCAGAGCAAATCTTCGATCATTTAGTCTGTGAATTTAAATTCGTTAAATTGTTTTTGTTCCCCTTTCCAAAAAATCCGAACCTTTCCAATTAAAAAAACTTTCAGCGAGCTCTAATGCTACCTACCACGTATGACTTATTCTATCAAAGAAAGTACTAATAGTATAAGAAGAGTTGGTGATGCGCTAGCAATCGTAAAAATTTTAACAACTTGCATTGCAACATTGATTCAAGTCATTACATCTAAAAAACATTGTACCAAAGAAAGATCAGGCATTTGTTGGCACATAGGTCACTTGGACAAAATTATGCTTTTAGCAAGTTAGTCTTGGTTGACAAGTTGACTGTAACTACTTGCTATACTACATAAAAGTTCTCCACAAATGTAAAAGGCAGCTTTCAAATGACAAAGTTGTGGGTAACATTTAAATTAACTTTTATTTCAGCAGAAAAATATATTAGAAAAAATACTCAAGACTACATTTAAAGAATACTGAGGCACAAACTAACACACACTTTGTTAGAATTATTCTTAGCAACAGCAGTTCTCTCAGCTTCGATTATAGTTAAACTGGGATCATATCATTCTATACACTTTTAGCTAAAATATAGAAATTTTTTGTCCTGTATCAATTCTTCAGCTGAATAATATGATGCCCTCCAGTATTAACAATAGTAGAAACATACAAAATACATTTAAGAAATGAATATACAATCTGCATATTCATATTGAAATAACTGCTAATAAATTATTTATGTAGCATCAAAAGTTATGGTCACACTCAGAAGCACCAACAGCACTCCTTGAGATCTAACAATTGAAGCAAACAATAAAAACCACGTAAAAACAATTGATTCCTTCTTAAAACTAAATGAAATCAAATGAAAAAATTACAAAATATTTACAAACATTTGACACTGGTGAAAATAACAAACAATCAATACTCACAGCAATAATTGGAATATGACCATGTTTTCTGCCAAGCCTCCTAACATAAGCAGCTAACTCAAGTGCTTCTTCATAGTTTCCATTGCGTATGCAAGTGTCCATAAGTTGCGGAAGTTCCAGCACTTCCAAAAGTTGAGCATTTCTTGTAAGAGTAAGTGAGTTGAGACGGCGGTGTGCATTTATGTTGCTTGATGTTCGGCCAAACTCTTGGCATTTTCGTGAAAACTCTGGCAGTTTTGCTGTCAGTGAATCCAAGTGCTGCTCGACGTTTACAAACTGTAAAGTCAAAACAAGATATATATATATATATATACACAAAGAATATATTAAGAACTTAGAAATTTCTTTTTCAATGATAGGAATTTAAAATGAATATATCTGAGGGATCAAATAGAAAATTTGAAATTAAGTCAAGAAAAGTTTAATCCCCACAAAGCAACAAGCCCCAGCCTCATGACTGTTTAGTGATAAAATTTTATGAGATCTTGTTTTCAGCCAAGTCTACACTCTGCAGTGGGCAGTCATTCAAAATAATGGTTTCTCTCCAATACACATGCTAAGTTTTAGTAAAATAAGTAATAAAAGTTCTATCGTCACATGCTTAAAGAAGTATCCTATTTCCGTAAGAGTTTATATTTCTATACTAATACACAATAGAAAACAATTTGGTCTCCTGTTGGTGACAAGCATTGGTACCTCTTTGAGGGTGTCAAGTCTTTGAGTAAATTATATAACATTATACCAATTAGTTTATTAAAAATAATGACATGAATAATCGGCAAGTAACTTGAAACTAAAACAGGTTCTTAACAGCAAGAGAAACCATTATTTTTCATCAAAATGTTAACTCATTCCACTGTTTATAAAAGAATTAAATGTGACGTAAATACAAAATTGGTTGGCTGCTGTGGATCATCCCACCATAAATAATGTGGACAGGCAGTCTGGTAAAGGGAAAGTTGAGATATCTAGACTCGGCACAATAGGAGCAATTCATTCAGTTTTGTCCTCACTAAAAAATTTAAGAGTAGGGTGTGTGTGGTCCTGGCTAGCAACTGTAAAGGTGGCAAGAGTGACAGAATACATTGCGATTACTGAGAACTGTTTTGTGGACAGGGAGCCAATTTTGGGGCATAAAGCAAAGATTGGAGGAAATAAACTGGGTGGCAGGTTGAATGTGTAAATAAGGACACAATATCAAATACATGTAGCCAATGAAATTTTGCCTCTGCTTCTGTTTCTGGCAAATGGACCGGGAGATAGGTGCTGTGGCTGCAAAAGCAGCAGGTCGCAGTTTGTGGTGCACGGGATCACTAATGGCATTGTATGGAATTTTAATTCTGCAGCTGCAGAGAGTTTTGTGGTCACGACCACAGAAAGCCTGGAACATTTTTATCTGTGTTTTGTTGGTGCATACAGTGCATTGCTGTTTCAATGTGACATATTGAAAGTGAATAGAGTACCGATGTGATATATCCACAAAGTGACATGGCATTGTGAGGAAGTGATGGTTTTGAATGCCACATAACATCAAAAAAAGAAATATATGAATTAAAAGCCAATGAATTGTTTCTTTTCAAATCGACCCGAAGTGCCAGGACACAGAGACCTGTAAATCAAAGTTTTTTCTCGGTGGCTCCATATTTTTTATTATAATAAAAGAAAATCTGAATGGCGTCTGACAGTTAATTGATTGTTGTTCATTTTTTATAATTATGGGACATAGCAATTTACTTAATACCAGAGGCTGGTATCTATCTCATCCTACAAATAAAAATTGAATTTGTTCATATATTTCATTTATATAGAAATAAGCATATTTTTGTCAGTTTTTTCCATGTCATATATGAACAAGATCAAGATAAATAAATATGAAACTGTGAAATCATAACCATTATATTTTTCAACATAAAAATGCAAATTAATCCCATCTAATAACAGATAATAAGTAACTCCGACAATTTTAATATTAATAATCAACCATCCCCAGCACAAATGATTTTTTCTCCTGTTTTTAATTGGTTATAACAATACTTATTTGAGCTTACATGAAGCTGAGAATATATGAGATATAAGTCTTTCTCGGGTTTGCCGCCGAATTACATTTGGCAAACCCGAGAAGAATTCATATCGAAGCTGAGAATATGTTGGCTGTAGAGGTGCTGATTTACACTGTGAATACAGATTAGAAAGACGTTATTCCTGTATTTCAGCTAAATGCAGGGTTTCAGTAAGGTTGATTGCATTTGCCAAAGGGAGAGTTTTCATATAGCATATATGTCAATGCCTCAGACCAGATGGTAGTTGAGTAGAGAAAGTTGGGTTAATGAAAATGGTGGTAAGTTAATTAGGGATAATTTGTATTTTTTTATATATTATTTATTTATTTCTAGTCTTTTTTTTTCTGGTGTCATCATTCATTTCTACATTGAGAGATATTTTGCTACATTAAATGATGACTTACCCCTCCATCCTCATAAGATAATATTAACAAGAATCCTGTATAACCTGCCAAGAATTTTTACCAACTACTGGTAAGAGTAGTTTTTACTATTGGAGATAACTTAATAAATGGTAAAGTTTACAGTTTATCAACAGCATACACATGCAGGCCATACTTAACTAAAATTATGACAATTATCAAATATTTTGTTATAATGGGACCCATACTACGGTTCTCAAATATAGGAGTCGGCCAGGTTGCAAAAGAGTGCAAATAAATTTATTTGTGGTAATTAACATATAATAAAGGCATAATATGGCAATGAGGCTGGATGGATATTGGTAGAAGAATTTGGAGTAGTACAACGAAAGGAAGACTAGTATTTGATTTCAGATATATGGGAGAGGGAAACTTTTCTTCTGTAGTTACATTAATCAGAAACTGGAATACATATGACGGATATGCTGAGGAATTTACCTCAGGCAGTGAAAGAATTTAAAGCATGAATTCTTTAAATGCAGAAGTAAGTGTTTATGGAAATTGTCACTTAGGCAAGTGTGTCATTGCAATTAGGTCCTAACTAATAACAATAAAACTAATAAATGAATAAAATTGTATTAATACCTTTTTGAAAATTTCTCTTGAACATTCTGCAGTTTGAATGAATGTCTTATAATTAGCAAAAGCAAGTTCTTGGGTCTGTTCCAATATCAAAGCCTTTTCTTCATTCAGATGATCAGGTTCTTTGTCTGAAATTACATTGTTTACTAACTTCTGTAAACATTTTATATCCTAAAATAATTAAATTGGATGGCACCAGTTGGTAATGTAATAGTGAATAGCAGTAACTGGATTGCAATACACTCAGGACCAGCATTAGACCTTTAGAACTAATTCAGAAGGTAATTCATAAAGTATCTCTAGCAGTGTAATGCTTGGTCGGGGTGTATTACTACCTAAGAGCAAACAGAAAAAATAAAGTCACGAGTTCACTTCCACAGTATTATGAAGTCATAATCTCGCACAGCATAAAGTAGATACATGTGTATCATATACTCGAATTTTTCAACAAGCTTGTAAAATTAAGTATAAACAATTTATCCAATATTAATACAGTTTCAATCTGGAGCTCCACTCTACAAACAATTGGCCAATTACTGCATCCAGGCTCGCTGTAAGTGGGCGTGCAAGACTTGCATTGCCGCGGGCGACACGTCCAGGGAGGCAGCAAACCACGTGATCGACTGTCACCACCCCGATAGCTAGTTGCCACTCAATTGTCGGCGAAAGGACAGTAGCAGAGCTAAAAAAAAAATAAAAAAAATAAGTCACCACAAAATAAATTTGCAGTGCTGCATATAGCAGGGCGGCAAATTCATGTAGCGGTGACCTTTTATTAGCTCAACTACTGTTTCAGGCGGCGACACTCAGGGTGGCAACAATGGGGGCGGCAAAATAATGTTCGAAGGGGCAGCATAATCAGTATAGCACAAGGGTGTTCATACAGTTAGCGGCAGGCCTGACCAATTTTGCAATTGAATTTTGGTTTCATAAACACATTCCATGGCAATTATTTCACACAAAAGCCATAAAATAGGCCTACATAAAGTTAAATTTGAAATGTGAATAACAGAATGCAAGTTATCATGCAACAAATGCTTATTACTGTTGGTGTTTATTGGAAATGTTTCTTAGGCTTCATGCTGGGAGAGAAAAATGCATTTCACATCCCTATGGCAGGTAGAGAAATAACAGCACATGGAACATTTCATAACACACAGAATTCAATCATGTGTGGCAGACATGTTGCGCCAGACACAATGTGTTTTAATGCCTGAGATATTATTGTTAAGTTAATTACAATGTCATGTGAGCAGTGGTGTCATCCCTGGACCACTGACACAAAATTAACTACCCTGTTGGGTGATGAATGGTGTCAGCCCAGGGTCAGAGTTCAAAAAATTAAGTACAAGGTCATGGGAGGGTGCATTGGGATTACTGGAGATCGCGATTCCGCCAGGAGTTATCATCATAATACTGAAGTGGTCAAATGCATGACGCCACTAAAAATTCTTTCCCAAATACATTTAACGGTTTCATGCTGGTCCAGGCTGTATTACAACCTAATTTCTACTTAAAAATAATGGTCCAGGCTGTATTACAACGGAATTACTGCTTGAAAATAATACGTCTTGCGACTGTTTACAGCAGTATTCCAACGATAATACTGAATGTTGTTGTAGCGGAATCGCGATCTCCAGTAGACCTGGTGCATTCAGTAATTATTTGGTATTGTAATACATTTCATTTCTGTACATTGATAACCATGTTTATCACATGAAGCATGTATGTTGATCTCATTGGATGGTTAAATTGTTGACACCTGTGATATAGCAAGACGACTGCTAAAAATGGTAGGCATTCAGCTCAATGGTAACTCAATTATTCCTAGATTACCTACATGCTCCTCGACCTTGAGGCAAAAGTTTTTTTATGTAATACATTCTAAACAAACATAAGCCAAATTCAATGCGATAGCAAAATTCCTTGCTGCAACTCTGACAATGTGACAGAACCAACTACAGTTCCACAATATGCTGAAAAGAATGTAAGACTTCAATAGTTAACCTGTTTTCCATTACTTACTCAGTTGGTCAACATGATATGATCCAAGTTTTGAAAGATACAAAGCAACATCAGGGTTCTCCTTCCAATTATCTGAAAAAAAAAGTATTAGATGGTAGTATATAACTCTGCTGCAAATATATCCAATTGGTGTTTCCACATTCAAGTGATCAATTTGCTATATTATTTTAAACAAATTCTTGAGGAAATTATGGAGTTTTTCAATCAATGCGATGGAAACATCACAACATTCGTTATAAAATAAGAAAGCTGTGAAACATGAAATCAGAAGTATAATAGTACCTGGAATCCCATCTGGAAACATGAGCTTCAAAACATTTTCTATCTCTACATCCATAATGTAAACAATCCATCAAACCAAAACAAACGTGGCAGAACACTAACCAGAGATGATACCAGGATGATACAAAACGTAAACAACACTGAAAATAAATACTGTAGGTACCTTCTTTGGTTGCAAAGCTCGTATCAAAGATAATAATATCATGATGAAAAAAGAATACAATCTGATAAAAATAACAATGACAAACATATTTACTCGCTTGCAATTATTGCTATTACTAAAACTTTCCCATTACCTTATGCCTTACAGATTCATCTTAATACTCCTCATTCTTCCCCAACTTTCTATTTATTTATAAATCTTGTTTCATGGATCCCTGCTGAGGAAGGAAAGGAAGTCTTGGGTAGTGAAACATTTCGTATTAATACACATACATACAATATGAGTCATAATCATAGTAAAGACAATTATATGTTACAAAGACAAATAAAGAGAGTAAAAATAAACATTAATTTTTACATCTGAATTTTGCAGACTTTATTGCAAACGTACCTGTAATAGACTCTTGGAAGATGTGATTAACATTTAGACATTGTTAACACTGTATGGCGTAACTTCTCATAAGTTACCAGAGAGTTGATTATCTAATATTGTATATAAGTGATCTAATGGTGTAACTGCAGTCAGAAAACCAGATCAGCTAGCGTTAGCTCTCTTTGAAGTCGCCTTCAACGTACCTAATTTCCGTCTTTCGTCTTTTGGGTTGTCCATCCTTCATGGAAGCTTCATCTCTCCTCCAGGGCTGTCTCCATTCACGAATCTCGCAACCACCCAAGGTCTCCTATCCCGTTCACTAAGTAGAAGACATCAAACAGCTTCACAAAATATCTGAGTTGTCAGTTTCAATAATATGGTTGGCATATGACGTCCCCTATTGTCACAATACACGCGGAGTCCTGGGGAGCAGAGTTGCTTCTGAGAATTTTGTTGCAACAGTCCACTATGCTTTAAAACTTCGCGGCATGCCTCAAATAAAATAACTTCGATTTCAGGCACAAGGGTGTGGGAAGATTCTATTTTTTTAGGTAAGGGTGTCAGGGATTGGAATGTGTTACCAAGAGAAATGATGAATAATTTACCGGAAACGTTGAAAGAATTTAAAGATAAAATTTGTAGAGGGCTAATGTAGGTGGCTGCAAGATAGGGGGAAGATGGGGGTGTAGGGAAATTGCCACCGGAGCCTGTGCTCCATTGTAATTAAATTAAATTTAATAAAAAAACTTATATCTCATGATGCGAATTAGATGGTACTTACCGTCTCAGGCAACAAACGTTCTCGAAGTCGGCACGTTCCTCTTAGTTCTTTACGCCAACAGAACGTGGCCTCAGCCCACAAAATTGTTTTAAGACCCGGCGCCTTTACAAACAGCTTTCCTAGCTCTTTAACAATCCCTGCTCAAAACTACCAGGATTCAACTTACCGCGATCATTTCCAGAAGTAAACTAAACTTTAATATACCTGACCAATTCCAAGAATGGGGTGAACTGGATGCTGTGATAAGTAATGTAAGTTTATATTTTGATCCAGGATGCATTTTAACCTAATCACAAATTCTGTTAATATGTCTGCTCAAAAATCAAAACACGTACTATCCGCGCATTAATACAGACTAAATACATAAATCTGTATCTGGAATATATCTGTTTGTTCCGGAAACAAGCAGAAAATACGATTTTTATTGGTTTTTCAGAATTTGAACTTATTACGAATTTATTATGACTATCTGCATTTGTGCCATAACGTTATACTTTCATTTCTACAGTATATTTCTCTAAATGGTGTAAATACAACGGTCTCGTAGCTGAGTGGTTAAGGTGTCTGACCGTAGTTTGAAATCCCAGTCTCAGCACGGATTTTCAAAGGCCATTAACCCGACCTTCACCGCTGCCATAGCTTGCTGTGTAATGTGAAGTAAGCCAGAACGCTTCTGTGGTTCGGATTCCACGTTAAGCAGTACGATTATCCGGTTAGGTCAGGTGGCCACAAAGAGGCGCGGCGATTCGAGAACAGTCACCTGGCGACTGAACAAACTTTCGAGATCTCCCTGCCATCAATGTCATATGATAACTGAATTGACCATCAGTAAACAAAGTACAACATAAATATGTAAGCACACTATGTCCAGAGATGTGACTTATCTAGATAAAAGTATCTGAAATACAGATACAAGATACAAAATACGTATTTTTATCTTGTATCTAAGATACTTTTCTTAATCTTTATCTTGTATCTTGTATTTAGAAACTTTTTCTTTGTATCTTTGTATCTTGAAAATAATAAATACTATTTCCGCATTTTTACGTTATGGCATCATAAAAACAACGGAATACATTCGTAAAATTCATTACCGTATATCAAAAGACAAGGTTATAGGGTCTAGTTTTCTTTGCCTTCCTTCATACCTGTGAACTGTGAAAACCATAAACGAACACCTGCCTGTCTATTGTATGTTGTCTTTGGTCCGCGCCATATTTTACCGTGCCAAATCGTGTGTGGTATGTCGAAATCGAATTTTTAGTGAATCATAATCAAGGACAACGGCATCGAAATGTAAGTAAATAAATAAACGAATCATTTTAATTTTATTTAAGTAGGTATATACGGGATTAGATTTCACTTGACAGCGACTACGTGATCGTTGGTTGCGTGTGTGAAGGTTGCTCATGCAACTCCGAGTATTTATATTATTACCTATGTTTTTTTTTAAATCTATAAATTTTAAACTAAATTCTTAGGATTATTGTTAGCGAGAAGACGTATTTATATTTACCTGTAAAAATAAGTTTCAAATTCGTGCCATTGTTGTAAGCTAGTCTCTTTTCTTTATCACAAAATACAGTATTGCTTTACAAATAGCCGAAAGCTTTTATTAAAAATTCTAGTGTAGGGTAACATTGTGGTATAA
The DNA here is from genome assembly GCA_031002005.1 of Vandiemenella viatica. Lineage (NCBI taxonomy): Eukaryota > Metazoa > Arthropoda > Insecta > Orthoptera > Morabidae > Vandiemenella > Vandiemenella viatica. The sequence continues at coordinate 180,122,442 of CM061919.1, forward strand.
TTTTTTATATTAGCATAAAACCACAAAACGCCACCAGTTGCTTAAAAGTTTTTATTCATTAAAACTTGACTGCAGTTTCGACAAAACATGTTTGTCTTCTTCAGAAGTGCGACACGTTAAAATTACATAGGCGGAAGCATTGTCACAAATCAGTCACGAAAATCGCAAGAAATGACTGATTTGTGACAATGCTTCCGCCTATGTAATTTTAACGTGTCGCACTTCTGAAGAAGACAAACATGTTTTGTCGAAACTGCAGTCAAGTTTTAATGAATAAAAACTTTTAAGCAACTGGTGGCGTTTTGTGGTTTTATGCTAATATAAAACTTTTTTACCGTTGCTGACACGCAGCTATGCTAAAGATTGTGGTATAAGTTATTTAACAATTCTAATTTCTTAAATATGGCATGTAGTTGAATCTGTTGCCTGAGTTCCGATTGTTTAGGTTGCTTAATTACCAAATTTAGTACGTTGTGTTCTGTTTAGAATATAACAACTTGTTATTTAATTGGTTCTGAAAAATAAAATAACAACTTGGAAGTAATAAACAGTAGTATAAAACCTGGTGCTAATATCAGCGTACATGTATAAGAAGTAAAAGTTCATTGTAACTTGGTGTATTTTACGAGTTGATGTTTCTTTTACGCTCTGGCGTACGAACTATACCATCTTTAGTGCATTCGTACAATAAATACGAACTTTTTCCAAGTTATCCTCGCTAACAAATGAAATTGTTAAAAAGTTAAATCACACTTCGGTAAGGCTCTTTTCGCTAGTTAGCTTTTAAAATCATTCCTGATTCGGCCGTTAGTTGCAATTTAACGTCCTTAATACAATTGCGGATCTAGGAATTATTATTATTATTAATTTAATTCCAATTGAGTTAACACTCCAGTGACAACCTTCCTTGTCATCCAATCCCCACCCCCCCTTTTTTAAAATCATCTTTTGTAATTGGAATATAAAATTCCTCCCCATTTAACTTTCCAATTTACAAATTGTAAATTCCTTAAGAATTTTTGGAAAATTATTCATTACTGCACCCGGCAATCTGTTCCAATCCCTGACAACCCTACCAACAAAATAAAACTTCCCCACTCCCTTATGCATGAAATCGAGAGCTAGCTTGTGGTCATGGTCGTCCTTCCCCTTCCATTCACTATTCCTAATTCTTTGACCAATATCCCTCAAGCCCCGTCACCAGCATATGCCTTGCACATTCCCAGCATTCCCAGCTATCCAAAATTGTTAAAACGGTAACAGATAATGGATCAAATATGGTAAAGGCCTTCGAAGTATTTGGAAAATCAGATTCAGATATTTCAGCCACAAATCCTGAAAACATTTCGCATAAAGAATATTTTGAAACAAAACCACAAGATGAAGATAAGATGATGATCTGCTAACACAACCATTTCCAGATTCTTCTTCAGAACCGGAAAGTGATAACTGTCTGCTACCAGGACATGAAAGATGCGCTTCGCACACTTTGCATTTGGTCGCCAGTACAGATTTTGAACAAGCAAGACTGAAAAACAATTTTTTGTGTAAAAGTGCATAATGCAGCTTTAACGAAGTGTCAGGCACTCTGGAATTTATGTTCTAGATCACCAAAGGCATGTGAAACATATTTGGAATTGACGGGGAAATCACCAACTTCTCCATGCGCAACCCGATGGAATTCTTATTATAATTCCATAAAAGACCTTTTATCAGTGCAGGAGCGTCTCAATGAAACCATGAAAAGCCTTAAATTATCAGCTTTTAAGGACTACGAACTTCAATTTTTATAAGAATATGTAAATTGTTCAAAACCTATAGCAGAAGCTATTCAAAGTCTGCAAGGTGATAAAGATACCTACTATGTTTGTCTACTACCCGAACTAATGAGAATCCGGCATATGGTTAAATGCCTTAAAATTGAAAATCTAAGATATTGTGGCACTTTGTTAGATGTTATTGAAGAAAATCCAAATAAACGTTTCAAAAAGTTTTTGCAATTTGGGCCTGCAGCAAATGATGCAATATTAGCTTCAGTGTCCCATCCGTTTTTTAAAATGAAGTGGGTGCCAAAAATGTTTAAAGAGCATGTAAAAGAGCTTATCCTGATTGAAACACGGAAAATTAATCGATTTGAAAATCAAAAATCGGAGGCTTCAAAGAGTATTGGAGAGGATATAAAAAAGAAGACAAAAGACGAATCTTATTACATGTTTTTTGATGACTCTGATTCCTCTGTTGGTAGTGCCACTAGTGGCGACAGTACAGAATCTACTGACAGCACCGCTGACTTAGAAACACTTCAATACCTTAATAATAAGGACATCTGCCTAAAAAGTTTAAATACTTATCCAACAATCAAGAAAATATTTTAAAAATATAACACTTGTTTGCCAAGTTCCGCCCCTGTGGAACGACTCTTCTCTTTCGGGGGGATAATAATGACACCCCACCGAAGAAAAATGAGTGATGAGATGTTTGAAAAAACTTATTATACTTAAGTCTCATTTAAAACCTTAAGCAACAGTTGTACATTGTAGCAAAATATGTTTCTAAATAAAAATAATACATTTTGTAAAAAAGTATTTTATCTTAAAAAAAGTATCTGGAAAATATGTATTTTGTATCTTGTATTTCAAATACCTTTTCCAAAAGTATCTTGTATCTGATATCTAAGATACATTATTTAAATGTATCTTGTATCTTGTATTCAAATACTTTTTTCGAGGTATCTTGCACATCTCTGACTATGTCATATAGAAATACGTATATATCGATTATATATACAGGTGTTCCAAGTCATTTAGAGGGAGTAAATAGGTGGAAACCTAACATTTTAGAAAAGTTTGTTGATTTTCGAAAAACTGCAGCTCACTTAGTTTTGAATTTAGAAAAAACTTTGCACTGCAAAAGTTTTTGGAAATTTTGCTCTCTTTAAAATTGGAAATATAATATTTCTTGATAGTTCTTAGAAGTTACAGGCGAAAAACTGAAAATAGTGCAATAATTTTAAAGTTTTTTTATCACAGAAAATTGTGCCGAGGGTTTCGGAGATCGAAATTATGTTTTTTTTAATGTAATTTAATTGCAATGGAACACAGGCTCCGGTGGCAATTTCCCTACACACCCATCTTCCCCCTATCCTGCACCCACCTACATTTGCCCTCTACAAATTTTATCTTTAAATTCTTTCAAAGTTTTCGGTAAATTATTTATCATTTCTCTTGGTAACTCATTCCAAACCCTGCCACCCTTACCTAAAAAAAAGAATCTTCCCACACCCTTGTGCCTGAAATCGAATGCCAGCTTGTGGTCATGGTCATCTTTTCCCTTCCATGCACTACTTTTCATACCTATTTCAATATCTTTCCATGCCTCATCGCCAGTATACGACCTGTATACTCCTATGACCCTCCTCATCCTCCTCCTATCTTGCAATGAATCCCGTTCCAGCTCCTTTATCATATCTGTCACTGATTGCATTCCGAGATAATTTTTGGGCGTCACTCAGCTACTTCAAATTTTACCACAGTTACGAGTGCAGATCAACTGAGAAAATGTTGCAGGTTTCCCTACCAGGGCATGACGGGTCAGATTACGTGAATTACAATGTAGATGAAAAGAAGTTTATGCTTATTTACATATATTGTTGACTCCTGACTACACGGTTGACGGGGTGACCTCCATGTCATTATTACTGCCACACAACAACACTTAGCATGGCGGAGCTAAGTTCGACGCACTATCCTAACTCACAGTGGTGAATTCATCGTAAAACTGCTATCAGATCAAAACACATTGGACCTAACGATTTAGACAGGCTCTGTCGTAAGGCGACTACAAGCCACCGTTCAGACGTGCTATTACTCAGCCCAATTGCAAGTCGAAGTCTCGCATGAGCTTCGCAGACTACCCGCCGCTGTCCTCTTCTCTCCGTTTGGCTCACCATCATAAGCAGAAACAGAAGGTAAAACACCCCGGTCTTAACTCATTCCAATCCCTGACACCCTTACCTAAAAAAGAGAATCTTCCCTCACCCTTGTGCCTGAAATCGAATACCAGCTTGTGGTCGTGGTCATCTTTTCCCTTCCATGCAGTACTTTTCATAACTATTTCAATATCTTTCCATGCCTCATCGCCAGTATATGCCCTGTACACTACCATGACCCTCCTCATCCTCCTCCTGTCTTGCAATGAATCCAATTTCAGCTCATTTATCATATCCGTCACTGATTGCATTCGACGATAATTTCCAGAAAAAATTCTAGCAGCCCTTCTTTGCACCCTCTCCAACTCCTGTATTTGATACGTAAAATGAGGGTCCCATAGTACACTACCATATTCGAGCAATGGTCTCACCAAAGTTTTGTAAACCAATTCCTTTACTTCTCCCGTACATCCCCTCATCACTCTCTCCAACAAGTGCAGAACTTTGAAAACTTTACCTACCACCTGTCCTATGTGTCCAGCCCAGTTATGCTTGTTATTAAAAGTAATGCCAAGGTATTTACATTTCAAGTCTTCAGCAAGCAATTCTTTCCCCACCTTATATTCATAATTAACCTTTTGTTTTTTATTTGTGTATCTAATAAGCTGATTCTTCTTTGCATTTATCTTCATCCCATGTTTACCAACCCAACTACATATCCTGTCCAGATCACTCTGCAACTGTTTACAATCCTCTATCGTTTTGATTCTTTTATACAGCATTATGTCATCTGCAAACAATCTAATTTCAGATAGTAAACAATCAACACAATTATTCATTAGAATAATGAATAGCAATGGTCCCAATACGTTACCCTGTGGCCCACCCATCTTTACTTCTACTTCTTTTGATATTACATTTCCTACCCTAACTTTCTGTTTTCTACGTTCTAAAAATTCTTCTACCCAGCAAATCACTTTCTCATCCACTCCAATGGTTTTTATCTTATTTACTATCATTTTATGGATTACTCTGTCAAACGCCTTTGACAGATCTAGTGCTACTCTATCAATTTGGCGTCCCTTGTCCATGTCATCTGAAATATCTTGCATATATCCCACCAACTGAGATTTGCATGAATATCCTTGCCTGAACCCATGTTGCCTGCTTGAAAACCACTTACGTTCCTCGCATATATTTCTGATGTGGTTGCATATCAATCTAAATCTTCTACGTGATATGTTTGCGATACATCCTTTTGACAACCCCGTTACTGGACTAAATAAGTTGTTGCATCAGAATTTTCTTGGAAGTGACCCATCCACGTATAAAAACTATTTTCTGGTCAAAGTCTGGGCGAATCCCTTCTAAACAGTACTTGGCCGACTCGTGTTACACTGAACGAAACTTTTGGAACACTACTACGGTGTTCACCAGACGGTTCACGTGTGGCTATGATTATTGGTAATTTAATTGCTATAGAGCACAAGTGATTATCCTCTTTATATTTTTTTAAAAAAAATATCTTATACACCTACTTTGAGTATTAGATTCCCTTCCCCCCTTTTACATATGCGATTTACTAGTTTTAATTTTAAATTCCTTGAGCGTATTTGATAAATTTTTTAACACTTCACTTGGTAATCCACTTCAATCCATGACACCCTTATCCACTAAAGAAAATTTTTCCCACTCCCTTGTGCATGAAATCGAGTTCCACAAAACCAACAATTGAACAAACTACCGCTTAGTATTAAAGGCTTTTTTAACACATTAAATTATTTTGTATTAATTGTACAATAAACTAATAATTATTATTTAATAATACGCCAGTACCAGGGGCGGATCCAGGATTTTGTTTTGGGGGGGGGCTTGAGCGGACTTTGGTTTGGGGGGGGCTTGGCTTCAGTAAATTTTGGTTCAGAGGGCTTGCGTTCAGGGGATTTTTGTTTTGGGGGGGGGCTTGAGTCGTAAAAAAGGTAGTATTTATAGCCTCCTCGGGCCTCAAATCCGTAGAGCTAAAAAAAAAAAAGGTCTCAAAACTACAATGTCAGGGGTGGACCTAGCCCCCCCCCCCTGGATCCGCCCCTGGCCAGTACAACTGTTGTTGGGTATTATTATTTTCACGGACGCGTTTCGCCTCTCGTCGACTCATCTTCAGCCCACAGTTTTTCTGTAATAAGTGATTAATTTTTAACTTTTGAATATATGATTTTTTTTTACATTTAACAAAACTATTCTTTTATAGGAAGCATAATATTTCTTTTATTTATATATCAGTTTTGAATTATGGTTCAGAACATTTTGTTGTATAGGTATACTAAGATAGGCTTTATATTGCAACTTACATTCACATTTCCTTTTTGAGGTGTGGCTGTTGGTCGCCTGTGACCTCAACAGCATGATGTTTATACTATTGCACCTAATTATACAATTTTGGTATAGTTTTGATCTTATGACTCCACTAGTAGTCCATTTTAAAGCACCGTTTCTGATGAACGGCATTGCCAACTTTTCGTATTCGTGTGCGCGCTGCTGCTGTTCAGCTGTCTTTCCCCAGCGTTGCTCTGTCGGAAATGTCGTGAGTAGCGAGTTTGAATTTTGTAATTGCATTTGTGTGTGTGTGTGTGTGTGTGTGTTTTTCTTTGTAATGCCAAAATGTGCATGTGTGGTGGATGGAGGAGACGCAATGTGGTGTTAAATTACTGTTGTGATGAAGTTTTGTGTGTTTGATGACGTTTTGCTTCAGTTTAGATGTTTATTAACTTGAATAAGGTTGGTTGGTTAAGTTTACATGGTCATTAAGTACGTGTTTTCCTGAGACTATTGCTTTTTGAATTTGATAGTTTTCTTGAAGAGTTAAAATATTGTGTTTTGTGTTGTTTGTTGTCAGGATTTTCATGTCTGTAATTATGTTTGTGGGGAAATGGTTATTGTTTAAGAAATGTTCGGAGAAAGTTGTATGATTGCTGTATTTTAATGCTTGCATGTGTTCCTTATATCTCGTTTGGAATTGACTCCATGTTTGACTGATGACATATTCGAACCAGCACACACACAGGGTAACAAATATATTTAAAAAAACAAGGGATAAACGTTGCTCTCAAAACAGACAACACAATACAAAAACAAATCAGAACTCAATCACAAACAAACAAATTACATAACTCTGGCATATACCAATGTATACATATGTCAGAACTGTGATGCAGTTTACATCACTGTGGAAGAAATGGCCTTCAATAATCACATAAACTACACACTGATTTTTATATTACCTATAATTTAAATATTTTGAATGATGCTTTAAACATAAAAAAGTTTAAAATTGAACAACCACTAATGCACCTGATCATACCTTCCTTACTAAATTTTCAATATTAAAAAACAATTTATAATTATTACAAACACTCTTTAGTATACTTACAACTATTCAAAGCATATCCTGACTTAGTAAAAAATACAATATTAGTCAAACATCAATGAAGAAACGATCCTATTTATTTTATCTTAGTCCAGAACCCGCAGGTTGATTCAATCCTTCCAAAGGGCGCATACTAAGCAGTTATGTCAGACGTAGGGCGGCTAGTTCCTCTCCTCCGTGTCTTGCAGTTTAATGTGGAATCAGAACCATACAGCGTTCTGGCACAGCTCTTATGAACAAAACAAAGCCATTAATAATTCTTGGTCTAATGGAAATTCGAACCCGGGATCTTGAATTCATCGAATAAACTACCTGATCGCTCCCTCTTTATCGACATGGCATTTGTTAATTAAAGGAAATATAAATCGGCGGAGAAATATCGTTATAATGTCACAACTTCTACAACACATTCATCAAAGATTTTTTAATATTCTTTTGTTCCATTAATTATCATGTGCCGATACCTACAGCTTAGAGGTTAGTATGCTAACCTCGCGTTGCAAATATCACAACTTGGAGTTCAGGCATGGGTGATTTTAAATTGTGTGTTTGTCATGGATGTCTCTATCGGTGATGTAAAGGAATTCCAAAGAGAATTGTGAATACAATAGCTGGTTGAATAGTCGCGAAGACCTATTCTGTTTCAAAAAGTATTATTACTTTGTATAAATAGTCAGTATTTTTAACGTGCTTTTTTTGGTTCTTTGTCTTTTTTTTTTTTAATAAATGTTACAATTTCAATAACTTCTTAATCAACAATATTCAGTTTATATCAAACAAGGATACTGGCAATACCTCGAAAAAGTTTTATATTAATTATGGCATTTTTACTCAACTTCTAAAGTAACTGAGAATCTACATATGTCTACAGATAAATGTTCATTAAGTTTTTTTTTTATCTGATTAACGTCTCTCTAACAGCGAGGTCTTTAGAGACGGGAAAGGATGGGGGGCAAGGAATGGGAAGGAATTCGGCCATGGCCTTTTGAAGGAAGCATCCCGGCATTTGCCTGGAGTGATTTGGGAAACCATGGAAAACCCATATCTGGATGCCCGGACGAGGATTCGAACCGCCCTCCTCCCGAATGCGAGGCCAGAAACGCTAGCCGTTACACCACCACGCTCGGTGTTCATTAAGAAAACTGTGAAAAATCCCGATAATGATAATGATTAATTTACCTGATTTTTTTTTTGGCGTTTTTGTTTAGTGCTTTTTAATCCTAGAGCAAACAGCCAATGCAAAGTTCGTTTTAAGGCAGTATATTCGTACAAAACCAAGGACTGCGGTTTGAGGACCACCTGCGGAATAATTTCATTTTGGCCTCACTTCCGCATAAAAAAAGCTATTCACCACAGCGGGTTTGTTGGCACCGAAGCAGCTGCTTAGCGTATTGTTTGGTACTGCAGTTATTAGCATCCGCACTTGTCAAGCAGCAGTCCGTGGTTCATTTCCCTGACAGCCAGAGAAGTTATTATGATGTCAACTAGCTTTACTGCCAGTGCTCATTAGTAGGCACGAATTACTTGATGTTCTAATAATACTCTGGAGAAGGAAATGATTATGAAAGGACACTTACAGCAATACGTACCCAGAATAACAGACGCGTAGTAATTCACAGTAATTACTTTCATGACAATCCTTGCCATTCAAAAGTAAGAATCAGTAATTCTTAGTTGTAATTGTTTCCTCTTTATGGTTTTTCTGCCCGCCCAAACGAGGTCATTAAAGTATATGCTATAAGAATTTGAACATAGAAGTGTAATTATTTCTTCTGCGGTTTGCTTAAAGGTACAACACTTATAGTTGCACGGAATGATTACTTTAGCCTTAACCCTTGGCACCCATATGGTGATGAAAATTAATTAATTAATTTAATTGCGACTGAGCACACGCTCCGGTGGTAATTTCCATAGCCACCCTTTTCCCATTTTAAGTACCCATCTACTTTTTCCCTCTACTAATGTTAATTTTTAATTCTTTCACCATTTCTGTTAAATTATACATCATTTTCCTTAGTAATTATTTCAATCCTTGACCGCCTTACATACGAAAAAAATTTTTTTCCATACCCCTATGCCTGAAATCGAGTGCTAGCGTGTGGTCATGGTCATATTTTCTCTTCCATGCCCCATTCTCAGTTCTTCCAGCAATATCTTTCCACGCCTCATCACTAACATACGCCTTTTACACTCCCATGACTCTCTTCATCTTCCAGTGAATCCCATGTCAGCTCATTTATCATATCGGTTACTGACTGTGTTCTGCGGTAATCTCCATCGAGAAAACTAGCCATTGCCGAATCTGTGGGTTGCGAAAACCGGGTCGCTTGC
>CM061919.1:180133124-180156124 GCA_031002005.1 Vandiemenella viatica
ATTATTTTTTATTTAAATTTATGAATTACTTTTGTTACAATTTTTTTATTTTACATTTTAAATGGTTTCACACTATGTTATAATTATTTGTACATTTTCACATTATTTTTTGATATATTAATATACAATTACTATAATACATTAATATGTGACAATTATTGATTTACATATTTACATAATTGGTTTGATTGATGGAAATTTTTGTTTTTTTACTTGTCCTAATATCTGTTAGCACTATCCAGTTTACCTTTTTGTTTGTATTTTCACTGTTACAATTGTTGATTTCTTTTTTTTTTATTGTTTAGTGTTCGGCAGGTGTATCGTAATCTTTTTTGTTTTTGTCCTTGTTGTTGTAGTGGGTGCAGGAATGAGTGAGGGGGGGGTTTATGAATTTAATAATTATTTATAATAATCAATTATTGGGTTGGCAAGAATCTTAACCTTGCCAGATCACAATGAAACTGACATAGATAATTTATTATATTTATTTGGCTACTACACCGCTAGGCATATTTAACGTTACCATTAATACAACAATCACTAACATATCAATGCAAGCCTAGCGATTACAACTGGCCGATTTATTCAAGCAAACAATTATATGAATTTTACTTTAATTGAAAATCTTCTGACGAAGTTAAAGTTAGTAAGCGGGAACAATGTTCACAATATGCTACAACAAAAACAATCAGCAATCAAAATGAATACATGAAATGAACATGCACCTCGGGCGCCGTTAAATAACAAGGAGAAAACAAGGAACTCGCGATATGCAAAGGCTCCCACAATGTTCAACAAAATGTCGGCTAGCTCAGGGTCAAATTTGCTTAAAGAACACAAGTCTCTTTCTCAAGTCGTTTACGGATCATTCGCAGTCTCATAAGAACACAACGATGCAAGACCTGGCGTTAACACTTTACCATAGCATAGGCAGCAGCACTGAAGTCCGTCAAACTATCAGCCCAGCGTGATAGAAAGATCACCATCCAGTGATTATAGGCAGGTCACTGTACTGACCAAGCACAACCGCAGCCCAGCCTGAAGTAGTATCGACTGTCCCAGACCGTGGTCTGGCGAGAAGTCAGTCGACTGCTCTGGACCGTGGTCTGGCAAGAAGTCCCTTCCTCCTCTTCGGAAGGCGATGGCGTCCTCCTCTCGCGAAGGAACATGCCGGGCAGAAAAATAAAAACCCTGAATTAACTTGTGAAGACCCTGTCGATGATTTTCATAGGCAGGTTGGAAATCACGTGGTATTCGCGGCATTTTGCCAGCGTCCCCTCCGCGTCCATCCTTGGTGGGGTGGGGTGGGTTTGCTGTGCGAACTGTTGGGGTGACTGACTGGCCTAGGCCGGCGACCGCGAGGCGGCCCTATTGTGTCCGTTCACTGGGAATTACCGTTTCACTTCCGTCCCTAGCCTGAGATGTGCGATCCCTCGCTTAAACAAAATCTTACGCTCACAAATGAAATACCCTTGCATATTTTATTTAATCATATACAATTTTGGGCTGCCCGAGATTAATTTTAATCTGGATAAAAATTAAAATAAAAAAACAATTTAACAAAAATATAAATTGTAGCGTGGCGTGATAACGTCCCGTTACATTGTCTAGTCTGGATCTAGTTGTGGATCTGCCCACCTTAGTCTCTGATCAAGGTGTGGCGGTAACTGTTCGTTGTGTGTTAGTTCATTGTGTATTTCGTCATTGTGTGTCTTTGTTCTGTTTAGTGCTATGATCTTCGGCAGGTAGATATATTTGTGCTTTAGTTTTCTAGTCATCTCTGGTCTCACTGTTAATAGGTTTTTCATATCTGGTCTGTAGGTCATGAGTCTTTGTCCGTAGTTTGCTCTGTGTAAGGCCAGTCTTGTCTGTATGGGCGTTATGTTCGCTAGGTCATACACAAGTTCTGATGGAGTCATATAGTCTATTCTCATGATACTTCGAACAATTCGTCTTTCTGTAGTGTATATTTGGTTTGCAGTTGTTTCAGACATTTCTGCCATCGGAATTGCTGTGTATTCTATTATAGGTCTGATAAATGTCTTATATGTGTGTACAGCTGTCTGGTCGCTGCATCCGTACAAACGTCCTTGTACGAGTCTTATGAGATTTTGTCTTTTTCTGACCTTGTCGAGCGTCTCTCTTATGTGTGTCTTCCAGTTTAGATATTTTTCTATGTGGATCCCTAGGTATTTGGCGCAGTCCGTTAATTGCCACTGCTGGTTCCACAGGGTTAGCTGAATATCTTCTTGTCTTTGTTGTCGTTTTTTGTCAAGTTTCTGTGTCTGAAAAGGTCTGTCTGAGTCTTTGTTGGATTTGGCTTTATTCTCCATTTCCTCATCCAGTCTTGTAGTCTAGTCAGGTATTGCGTTGCACGTCTGTTCACCGTTTCCGTACTGGTGCCGAACACCAGTAGGCGGTATCATCAGCGTACACTGCCGATTCTTCGTCTGGTCTGTTAGTCGTTGGCGCATGTGACCTATACAGAATAAAGTGTAGGGAGGAGGGGATATCTCCTTGCACTACAGCAGCCTCAGGTGTGAATATGTCAGATGTCCCGTCATTGCAGTGCACTGTGCATAGTCTTGATTAAATTTGGGTCTTAATTAGTCTTATTAGTTTTCTTGGTATACCTATGTTGTTTAACTTGTAAATTACTCTATCGTGCCAGATTTTGTCAAAAGCTCGCTCAATATCCAAGAACACCGCTTCTTGTCACATGTGATGTCAGTCGTAGTAGTGGGTCATTTGTGGAGTGGTTCTGTGTAAATCTTGCTTGTGTATCTGGAATTATGTTTTTCTTTTCCACATAGATTTTTAGTCTGTCTGTTATAATTCTGTCGAATGTCTTCCCAATCTCATTTAGTAAAGATATTGGTCAGTAGTAGTGTGGGTCAGTGGTGGGTTTGTTTGGTTTCGGTATCATTATCGTCATTGCTTTCCTCCAAGAGGATGGTATGGTCTCATTTGTCAGACAGTAATTGAACAATAGTGTCAGTATTGGTATTATTACGTTCATGGGGGCTTTTCTTAGGTATGCTCTGTTTATTCCGTCTGGTCCTGGTGCTTAATTTTTGCCTGTGTGGATCGCTGTCCTTATTTCTGTGATGTCCTTTGTGGTTTCTGCTTATTCTTCCGCCATGATGGGGTGGATAGTATGACTGGGAGCTGTCTTTCTACTTCTAGTCTGAAGGCTTTGTCAAAAAGGTCGTTTACTGGAAAAGAATGTATCTCTTCTAGAGTTTGTCAGAATGCTTCTACTTTACATCTTTTGTCGGTTGTCAGCGTATGATCAATAATTAATGTTGTGGGTTTGTCTTTCTTGTCCCGTTATAGTCTTGAATTTGTCCCAGAATTTTTTGCCTTCTTTGTAGTTCAGTTGGCTGCATGTTTGGTCCCATACTGTTTGCATGTGTTCTGATATAATTCGTTTGATTTGATTGTTTAGTCTGTTCCACACAGGCCTTAATGTCAGGTTGTTGGTTGGTTTTATTTCTCTATAAATTTTTTTTTTTTTTTAAGTGTTAGTGCTTCTGTTGGGATAGTTGGTTTCCAGTTTTTTAATTTTTTTGTCGGCATTGCTTCGTCAATTGATGTCTGTATTGTGTTTTCTATTAGAGTGGAAACATATTCCATGTCATTGTTGTCAGTAATGGTCAGTGGGGTTTTCAGTGCGTTCGTAATTATGTCGGTGTATTTTGTCCAGTTTGCGTTTTTTATTAATTTGATGCTTCTGTTTTGGGGTTGAGGTGGAGGTCCTGGAGCAGCTGTCATCTGAAATGTGACTGGGATGTGGTCGCTTGTAATCCGGTATTCTAGTTTTTGAAAGTGTACCTTGTCTGTCAGGCTAGAGCTGTATAGTATATGGTCTGGAGTAGATTGTCCCTGTTGTCCTATAAAGGTCGGTCCGCCTGTTTGTAGCCTGCAGATGTTTTCTGTAGTCAGGAGTTGAAATAATTCGTGTACGTTATTGTTGTCTTGTGTGTCATCTAGGTATTGGTGTCTGGCATTGAGGTCTCCCATCAGTACGAAGTCTTTGAATGTCATTAGGTACCTCAGAAAGTTGTCGGGTAGGTTATTCCTTGGCAGGTTGAATAAGCAGGCTATCATTAGATCATTGTCTCCTTGTCTCGGTATAGTCACCATCACCGCTTCCAGGTTGTCATATTGCATTGGTAGGGGTGCCCGCCATGCCGCGATGTCGTTTTTCACCACTATTGCTGCCCCTCCTCTGCCGTCTTGTCGGTGTTTTATGTAGGTTGTGTATCCTGCAATTCTGGCTTGTTTGTCTGTTGTTGTCCATGTCTCGGCTATTCCTGCTATGTGTATGTTGTTTTTGTGGATGCAGTTCGTCAGTATGGTCTTACAGTGCCTCATTCCGTTTACACTGGCAAATAGGAAGTTACTACTTGGTCTTTCGTCCATTGTTACAATTTGTACATTGTTGGTAGTTGTTCCTGTGTTGTATGGTCTTAATTTCTGGGGAACCTGTTTACTGTGATCAGTAGGTTGCTTCCCGTCTGATTCACTTGGAAGTCTTTTTTTACACCTGCCAGAACACCTGCCTTAATATTCTTTCTGCTTCTCTTCTTCTATCTTGGAAGATATTGATTAGTATTGTCCTGTTGCCTTAATAAAGTCTTCTTCGATGTTTAGTTTTTCTGCTGCCTCTTCTAATTCCTGTGGAACTGGGGTGGGTTCATTTATTATTTTTATTGGTTTGTTGGCATGTTTGGTTTGATTTCTTTTGGGCACATTGGGCATTTCACTGATAGCCCCGAGTGTTCCCCTTTACAATTGCTACATGTTGGAGTTGCTTCCGCTGTCTTGCTGGGGTGGTGGTCACCTCTGCAGCCTGGGCACTTGGGGGGTTGGTTGCAGTTTTCTATTAGGTGGTTAAAGGAATGGCACCTGCTGCATTGTCCTGGCTGGGGTGGTGGGGGCCCTGACTCTTCAACTATGTGGATTTTACCGAATATTTTTAGTCCATCGGCATGGAGGATGTCGAGGGTTTCTTGATGATGTTTCAGGATCCTGAACAGCTTAGTTTCTTTTTGCAGAGCTCTGGAGGTGATTCTCCAAGCATTGAATGGTTTTAGGCCTTGTTGTTCCATTTCACTTATTACATCCTCAGCAGTTATGTCCAAGTCAACTCCTTTAGCAACTACACCAAAGGCAGGTTTTCTTGGGGTGTGTGTGTTGGGGTGTTCATTCTGCCTCTCAGTTTTTTTGTAGTTACTGTTTTACTGTGACATGATGAGTTTAATCATTGTGGTGTTCAAATCTTGTCTGGTGGTTTTCACGATCAGGTCTCCATTGCGTGTGTAGTTCATGTGTTCGATTGTTTTTTCCAGTTCCCTTGTAGTGCCCCTTTAGGTTAATGTATATGTATTTAGTGGATACCTCTTTTGGAACCCCCATAATCAAGAAGCTAAATATTTCTGTGGACTCATCCAATTCCATGTTTCCATTGCCTGTGCTCTCTGAGTAAGAGCTGCTTTCCCTTCGTCTGTTCCTCATTTTGTCTCATTGTCCGTCAGTCAGTCAGTAGGTTTCTTGTTTTGTTCTTTAGCTATAACTCAGTGATCTCCGCTGAGGGATTGTGTCGTCGCCTTTCGTTAACACCGCAAGGTCTCAGAGCGATTACACCAAAAAAAGTCATATACCTGAGTGTGTCACCATTTTTGTCAATAAGTGCCATCTTCTGAGGTAAGTGATGATTCCTTACTCTGCTATTTATAAGTTTTTTAATAAAACTATCAATTCCTCCCTTCCTCATTCAATACATATGATGTTCTAAAAATACAGACATAATACAGTCAACAATCTTTAAATATTTTATGGAGATATTATTACACCAATATAAATACAGTTTTTATAATACAACAGCATTTTGAGTGGTTGTGATAGGAGACTGTAAAGTAAGAAATTTAACCAAAAGGGATTGATAAACAAGCAACAACATAGATAAAACATAAAGACAAAAAATATATGTTTTTTTTTTTTCAGAATGAAACCTCGATGGTGTTTAAATTTAAATTTTTGTACTTTGATTTTATACCAGGTCCACACTGGCTATTATTATGCTCTGGACACCTTGACAATGTCTATAAGTTTTGAGTGTGATGAAAGAGAACTGCCATGGTATAACTGGAAGCAGTAGATAGGATATGAAAGTAGGAGGCAATTTTTAAAAAAAAAAAGAAGATTATCTGAAAATAAGATCTAGTAGATGTCTAATGGTTAGGATATATCAGTATTTCAAAATCACTCGCACAGTATTTAGGAACTATTATTTTGAGGTGCCCCAATATGGAACCATGTATTGAAATTACTGATGTAGCAGTTGGGACATGGGTGACTCGGTAACTCAGATCACTGTTAAAAACGCTTTACTGCTGACTATTAATTCATATGGACAGATCAAGAGGTTGGAAATGGACTTTTTGCTCCTAAGGCTCCTGGGTTAAACAGGTATGGAAAAGGATTTGTGACAAGAGACTGAATGATACTGGGTAAAATTATTTTAATTTTGGAGTACAAGAGTGACAAGTTATAAACTATGAGTAAATCAAGGTGAATAAGATCAAGCTTTATATGAACAGGTTGAGGAAAAAAAATATTTTCTGAGTCACTGAGGTGATAGCTAATTGGTCATGTTGAAGTAGAATGATGCATGAAAAATATTTCTGTAGAAAAACTTGGGAGGATAACAGCATTTTTATCCAGTTTAGAATGCAGCTGTTGTCTCAGGTGAGTGATTTTTAATTGAATGAGACGTATCTTTATCAGATTTACAGTACAAATGGAAGGATTATGTGGTGTGGTTTGCTACTGCCAAAGTGGAGGTTTGTTGGGTTTGATTTGGACAAAGATAATAGGTATCATTTTGCAACATAAAACATCACAATCCTGTGATATGACCAGTGTTTGAAAGGAGGACCTAGTGAAATTCAAAATCGAATATTTTTAAGGTATTTTAGATGATCTTCCACATGGATCCAACAGCAACATTTTCCTGAAAATGAAAAATTCACGAATAAAACTCCAAAAATAACAAACTATAAAATAAAAATACTGTACAGCCAGAAACTACAGACATCTATTCAAAACAAAATATTTAACTTGTGTATAAATAGTAAAAGATATTGGAACCATTACTTATCATATATGCATCGAAAAAAAGCAAAGAACAATTTTGAAACTCTCTTGTGCAAACACTCAAACAGCAGAAGGGTATAAAATACTGAGTGTGGAAGTCAGTGAGCAATTGACAATTATCAGTGAATTGTTCCTGACTTTGTGAAAGGTAGTGGAGTGAAAGATTCAAACCAGAGATAATAATAAGAAAGAAAGGAAAGGATTCAGGGACAAATATGGAAGCTAATAACTCCCCCCCCCCAAAAAAAAAACAAAAAAACTAGTAATTCATAACACTAGGACAGGCCAGTCCTATGTTTCAAAATCAAGACGCGTTCTTACTGTAAAGTGAAGGCTTGGCTTGAATGAAATCATTAGCCCTATTTAGTTTTTTTCCTGTAGAGTTAATTTCTTTTAGTATGTCAAATACTTATTTTAAGTCATATTTGAATTTTCTTTTCATGGTCAATTCCTTGCCCAGCAGGTACTGTTTTCTACAAAGCCCATTCTCAATCCTTACCTTTTCTCTGTGGTGGTTTTATAAAATTTATTTCAGGCAAATCTGGTTATCAATTTGATCTCGGGTAATTACATTTGGTAACAGCAAATTTCTTAGCTTTTATATAACTGATGTCAGCATTAATGACATGTACTCCACTAGAACTTTAATCCATGATAATGCTATCTGCTCTCACTCTCTAGAAAAGACTAAATATAATATGCCAATCATAGTCAAGCTAAATCTTTAGTCTTTCTGTCACAAATTATACTACACTCAGGATACATTTAACAACACTAATCCAACAATCCATTTAGGATGACAACAGTTTAAGTAGTTATGAGAATATTGTCAAATCAAGAGTAGGTTGGGTTCCTTAACTGTGTTACTTCCATTTAATGTAGTGATGATGTGGTCAGGACAGCGCCTTTTCTTAGGTTAGGGGCTGCTGGTGAAGGGATGGAAATAGATGATCAAAGTGATACTAATTGTAGATCAATGATGGGAAAAACCACAGATGCTAAAGCAAAAGATGAAGTTGCTGAAACAATAACTGACTGGGGTACACCGAGCCTCATGACTCATTTTCTCCGTCATGAATAAGGTTTAATAACTTAAATATTGAGTTTATTTGTGTGTTCGTGATATATGTTCTTCTCTCGTCGCTGCCTTCAACTTTGGTGAGCGATGAGTCATTTTCCCTTTCCTTGCAATTATAATACTATATAAAAGGATCAAAACAGCAGAGGACTGTAAACAACTGCAGGGTGATCTGGACAGGATATCTAAACATGGTAAATATGGATTGAAGATAAATGCAAAGAAAATTCAGCTTATTAGATACACAGAAAAAACCTAAAGCTTGATTATGATTATAAAGTGGGGAAAGAATTGTTTGTTAAAGAGTTGAAATGTAAATATCTTGGCATTACATTTGATAACATGCTTAACTGGGCAGGACACATTGGACAGGTGGTAGGAAAAGGTTTCAAAATTCTGCACTTGGATAGAGTGATGAGGGGATGTATGAGAGAAGTTCAGGAATTGGGTTGCAAAACTTTGGTCACACCATTGCTTGAATTTGGTAGTGTAGTATGGGACCCATATTTAGCGTATCAAATATAGGATTGGAGAGGGTGCGAGAAAGGGCTGTTAGATTTGTTTCTGAAAATTACCGCAGAATGCAATCAGTAACAGATATGATAAAAGAACTGGAATGGGATTCATTGCAAGACAGGAGGAGGGTGAAGAGGGTCATGGGAGTGGTGATGAGGCATAGAAAGATATTGGTGTAAGAACTAATAGTAATGCATGGAAGGGAAAAGATGATGACCACAAGTTGGCAATCAATTTCAGGAACAAAGCTGTAGGAAGATTCTCTTTTTTATGTATGGGTGTCAGGGTTTGGAATAAGTTACTAAGAAAAATGATGAATAATTTAACAAAAACTTTAAAGTTTAAATTTGTAGAGGACAAGTATATAATGGTCCAGGAAAGAGGGGGAAGATGGGTGTGTAGGGTAATTGCCACTGAAGCATGTGCTCCATTGCAATAATATTAAATCACAATAGCTAAGAGAGCATTATCAAAGACTTAACTACCATCATAACTAAATTCAGAGTATTTTATTTTATTTTTTACATTCCTCATTAAATGGTATGTCATTCAAAATCTCTTCTTAAGAAGTTAAGGTTACTTAAACCATTTCTGGCTGTACAATATTATTTGTAACATAAAAGGCTTCAATCAAATCACTTTTCACTACGACACTATTCAACACAATCATGATTGCAATTGATGTGGAGTAAAAATAGGGAAGATCATTGGTACCAGAACTTTCTTTTGATTTCTATGCAAAATCTTATTTGTGTAATGTTGTGATGAACAAAAGTAGACAAATAGGGAAATTTCCACCAGTACATAAGCTCCATCACAATTTGTTTCAATTTAACCATACCAAGGTACTTGGACATACAACTGTTTTTTTATAAGGCATTTCATTTATAAAAAAGAAAATAGTTTTAAAATCTCAATTCGCCCACTCCTCTTTGTTTTGTAATATTGCTAATAAGAAAGAACAATTAAATGGTTCAATAAGTATATGTAAAATGTATGAAAAACTGAAATTTTTACAGAAATAAAATCATTAATTTCTTTATGGGTTTTTTTTCCCTCAATATCTGGGAGCAATGGATATGGTTACCAAATAATTGTACTCAAAACAATGATATTCTGTAACTACTCTGAATGAACAAACTAAACAACTACAGTCAATTATACTACTGCAGTATGGAAGTAAGATAAGCAGTCCATACATTTTATGGATTTGTAACTTGGCCAGAATCTTCTTCAGGATTACAAGATGGGTCTTGGCTGTCTTCTGTGTTACTAATATTTTCTTCAGATTCCTTTTTCTGGGAAAGCTGTTCCTCAGTCTCTTTTACCATCTCCTCCTTCATTTCCTTCTTTGGAGAAACTACTGCTTGAACTACAGGCAAAACAGTTGTTCTAACAGGCAGCAGATGATTAATAGGTTCCAATATAGCAATGCGATCAAGGAATGTAAGTTTCTGAAACAAATCAAATCTACTGATTAATCTCCCTGCCAACAAAAAAAAAATAATAATAATAATAATAATAAATAAACATACGAGGGTGAATCAAATATAAACAAGACTTTATTTTTAAAAATATTATTTTTATTTTAAGTGCAAAAAAGTACATATCTTATTTTTCTACGTAATCTCCTGCTTTAGAAACACATTTTTCCCAGGGGATAGGCAGCTTCCCAATTCCTTCCATGTAGAAAGATGCAGGGCGTGTCTGCAGCCAATTGCGCACGTAGGCTTCCACCTCAGCATCACTGTTGAATTTTTGGCCTCCCAAAGTTTCCTTGAGAGGACCAAACACATGAAAGTCACAGGGTGACAGGTCTGGACTGTAAGGAGGGTGGTCCAGTGTCTCCCACCCCAGTTTCTCCAATTTTTCCCTGGTTAAGGCTGCTGTGTGGGGGCGAGCATTGTCATGGAGAATAACCACTTTCCTCATCGGTAGGTCTCGTCTTTTGCGGCGATATGCAAGTCGGACCTCACTCAAAATGTCGCAGTAGTAGCCCGCATTGATTGTCCTGCGCTCATGCAAAAAATCGAGGTGCAGCAAACCATGCTGGTCAAAAAAAAACCGTAGCCAAAACCTTGCCAGCCGATAGTCGTGACTTGGCTTTCACTGGTCCAGGTTCTCCTTTTTTTCTCCACTCCATACTCACTTGTTTGGACTCAGGGGTGTAGTGGTGCACCCAAGTTTCATCACAGGTGATGATGTGAGTCAGAAATGGGTCCCCTTCTTCCCGAAATCGTGCCAGAAGACGCTCACACACCTGAAGTCGATTCAATTTCTGTTCTGCTGTGAGAAGGCGAGGAACCCACCTGGCGCACACGGTCACACCTTACGGTACCCAAGCTCCTCTGTGAGTATGGAGTAAGTGCTCCCATAACTTATTCCGACCTTACTTGCAATTTCAGAAGTGGTAAGACGCTTGTCATCTTCAATAAGCCGTCTAACACAGCTGATGTTGTTCTCTGTAATGCTGGTGCGGGGTCTGCGATTATGGCTCTCATTTTCAACATGATGACGACCATCCACAAACTGTTTATGCCATGCAAACACTCTGGCTCGCGACAGTGTCTCTTTCCCGAACTGTGCAGTCAATCTCCTCAAGATTTCTGCCGGTTTTACGCCTTCTGCAGCGAGAAACTTGATTATAACACGTTGCGCAATCGACGAGTGTACCTCTTGCTCCGACATTGTGACGGTTGGCACTGAGCGAGTCGAGGGGGGGGCTAACGGTCTTCCCCCACTCCTGACAAACCTACCTATCGCCAAACGAAGCGGGAACGTTCTCCCACCACTATTGCGCCCGAACGGCCGAAAGTCTTGTTTATATTTGATTCACCCTCGTAATAAGTGGATTAATTAAGCAGTTTAATACAGTGGATATTGAGTGAACATTTGATACTAGAACTAATTTAGACTAAATTCTCTGAATTTTAATGCAGGCCTACTATCAGGGTGAATATACGGCATTTTGATATACACAAGGAAAGAATATATTTCACTTAAATGAAAATTCAGCTTAAAAAAGGGGTTAATTAAATAAAATATCCTTAGAAATCGAGACTTTATAATGTGTTTTTCTCCTTCATTGCAATAAAAAAATTAATGATTAAATGTGCTATGATAGTTGTAAAATTGTCTGTTACACTCTATATTTGAAATTACCATAAGACAGGATACGTAAAATAATCCATAGCTTACCATGAATGTAGGCAGGAGGGGCAAATGAACACACACAAAAAAAACACATTTCGGAATATTTTGGTTAATAACTTCACTCTCACAGCAGGCTAAACATATAGCAGTGGTATTAAGAACATGGGGCTAGTTCATGACCAAACAGCACCACCTCAGACTAAAGGAATTCAGTACACATGAGTGACTGGAGACTCAGTGGCATCTGGACAGCTGTGTCTACAGGAAACCTCCAAAGACAAATAATTATGATTCCATGGAAGTGGCAAATGAGATATAAGCTGTTAATTATTGATTGATGGTGGAAATGAAAGGTTTGAAGCAAAAATGAGTTTTGCTCTGGTATACAATTGGTGCAAGTCTTCCTTTGCAGGCTCTGGGTCAAGAGACTTCATGACTTGGTTTCAGTTCAGAAACTCTCTGCAGTGACCCTAGTGAGGAGCAGACTTGACTTCTCATTCAAGTTCTACTTGTGTTAATTACAAGTCTACAGAAGTAGACTTTATTATGAAGAGACTTCTTTCATTGGATCTTGGTTGCACCATATAGGGTCCTACCTTAGAAAGAGACACTATTGGTATAGTCGGTTAGTACTTGTTTGGCCACCTGCCCAGGAAAATGTCCATTTCATTGCAGTTGAGGATGATGCCAGACTTCAGTCTGTGATACCATCGTCTGCATCTGCTCAATGCCATTCTACTGCGTCAACCATGCTCACAACAACTTGGCAACATCAATAATCCATATCTCAACAGAATACCATGTGTGTTTTGACATTAATGAAAATCCTTCAGCCCAATCAAAAGACTTCATGAGATAAAGATTTAAGTAACTCATAGCCCCAGGGACCTTTCAACCAACAATCGATTATTGTTCTGTGGTCCCGATTTTGAGTGCTTGCTATAGTTTGCTTGATTATCATTCCTTTTTTTTTTACTGCAATCAATAAAGTTACAGGTTCATTTAATTAAAAGCAAATGCAGTAATTAATTAAAAGCAAATGTTATGATCACAGTATTATTTTTTAATTTAATTATAACAACACCTTCACTTTCTATTCAGAGGGACTTTTTTTTACAATTCTTCAGCTTATAATCCATTTTCGTTCTTAGTTTTAATATCCCTCTTATTCCTTCTACTTGTTTTGTAGAATATTTCTACATTATACATCTTCTGAATTCATTTTGTTACAACACAAATTAAAAATACAATTCAGTACCTAAGCAAGGGCTTAATCTAATAATCTTTTTATTATGTCTTCTAGATAAACACATCTCTGTCTTATAATATCTTTAGTTTACTTTCAAACTATCCAAATATTTAAAGATGAAGGACACGGCTGATAGAAATATTAATTATTGATTTGAGCCTTTTTTTAATTCTATTGTATGCAAGCTACATTTTGAAGTTTCTTGTACATGTCTATCATACATTGGACATGGTAGGATGCGGAATAGATGGGAAATTGAGGGAACACTATTTAAATGAATCTATACTATTATATATCTGTAAATAAGCTGCGTGTGTCTCTTTACTGGAACGGGTATCGCGCAATAAGTACCGCAGCAAGTTGGATGTGGTTTTCAAGTTTTTAGAGTTAATGGTCTGAATCAAAATCTGCTGAAATAGCTTACGACTTATATGTACCATGGAACAGACAGTTAAAAATCTTTCTATATGGAAAATTGTGAGCTACGGATCATTATGCGCTTTCAGACATGCGCTACTTTCACATAAATCTAACGAAAATTCACATAGCTTAACTAATGATTCTGTTTAATATTTTTATTTCGAATATTTAGTTTTTCAGTTTTCCAGACTGCAGTAAATAAACGGAATGCTTGAATCAAACGTAATGATCATTACTAATATTTAATTTACTGTAAAAATGACACTTTTAAGAGTCTGACCAAAGGTATTTGTCTTTGGCTGTAATTATTCGATTTTCAGAATTAGTTATTCAAACTGCTACATAATATATTAAATCTCCAATAAGAATAAAAGAATTATGATATTTACGGTAAGTAACTTATTGCTTAATATGTGTATTAAAGGGTTTTATTGCCGCTGCAATTTGATTGTGAAATCCAAGCCGCATTTCAACCTAACCACAACTGCTAACTTTACATTGCGATACAGTGGATTTATTATTGTGAGTGTTTTAGCCCTGTTGCAATTCAAAATGGTGTATTAACCCTTTCACGGCTACGGGCATACATGTATGCCCTGCCGCTAGAAAGACCAGACGGCTATGGGCGTACATGTATGCCCAGCGGACGGGAAGACCAGACGGCTAACGGCATACATGTACGCCCGGCAGGCGCGAAGTCCTGACGGCTAACGGCATACATATACGCCCAAGCTCAGAAGCAGGTAAACGGCTAATTACTATTGACCGCATTTCTGAGAATTTCTGAGAACACTGTTATACTCTGGACTTTCTGTAGGAAAACACTTTAGTTTTCACCTCCCCTGGGCCCTTTCTGCTTACGAGTCTAACATTCGGCCAGTTCTGTTTTTTCTTCTGGTGAGACGAAATCGTTCGCATCTGTAGCCTTTGCCATGTCGGGACACAGTATATCGGACAAGGCAATCATGGATATCCTCATGAATAGTAGCGACGAAGAATGTAGTGATACTTCAGAGTCCGACGAAGAGTTGGATACGTCTGGATGTAATGCTGAATCCTCGACATCACGAACAGAAGATTCTTCCTCTGAAGATGGAAAAGGAAATTAAGTAAGTGAAACTTCGTCGGGAAAAAGAAAGTATGACTGGTCGGAGAATCATCCTGTGACGAAACGACACCGTTTTGTGAACACATTTAGCGGGTTGAAAGAAGACTTCAAAGAGTCAGCAAGTCATTTAGATTTCTTTTTGTACTTCATGTCCATGGAATTTGTTTCTACCATCTGTACACAGATCAATAATTATTATAAATTTATTACTGAAAAAATGACAACTGCACCCAGTGGATTAGCACGCTAGAAGCCTATAGAGCCAGCAGAATTTTATTGCTTCCTAGCGTGTTCTCTGCTTATGCCTAGAAGTAAGAAGTTAGAAGTAAATGAATATTGGTCGAAAGATTCTTTGCTTAAAACACCAATATTTTCTAACATAATGGCCAGGGACCGGTACAAGTTGATTTTGCGTTTGTTGCACCTCAGTCTCATTGTAGATCACACAAAAAATAAATTCCGCGAAGCTATAGTACCCTTTGAGAATCTATTGATCGACGAAAGTCTGCTACTGTTCAAAGGAAGGCTCCGCTTCAAGCAGTACATACCAAATAAATGTAGCCGTTTTGGCATTAAAATTTTCGTTCTTTGTGACATACAAACCAATTATATTCTGGAATATATTGTACATACTGGATCCGCCACGGAAATAGAAACTGGAAATGCTGATTGGGGAAAATCAGGCTATGTTGTTGTTAGTTTGTTATTGCCATACCTCAATAAAGGTCATACCATTTATTTAGACAATTGGTATTCGAGCCCCGAATTATTCCTGTGGCTCCATGATAAATGTACAAACGCCGTCGGAATAGTATGCAAAAATAGAAACATCTACCATCGTTGCCAGAAAGGCTCGAAAAGGGGGAAATACAGTTCAAGTCTTGTGGAACATTAATGGCACTAAAATGGATGGACAAGAAAGAAGTCTGGATGCTTTCCACCGTAAATGAACGCGCGATTAGCCCCGAGTGGCCGAACCCTGCAGCGGTTGTCGGACCACTCAGCCGCCCACCGGCCAGGCACACAGTGGGTCCGCTCGCCCCAGCCACCAGGGAGGCAGGACGCTCGCCACTCGTAGCCGCGAAAGGGTTAAGAAATTAATTACTATAATTTATGCTATGCGCACTTGGAATCCTAAAATGGACAATGTTATCATTACCCAAATTAGGTGATCCTACAATATCCGAGCTACTGAAATTTGATAAATTTTATGATCGATTCGTATATATCTCGACGAGACAAATCAAAAGTAAAGAATTTTTATATAATATCTCACTCAGTTCTCGAGATAACGTATGTCACACTTGAGATGGTTAGGTTGAAAAGTGGCCTGGACCGGAAGTAAAATTTCACCAACGCCATATTTGGTGATGATTTATTCTGTAACTCGACGAGACAATTCGAAAGTAAAGAATACCATTTTTTGATACTTCTCTTAGTTCTCGAGATATTGTATCTCAAAATTGAGGTGATTAGGTTGACATGTACAATAGGTGTTTTATAATCTTACGAGCTGCGGCTGTAGAGTTGAAATACGGTCCGGACCAGAAGAAAAACGTCACCAAAAGAACAAGGAACTGTACCTATAAATGATTTTTAACATTTGATATCTCAATAATTAAGAAAGACATCAGAAATGTTTATACTATGCTTTCGATTTATCCCATTGAGATATATAGGAATCACCCATTAAATTTATCAAATTTCGGTGGCTAGGATATCGTTGTATTGTCCAAAAATGTAGTTAGTGAAACATTTAATGTTTTTAGGTGTATCTGAAATGTTTGATTTTGTAAGGGCCATAGGTTGAAATATAGCCTGATCCCGAATGTTTTTGCAAAAACATATGGCATGAGAAATTCAATTATTGTTAATTAATAAGCTGTTTTAATGAATGCCATGTTAATGATGACGTGTATCGCGAAGTAAGCTACTCCCGAAAACATAACATCTATGTGCGTGTCCAGAGTGTATTTCCAGACGTCTTTGGCGAAATTTGTTTATGGTCCAGGCTACATTTCAATATAACTACTTCAGTTTTTAGATACGGCAAAGGAAATTGCTCGAAATGTGGGTTGTTGTATAGATGTTATTAAGAAAAAATACATGTTATTAATCAGGGCATATGATTGTATTCATATGGAATTACCAAATCTCATATAACCTAAATTCTGGTTGAAAATAATGGTCCAGGCTGTATTACAACAGAATTAGTGCTTGCAAATAATATGTCTTGCAACTGACTACAGCAGTATTACAACGATATTGTTTAATGTTGTAGCGGAATCGCGATCTCCAATAGACCCAGCATTTCTAAAGGGGGGGGGGGGGGGGGGGGCTACCTATACTGGTACAAACCATTTGAAATTTGGATTAACTGATTCATTATAATGTCCTCTTCACGTTTTGCACTCTCCTTTTTTGGCAAAGCTATTAGATGCCGTCGGCACTGCAAAATTAATAAAATGTCTTGAAATGTTGGTTAAATCCATTATTTTAATGTTTCCTTGTCATGTCCGCTTTCCTTCGGTGTAAAAAGTTGCACTAAATTAACAAATAGAAAAAATTTGTCTGAGATGTAGTATAACGATTGCCATCTTAGAATCGATACAAGCAATCGGAGACAAACCATTGCTTCCACTGCACACAAATGCCAAATTTCTGAGATGGATGCCACAGAACGAATTCCCCGTAAACATTTTCCTCGTGGTCCAGGCCGAATTTTAACCTATCCAAGACCTCTATGACAAAACGAGACTGTGTAGGTACCGATAATTTTTGTGTCAATTTTACAGTGCTGGCAATATTTCGAGGTTGTACACTCCTATTTCGGCATTTTAAATTTAATATGTGTCAATTTTTCAGAAAAAGGATAGTGCAAAACGTGAAGAGGACATTTTGTGGAAGCAGTTGTTCCAAATTTCAAAAGGTTAGTACCAGTTTCAGAAAGAGGCAGGCCACATGAATTTCTACACACGCCAAGTTCTGCTCCTGCGAAGCAGCGGGTAAATGCTAGTAATATATGTACTGATTGATAGTTAAGTACATTTAAAGTAAAATCTACAACTTTTGAATTTGTTCAAAAATCTCACCTCTTTCTCTATGCGTGTCACAGGTACACCAAGATGAGCTGCTAGTGTAGCAGGTGGAAAGATAGTATGTAAACACCTTTGAATATGTGGTATCAAATCTTCTGCAATGCAGCAACAAAATCTTACAAACGTGTCACGCTCTGTTGGTAAAAATGCACCTTGTTCTTGCCTGTAGAATGCCAGAGTATTTCTGACAACACTGCACAAAGACTCTTGCAGACAGGTTGCAGCTGTATTTGCTACAGCAATTGGTGCACATAGTCTCAACTCATTCAGTGCTGAAAGCAGGCCATTGCAGTATTCAGCAAGGGGATAAAACTCCAGCAGACTATGAGGTGGATCGTCCTAAAAATGACATCTAACATTCAAAATAAAGTACTCCTCAAAAACATTTTTAAAACACTACATTAGTACAAACAAAATGACTGTTCGACATTAGTGATTACATAAAAAAAAAACACAAAATGAAATTACACAGAAACATAAGGATGTTTTGAAAACTTCTCAGCTCTGAACATAGATGGAGTTGCTATTACCTTATTTATTACATCTTATGTTGGCACATCTAGCATAATCAAGTGTTTAAAACAGCAGTCTGAAATTGACATATTATATTTATTCCCTTAAAAATGCATAACATGGAATAGGGGAGATCGTTGTACCTTGATCATAGTGTACCTTTGATCACCCTGCAGTTTCTTGACAGTTGCTGCTATCTGTGCAACAAAATTTGTAATAGTTAATAGTTTACCCACTAGATAGCAGTGTTAGTGTATGGAGAATGAATTCGATGCAGTTATTTTCAAGCGAAAAATAAAACAATTTTTTCGCTGCAAAAAGTAGCAAAATTTGGAGTAACTATTTATTTTTTCAGTGATCTATGGTTATGTGTATTATTTTAAATCACTGTGCTACTGATACACTCCTTATTGGTGAGTAATTTGGTACATTAGATTCTACCCTCATGTCTAACCTAGAAACAATAGGTTATGTTGTTTGTAAACATGCATCCTTGTGTACCTTGGATCAAAAGAACACCCTGTACCTTGGATCACTGATCAGAGGTACATGATGTTATATATTTCTTTTTCTCTTTTTTAGATTAAAATGCCACGTAGTAAAACTGGGAAGAAAAGAAACTCCATTGATCCCCAGGCAATGAAAAGGGCTATTGAATCTGTGACTGCATCCCCTGACAAACGAATTTCAATTAGAGAGGCCTGCAAGGTGTTCAATGGGAAATTTGCTACTCTTGTTAGAAATCTTAATGCTTTCAAAGCATCAGGTGAAGAACATTTTGAATACAAAGTGAAATATGATGTTAAAAAAGTTTTTACAGAGGAAGAAGAAATGAAATTCGTAAATTAAATCATTTCTGTTGCTAAAATGAACTATGGTATGACAAAAAAAGGAGTTCGTGCATTAGCTTTTAAGTTTGCTGTTGCTAACAATAAAAATTATCCTCATAACTGGCAGGAACATAAACTTGCTGGTGAAGAGTGGATGAGGTTATTTTTAAGAAGACATTCTGAAGTCCTGGCAATTAGAAAACTGGAAAAAACTAGTCTGTCTCGTGCAACTAGTTTTAATCAAGGTAATGTGAGGACATTTTTTGATAATCTGGAAGATGTTCATAGACGGTTTGGGCCATTTTCTCCAGAAAAAATTTGGAACCAAGATGAAACTGGGGTCACAACAGTTCAAAACCCACCAAAAATTGTGGCACCCAAGGGTGCAAAACAGGTTGGCGCTATGACATCAGCTGAACGTGGACAGTTGGTAACATTATCTGCATGTGTCAATGCTATTGGAAACCACATACCCCCGATGATGGTATTTCCTCGAAAAAATTTCAAGGATTTTATGCTGAAGGGGGCACCACCTGGGACAATAGGTGTGGCTAGTCCCTCTGGGTGGTCTAATGATGAATTATATTTTAAGTTTATGTAACACTTCATAAAACACACTAAACCAACTAAGGAAGAACCTGTGCTGCTCATAATAGACAATCACGAGTCTCATCTCTCAATGCAAACTTTGGATTTAGCATCTGCAGCAGGGATAGTGATTTTGACTTTTCCGCCCCACACTTCACACAAACTACAACCCCTTGATCTTTCTGTATATTTTCCTTTCAAAGCATTTTACAATCAAGGAGTTGAAGCTTGGCTCCTCAACAATCCTGGGAAAACGTTTGACATTTATAGTGTTGCTGAAATTGTTGGACAGGCATATCCGCGTGCTTTTACAACAAGTAACATAATCAGTGGCTTAAAAAAATCTGGGATTTATCCTCTAGACAGAGGTATTTTTAATGAGAATGATTTCTGGCTGCCTACGTAACAGATCGCCCTGCTTCAACAGAGGTTGGAAGTAACATTGAAGTGGACAACTGCTCATCTTTCACTCAAACCACTGCAGAAATCCTAACTGCTTAGAGGGGAGTATCGAAGAGGCATCAACTTCAGGAGCTGTGTCTTCAACTCCACCAAGTTCCATAATCTTAAATAATGAGCACTCTGGGTCAAGAGGATTGAATATTATTGTAACTCCAGAAGAGATTCAGCCTTATCCTAAGGCTGCAAGTCGAAAGAACATAAGCCTACGAAAGGGAAGAAAACCAGGGAGATTAAAGGTAGCAACGGGCACTCCTGAGAAGGAGGAAATCCGGAAACAAAAAAAAGTAGAAAAATAAAAGCCCAAACAAAAATCAACAGAAATAAAAACAATAAAGGCAAGAAACTAAAGTTTGAAAGTGAATCTGAAAATGAAGTGACAGATTTGTATTCTGAAGACATAGATGGAGTCACAGAAATACTAAACATAAATCAGGAAGTAGTAGGGGCCAAAGAACAAATTAATTTTAAAATGGAAGGTTTTGAAAAGGGAGAATATGTATTGGTAATATTTACTAAAAAGAACAGGTCTCCAGAACATTATGTGGGACAAATAATGTCAAAAGATCAACATGGTCTAGAATATCAGATTAAGTTCTACAAACGTGTTGGAAATAGCAGCAAGATTGTCAAAGAATCTGAAGAGGTGTTTGATGTTGCAGAAGAAGATATTATACTTAGGCTTCCAATACCAGTTGAAGTAAGTGGTTCAGCAAGAACTCGAGGACAGCTATGGTTCCAGCTTGATTTCTCGAACTTTAATGTTAAATAAAAAATAGTTTCTTGACCTTAATCACCTAAAGTTAGTGATGTACCAAAGTTAAATTTATATTTCTTCATTTTGTGTTGTAAAATAAAATCAAACATTCATTTAAAATGATTTCCTTCTTATTTTTAATCCAGTGCCTCATGATTCAAGGTACATGAAGAGAGTGATCCTAGGTACAATAGGTTGTGATCAGTGGTACATTATGGTCATGTACCATTTGATCACATCACAAAGACATTTAAAAAAAAAATATTTTCGCGCAATCCTTAGAGTATTTTATATTAATTAAAATGTTTAGAGGTGTAAAAATAATGGTGTTTGTGGGTGAGAATATTAATTTCATGAAAAATTATGAAAAAGTACCTTTAAACAATTAAAGTAAAAATTTTGATCCAAGGTACAACGGTCTCCCCTACTATGCAGTGGTAAATTATTTGTAAAAGCAGATTTCACACAAAACAAAATAGGATAAATTATAATGAATGCTAGATTTTTGGGGTATGCCGCATTGTTTATTTGATAGTCTAAGATTTTGGCTGCCATTCTACTGCCTTCATCAGAGATGCTATTAACACTGACATAGCAATGAGTCCCAAGCATCACAGAGTAATAGCCTGCTGTTTTTGTTGAAGTTGTTGGTATTATTTATTTTTTTACTGCCTCTTTCACTTATCAAGGCCACCACAGATCTTATTTCCACAGCAGCCTCATATCTTCAAAATTTTATTTTGTGCCTGGTGTTAATGGCATGGCAAAATACCGTGAATTTCTTGTAATTGTTATGTTTATAGTGATGGATATGCTCTTTAAGCCTCTCCGCCACAGTACAACCCGCCTCACCAATGTAAACAGGTGTAAGGGATTTCATAAACATCCGCAAGTTCATGTAAGTGTATACGGTCTTTTACCCTGGTCAATGATTGGCCAAGTTTGGAGTGAGTCTTATACACTGTTCGTACCTCCGCCTGCTTTAACAATTTCCCAATCCAGTCAGTGATACCATGTATGTATGGGAGACAAGTGAATTTCATTGGCACATTGATATCATAGGATGAGTTGACATCTTCCATGGGTTCCTCAGTTCTTAAAACTATTCTGATGTCAAATTCAACACAGGAGTTGACTCGGAATATTTCTGTATCTCCAATTCTACCTTCAGACTTTCCAAGTCACATATTGCCATCGCTCTTAAATTCAATGATGCCAATACATCCCTCTTCATTGCTGGGTAATGGTGTGACATGGTGTGCACAATACACAGTATGGCCAAAATGTCCATCATCACACTTATGAATCAGGACATCGAGAAATGGCAGTTGTCCATCTTCTTCCACTTCAATGGTGAATTGGAATCTTGGCTGGGTACTAATCAGGTAGTGTAAGAACTCCTGCAAATTCTCCTTACCATGGCACAGGTATCGTCAATGTACCGGATCCATTTTAGGTTTTAGGCGTACGTTGTTTAGCACATCCATTTCAAATGCTTCCATAAGTAGGTTCGTGGCTACAGATGAAAGTAGTGAATTAATGGCCCCACCTTCAACTTGAGCATAATTTTGACCACCATATTGGAAAACAGTTGACTGTAGTCAGCCCACTCAATAGAAATTCCATATAGAAGAAATTCAATATGTATTACTGTACAGTGACTCTCCTACTTCATATTCAATAAATAACAATAAACGGGCTACTGAATCATCAGTCTCTTAATTGGATTGATACAATCTTTCCCATTTCTTCCTATCTTCAGTTAATCTTTTCAACTGAACATAAATATTACAACCAAAGTCCTCAATTACCTGCTCACATATTCTAATCTTCCTGTACAATTCCTTCCTTCCACTATTCTCTACTTTAACAATCAACCAATCTCGCAAGTCTTAAAATATGGCCAACTATCCTGTTCCTCCTTTTTGTGAGACTCTTCCACAAACTTTTTTCTTTCCCATCAATTCCAAAATATGTTCATGTTGTAGTTTATGTTTACACTTAATTTTCAACATGATTTGATAATACTATATTTGAAATGCTTTGATGTTTCTTCTTTAAGGGATGCTG